>OZ059807.1:14107009-14579509 GCA_964057025.1 Standfussiana lucernea | reverse complement strand
GCAATTCCAAGAGCCTCTTCACTCGATGGTCGTGTCATCCGTTAGTGGCACGGACAGCGGGGAAGAGGTTATTGAGAAGCTAAGGACGGCGGTGGACGCCAGAAACGAGGGTACCAGGGTAGAGAGGCTGCGGAAAGCGAGGGACCAGAAGGTGGTGGTCGGCTTCAGGACCAGGGAGGAGCTGACTCGGGTGACGGAGAGGATTAAAAAGGCCGGAAACCTCGTGGTGGAGGAGGTGAAGAACAAGGATCCCCTCATCATCTTGAAGGACGTCCTCTCCTGTCACTCCGATGTGGAGGTCACCGAGGCGCTTAAGCGTCAGAACACCCACCTGATTGGGGACGTGCCAGCGGATGATCTGAGGATGGGGGTGAAGTACCGTCGCAAGACGAGGAACCCCCACATGTGCCATGTCATCCTGCAGGTGTCCCCTTCTGTGTGGCAGAGGCTTACGTATGCGGGTCGAGTGCACATCGACTTGCAGCGGGTGCGTGTGCTGGACCAGTCACCACTGATTCAGTGCACTCGCTGCTTGCGCTTCGGTCACAGCCGTAAACTGTGCACGGAACCCGCCGACCTCTGCACACACTGTGGAGACCCCCACATGAGGGTGGACTGCCCCTCACGGCTAGCTGCGGAGCCACCCAAGTGCCGTAACTGCGCCTGCGCAAAACTGGGAAAGACCGAGCACAACGCCTTCGACAGCGAGTGTCCAGTTCGCGTCAAGTGGGACGCACTGGCGCGGCTGTCGGTGGCGTATTGCTAAGGTCCAACCAGCGGCTACAGGAAGTGACTCATCCTGGGATTCCCGAACACGCCCGACCGCTCGGAATGACTACCAGGTAATCCAAGCGAATCTGCAGAGGAAGAATTTAGCAACCCAAGAGCTCATGATTGTGGCTAGTGAGCGGAGGGTTGCGTTCGCGCTGCTCCAGGAACCGTATGTGGGTGGGGTTAAAAGGATGCGAGACTACCGGGGAGCGAGAGTCTACCAGTGCGCTGATCAAGGAAGTGGAACTGTCAAGGCGGCAATAGTCGTCTTTGATCACGACCTCGACGTCACACAGTGTCCGAAACTCACCACCAATAACATCGTGGTGGTGAGGATCCGAACCAGCGCCTGGGAGATCGCAGTAGTCTCCTTCTACTTTGAACCAGACCAGCCCATACAGCCATACCTGGAGCAACTCCTGCGGATTCGCGAGGAAATAGGCCCCACGAGGATAATAATTGGCGGCGACGCCAACGCCAAGAGCACCTGGTGGGGCAGCCTGGTAACAGACAGCAAGGGAGAGGAATTGTCGGGAATCCTGGAAGAAATGAGCCTGCAGGTACTCAACGTCGGCAACACACCGACCTTCGACACCGTCAGAGGTAACACCCTGTACAGCAGCTTCGTTGACGTAACAGCCTGTTCAACGGACCTGCTGGACTTGGTGGAGGACTGGCGGGTCGAGGAAGGCATGACGAGCTCGGACCACAACGGTATCGTATTCAAAATTAACTTACAAAAATCAAAAGGAACAAATGTGAATAGAACCACAAGAATTTATAACACTAAAAAGGCAAATTGGAGCCAATTTCATGCGAAATTGGCCCAATTAAAAGCTGGAGCGATGTTAAATTCAAACGAAATTAGTAAAATCAATAGTAAAACAGAGTTAGAAGACAAAGTAAATAAATATATAGATAGTATTAAACAGACGTGTGAAGAAGAATTAAATAAAATTAAAAATAACGATACTCTTACCATACCGTGGTGGTCCAAAGAGCTCGCCGCCAAGATGTCGGAGGTGAACACCAGGAGACGCCGCATCCGATGCGCTGCACCAGTCCGCAGACAAAAAGTCGTCGATGAGTACCTGCAAGCAAAACTGAGTTACGAGTCCCTAGCCAAAAAGGCGCAGACGGAGGGTTGGAAGGGCTTCTGCCAAAAGCAGGATAGGGAAGGAATGTGGGAAGGAATTTACAGGGTCATAGGACGGACCGCCAAAAGACAGGAGGACTTGCCGTTGGTGAAGGATGGAGTGCCACTGACCGCGCAGGAATCGGCTTTGCTGCTGGCCGAGACCTTCTACCCGGAAGACCTAGAAGAGGGAGAAACCGCTGACCACCGTCGGACACGTGAAGCGGCCAGTCGTGTAAACGAGTGGACGCATGATGAACAACATGACCCACCGTTTACACTTCAGGAGCTGAAAACCGCGGTGGAAAGTTTCAACCCGAAGAAGGCACCCGGGGCGGATGGTCTCACAGCCGATATCTGCGCCCAGGCTGTTTCCCGGGACCCAGGGACGTTCCTTGCACTGGCCAACAAATGCTTGGAGCACGGACACTTCCCTGGGGCCTGGAAAGAAGCTACGGTGGTAGTCCTCCGAAAACCCGGCAAAGATTCCTACACCACCCCAAAATCGTACAGGCCGATCGGCCTCCTACCAGTCCTAGGCAAAACGCTTGAAAAACTGTTAGTAGCAAGGTTGAAGTGGCACCTAATCCCGCGGCTCAGTACTCGCCAGTTTGGCTTCATGCCACAGAAAAGCACCGAGGACTCCCTCTACACCATGATACAACATATCAAAGGAAAGCTGAGCGAAAAGAAGCTGATCACTGTTGTATCGTTGGATATAGAGGGAGCCTTCGATAGCGCATGGTGGCCGGCCATCAGGACCAGACTGGCTGAGGAAAAGTGCCCGGTGAACATCAGAAGGTTGCTAGACAGCTACTTGACTGGTAGGAGTGTCCGAGTGAGATACGCGGGCGCCGAGTGTCGACGAGATACCAACAAGGGGTGTGTGCAAGGGTCCATTGGCGGTCCGATCCTATGGAACTTAATCCTGGACCCCCTGCTGAAGGGACTGGAGGAACGGGGCGACCACTGCCAGGCGTTCGCCGATGATGTTGTGATGATCTTCGACGGTGACACAGCGTTGGAAGTCCAGAGGCAGGCCAATGCCGCCCTCGAGTATGTTCGGGTGTGGGGCATCCGAAACAAGCTGAAGTTTGCACCGCAAAAAACTTGTGCAATGGTAATCACCAAGAAGCTTAAGTACGATGTTCCACTCCTGAGCATGGGCGGGGTAGGCATTGGCATGTCTAAGGAAATCAAAATACTGGGGCTCACCGTCGACCACCAGCTCACTTTCAACACCCACGTCGCAAACGTTTGCAGAAAAGCTGTGAACATTTACAAACAGCTGGCACGTGCGGCCAAAGTGAGCTGGGGCCTTCACCCGGAGATCATCCACACCATTTATACGGCAGCAGTGGAGCCGGTTATAATGTACGCGGCTAGCGCCTGGGCGCCGGCAACCAAAAAGATCGGGGTGCAGAAAAGCCTTAACACGGTCCAACGAGGATTCGCGCAAAAGCTCTGCAAATCCTACCGCACTGTTTCGCTGAACGCGTCCCTATTGCTGGCTGGGATACTCCCACTCGACCTCCGAATTCAGGAAGCAGCCGCCCTGTATGAGGCAAAGAGAGGGGTGCCACAGCCAGCACTAGCGGGCAGGGAGGTGGAGCGGGTGGTGGCATTTGCAGAGACTCCGCACCCGGCGAAACATACGGCCATGGAGTTCGTGTGCCTGGAGGACCAGACGCGTGTGGACACCCACAACTTCCAAGCAGTCAGGGTGTTCACTGACGGCAGCAAGATTGCGGGCAAGGTCGGAGCAGCACTGTCACTTTGGGACGGTGCCGCCGAGTTCAAGTCCGTCAAACTCAGCTTGCCGTCGTACTGCACGGTCTACCAGGCGGAACTTCTGGCCATATGCGTAGCCACGCGCGAAATCCTCAAGCGCAATGAGGGAACCTTCGGCATCTACAGTGACTCAAAGGCCGCACTGCAAGCAGTCACAAACCAAGGTTCCCTCCACGCCCTGGCCGTGGAGGCGAGAGCAAACGTGGCCGCGGCTTTATCCCAGAGCAAAGATGTGTCCTTGTTCTGGGTAAAGGCGCATGCCGGGCTAGAGGGCAACGAGCGCGCGGACCACCTCGCAAAAGAAGCTGCACTCCGGTCCAGAAAGAGGCCGGACTATGACCGCTGCCCGGTTTCATTCGTCAAGCGGCAGATCCGTGTGGGGTCGCTCGACGAATGGAACCGGAGGTACAAAACCGGCGAAACAGCCTCAGTTACCAAAATATTCTTCCCGGACGCGATCGACGCCTTTAAGATTGTAAAAAAGGTTCAACCAACCGGTATCATCACACAGATTCTGACGGGGCACGGTGGGTTCTCCGAATACCTGCACCGTTTCAAGTGTAAGGGGAACCCATCGTGCATCTGCGAACCGGATGCCGTGGAGTCGGTCGCCCACATTCTGATGGAATGCCCGATCTTTTGCGTGGAGCGCCACAATACCGAACAGAAAATGGAAACAGCTATTAACACAAACAGCATTAACAAAATTATCGGGGACAACATAAAACGAAAAATATTTTTAGAATTTTGTATTGAGATCGTAAATAAAGTAATAAAAAGAAATAAAGATATCTAAAAACCATGCTTTATCTTATATGAATATTTCAGCACGAAAAGATATATAGATTAAAGCATGGAACAGTAGTGTTTTTAAATAGTGTAATAAATATATAAATGTGTAAAAAATTTTAATTTAACAGAATCATAAAGTAAATTAGACTAAATTCATCAAAATAAACGTATTATTAAAAGCAACAAAAATGGTAAACCAAAATGTCAAGCTAATATAAGGGCCCTGTCTAATTCAGGGGGACACTGGCAGAGCAGGAGTGTGGTTTTAGCCGGTTCGAGTCCGGCACTACCTCGACTATCTCACAGCCTGTGGGGTAGTCGAGGTGTCCGTGGGGATTTCCCACTCCTGCCAAAACAAAAAAAAAAAAAAAAAAAAAAACCTAACCTAACCTAACCTAACCTAACCTTTTTTTTTTTTTTTTTTTTTTTACGCTGGGAAAAAATGCGTTACGCATGCCCACCCGTCGGGGGACGGGAGGGGTATGTGGGACTCCCCGGGCGGACCCGGTATACCCACTAAAACGACCCAGCGCATTCCCGCTTCGTCAGAGTGGCGGGGGACTGGGAAACCGGCACAGCCTTTACTTCCAGTCCTCCGCCGACGATTGCTAGGCGGACCCCCTCACACCCTCACGGGTGCGGGGGGTCGGGAATGACCGACGAAGGTGACGGGTGCAATGCGGGCGAAGGCACCCCCGTGCCTGTCGCCCGCCCGTCACCATGAGGAGGGAGGGCACGACGCCTTCTCCCCCTTCTTCGACTGCGACATCACGTCCTCGCAAAAGGAGGCTACCGCCGACCAGGCCTCCTCACTCCCCAGCATGGCGTCCACCACGCCGGGAAGCGAGAGGTCCGGTCCGACCACCGCGGTCAGACCGCGGCGCAGCTCGGACCACGCCGGGCACACCTCGAGGGTGTGCTGCGCCGTGTCCTCCGCCGCGCCGCAGTCGTGGCACGCCGGGGTCTCCTCCCTCCCGATCCGGTGCAGGTGCGATCCGAAACAGCCATGTCCGGATAACACCTGCACCAGACGGAAAGACAGGAAACCGTGGGTCCGCTCGAGCCAGCCCTTCAGGACCGGACCGAGCGCGTCCAACGTCCGGCGGCCAAAGGCGGCGCTGTCGAGGTCCTCCGTCCAATGGAGGACGATGGCGTCCTTCGCCTCTCGCCGCACCGCCTCCCGCTCTTCGCCCGTGGGGCGCTCCCCGAGCGCCTTTCGGCGCGCCGTCCACTCGTACACTCTGGCGAGCACCCACGCCTCCAGCTCCCAAGGAGGGGTGCCGGCCAGAGCGCACGCCGCCGAAAAGCCCACTGAGCGGTAGGCCCTCGCCACCCGCTGTGCAATAGCCCGCTGGGGCCTGCGGATGGCGGTAGCATTCTCCCTCCTATGGAGGGAGTCCGCCCAGATGGGAGCCCCGTACAGGGCCATGCTCCGCAAAATGCCGGCATAGAGGCGCCGGCACTTTGCCTTGGGCCCCCCCAGGTTTGGGAGGAGCCATGAGAGGGCGCCCGCGGCCTTCAACAGGCGCGTCGACAGCCCGCTGAAATGCGGGCCGAAGCGCCACCTGTCGTCCAGCACCAGCCCCAAATATTTCATCTGGGGCTGGACCCCTATACGGACGCCCTCCACGACGATGTGGGCGTCGGCAGGGCAGCGCTGCCGGGGACCGCGAAAGAACACGGCCTCCGTTTTGTGCAGCGCCACCCTCAATCCCAGGCGGCGGATCCTTTCTGCCACCAAGGACCCGCCAGCCGAGGCCAGAATGGCCGCGTCGGCAAAGTTCCTCCCCCGGGCAGTGAGCAGAGTGTCATCCGCGTAGCAGATGACACTCGTGCCCGGGAGGAGGGCACCCCGCAGCAGCCAGTTGAACCCGATGTTCCACAAGGGGGGGCCTAGCACCGATCCCTGTGGAACCCCGGACTCTGCGCCGTACCGCCTCACCGTGGCCGACTTGTCCACGAGGAGGACCTCTCGGCCCTCCAAGTAGTCGGCCAGGAGGTTCCGCAGATATTGGGGCACTCCGTGATACCGGAGCGCCTCCAATATCGTCGAGTGGGGGACGGAGTTGAAGGCGTTGGCAATGTCGAATGACACCGCCAGCACTCCGTCCCCCGCCTCTACCGCCTCCTTCACCTGGCCCTTGAGTAGGGCCAGCGCGTCGATCGTCGAACGCCCACGACGGAAACCGAATTGGGCGTCCGACAGATCCGGCCCTACCCCCCGCAAGTGGCTCTCCAGCCTCCCGGCGACGATCCCCTCGAACAGTTTACCGACCTCATCGAGCAGAACGATGGGCCGGTATGCCGAGGGGGAGTCCACCGGGCGCCCCTCCTTTCGGAGCAGGCATAGCTGCCCCTCCTTCCACAGTTTCGGGAACCTCCCAGCCGTAAAACACGCGCTGAAGAGGTCCCGAAACCTGTCCTCCATTTGGGTGGCGGCGATCGCCACCACCCGTGCGGGGACGCCGTCCGGTCCGGGGGCGGTCTTCTTCGCGCGGAGGCTCAGAACCCCCGCGTAGAATTCCGCCGCCGTGACCGGGGGCACCTCCACCTCCGGCGGAGCCGCCCCTTGCGGGGGATCCATCGCTGGAGGGGTGAAGTCGGTCCTGCGTGGAAACAGGGACCGGACCACCCCATCCAGCAACGCTGGCTCGAGGGTCTCAGACAGTGGGGGACCATAGGGGCGGAGCTGGTTCCGCGCCGCCTTATATGGCCTCCCATAGGGATCTCTGTCGAGACCCTCCAGCATCTCGGCCCTCGCCGAGTCCTGCGCAGCGCCCATCGCAGACTTGAGGGCCGCCGTAGCCTCTCGGTAGGAGTCGTACAGGCGGTCCTCTTCTGCCCGGACTCGGTTTTGGGCGCTGCGCCGTCGGCTCCGCGCGTAGGCCCTTCTGGCCGCCACGCAGGTGGCCCGGAGCCCCGCCAGCTCCTCCGTCCACCAGTACACGGCGCGACGGGGAGGCGGGCGGCGAGACCGAGGCATGCTGGAGTTGCACACCTCGGTCAAGGACCCCCGCAGCCTGACTGCTGCGGCGTCCACGTCCGGGACCTCCTCGACAGGGGGAGGCGACAGCCAGTCCTGGAGGAAGGCGGCCTCCTTGGCTGCCTCCCGGTCCAGGCGGGTGAGCGCCCACCGCGGGAAGGGAGATTGCCCAGCGTGGGCCGTCCCCCCTCCCCGCTGTGTGGAGATGTCGAACCGCACATAACGGTGGTCCGACAAGGTCTCCACCAGCTCCACCCGCCAGTTCACGACGCGGGCGGCAAGCGCGGGGGTGGCGAACGAGACGTCCACCACCGACCCGCCCTGTCGCCGCACACACGTGTGGACCGCCCCCCTGTTGAGGAGGGACACACCGCACGAGGCCGCCCAAAACTCGACGGCGCGTCCCCGGACGTTGCACCCGGCGACCGGGTTGCCCCAGGCCACCGACTTGGCGTTTAGGTCGCCCAACACCACGACCTGGCGTGGTGCCGCCCTCCCTACGACAGCAGTGAGGATCTCCAGGAAATCCTCAAAGTCCGAGAGAGGGCGGTTTGGGGAGAAATACACCCCCACCATCGCTATCTCTCCCCACGCGGCGGCCACGTATCCCGGTCCCCTCTCTAAGAGCGAGAGGGGAGGGGAGTCTGTGGAAGACCGCGCCACCAACGCCACCAAGCCGTCCCGGTCGCCCAGCCAACGGCCAGGGACCGAGTAGGGTTCGGCGACCACCGCCAAGTCCACCAACCACTCAGCCATGGTCTGCATCAGCAGATCCTGGGCTGTCCTGCAGTGGTTGGTGTTCGCCTGAAGGATGCGATGTTCGACCGTGGCCATCAGTCGGACATCGCAACCTCCTCCGCAGCCGCCGCAGGAACGGCGGTGTTAGCGGCAGCAGCAGGTGCAGGCCCGGTCGGCGCCTGCGCTTTGCCACGCTTAGGGGGGGGATTGCACTTCCTCCCCTTCATGACGTGGCCTGCCCGGCGGCCACTGGCGGCACACACCGCGCAGTGCGGCGTGGCGGCCTGGCAGGAGGCGGCTTTGTGGCCCTCCTTGCCGCAGCGGTAGCATGTGTCCGTCCTGTCAACCTTGGACGGACACAGGGGCCGGGTGTGGCCGATGCCGAAGCACCGGAAACACCGCAGAGGCTGGTCCTCGAGTGCCCGGACTGCGCCCGAGCTGAACCCGACTTGAAGCCGTCCTTTCGCAAGGACGGCTTTGGCAGCTGCGACTGGGCACTCGAGGCGGATGGTGCCCATTCCGCCGCGGCCGGGCCTTATGTCCCGGCCTTGGACCGCCGCGGCGCCACAGCCCCCTACCGCTGCGACCGCCGCCACCACCTCCTCCTTGGTGACGGAGTCATCCAACTCCGTCACCTCGATTTCCGCCGACTTGACCGGCCGGGCCACCTTGGCAGAGTCCGCGATGACCTCTTGCAGCTTGGCTGCAAAGAGGTCAGCGCGGGCGCTCCCCTCGGCCCCCGGGAACTCGAAAATTCGAGCCCCGGCCTGCGTCCGCCGGCACGACACACTGCCGATCCCCAGTTGCGTGGGATCGGCATTGCCGCGCGCCCGCGCCAAGATGGAGGCGTAGGTCTCCCCTCGCCCCGCAGCCTCCGTGGTGAGCGTCACCACGACGGCCGCAGTTTTAGGGGGGACCAACTGCCCCTTTCCTCCTCTCCCTTTCCCTTTCCCCTTGCCCTTGCCGGTCGTCTGCGACTGGCTGGGTGCGGGGGTGGCGGGGACGGCAGGGACGGCAGGGACGGCAGGGTTGGCCGCTGCCGACTTTTTGCCCTTCCCTTTACCCCTCCCCCTCCGGCCCACTTTCGTCCACTCGTTGGACGGAGTGGTCGACGGGAGAAGGGCCACGTCTTCCACCTGGGAGGAGGTGGACGGCCCCGGCCGGCTTTGCCTCTTATCCGCCGCAAGCGGCGGCCGAAGGCTTTTTTCCGGCAGGAGCCGGTCCTCGATGCCTGCCAGGCAGGCTCTCGTGAAAGCCCTCTCCTCCATTATCACCTTGCGGATGATATCCTCAAGGTTGGAGGAGGGGCCCTCCACTGCAGGGCTCGCCTTAGCCCGTGGTGGCTGGGCCGAGGCAGGGCCCTCTGCCACAGGGCTCACCTCGGCCTGTTGAGGCCGGGCCGTGGCTTCAGCCAGCTTCTGACGAAGCTGGTTGACCTCCGACTGCAGGCGATCCACCCTCGCCTGCAGTTGCCGCGTCTCGTCGGAGGCCGTCCGCTGAATGAGTTCAGCGACGACTCCGCGCAAGCTCGCGGCCCGACACTTCAGGGCCTTCTGAAATGTGCCCTTCAGGTTGGAGGACTTAGAGGCGACCTCCACAATCTCCTCCTCGTCCTCCTCCGCCATCCTTTGCAGTTCCGCCAAAGAGTGGTCCGCGTACACAACCCGGGACGCACCGTACCCGGACTTGGCCCGGGCGACGTACGCACGCTTCTCCTTGGCGGCAACCCGCTCCTCCAGCTCTTGCTGGAGCTGGACCTTCCGTGCCAGGTCTACCTGGCGCTGGGCGTCCGCGAGCCCAACGACGTGGGTATCCGCGGCCGTTGTCGTCGGCTTTTTAGCCTTCGACAACGGTTTGGACCCCGAGGCCGAAGAACTCTCGGACCCACAACTTCGGAAGACCCGCTTCCGCGACCGCGAGCCACTCGCGTCCGACGCACCAACAAGCGAGTCGTTGTCGGACGACTCCGCCCCTCCAAAATAACTAGCCGCAGACGGCGCGCGGCTAGGCTCTGACGCTGGTGCGTCGGGGTGGCCCTGAGAAGGGCCTTTGGGTTGGCCCTGAGAAGGGCCTTTGGGTTGGCCCTGAGAAGGGCCTTTTGATTTTAAAAACCGCCCGCGGGCGCACCGCGAGGGTGTACCAGGCATCGTAGTCGAAACAAGGCAATAAAAAGAGATTAAAATTCGCTACTAGATCACAGAGCACTTTGGCCAGTCCCAGTCTGCCACTCCGTTACGGTGGTCAGAACTGGGCTGTTTCCAGGGGACACGACGTGGACGTATGCTCTGTGGGGGGTCCCCCAACCTTTTTTTTTTTTTTTTTTTTTTTTTTTTACGCTGGGAAAAAATGCGTTACGCATGCCCACCCGTCGGGGGACGGGAGGGGTATGTGGGACTCCCCGGGCGGACCCGGTATACCCACTAAAACGACCCAGCGCATTCCCGCTTCGTCAGAGTGGCGGGGGACTGGGAAACCGGCACAGCCTTTACTTCCAGTCCTCCGCCGACGATTGCAAGGCGGACCCCCTCACACCCTCACGGGTGTGGGGGGTCGGGAATGACTGACGAAGGTGACGGGTGCAATGCGGGCGAAGGCACCCCCGCGCCTGTCGCCCGCCCGTCACCATGAGGAGGGAGGGCACGGCGCCTTCTCCCCCTTCTTCGTCTGCGGAGCGGCGCAGCGAGAGGGTCGTCCTCCCGCGCGCGCTCCGCCTCCTCCTTTTGCGATATCACGTCCTCGCAAAAGGAGGCCACCGCCGACCAGGCCTCCTCACTCCCCAGCATGGCGTCGACCACGCCGGGAAGCGAGAGGTCCGGTCCGACCACCGCGGTCAGACCGCGGCGCAGCTCGGACCACGCCGGGCACACCTCGAGGGTGTGCTGCGCCGTGTCCTCCGCCGCGCCGCAGTCGTGGCACGCCGGGGTCTCCTCCCTCCCGATCCGGTGCAGGTGCGATCCGAAACAGCCATGTCCGGATAACACCTGCACCAGACGGAAAGAGAGGAAACCGTGGGACCGCTCGAGCCAGCCCTTCAGGACCGGACCGAGCGCGTCCAACGTCCGGCGGCCAAAGGCGGCGCTGGCGAGGTCCTCCGTCCAATGGAGGACGATGGCGTCCTTCGCCTCTCGCCGCACCGCCTCCCGCTCTTCGCCCGTGGGGCGCTCCCCGAGCGCCTTTCGGCGCGCCGTCCACTCGTACACTCTGGCGAGCACCCACGCCTCCAGCTCCCAAGGAGGGGTGCCGGCCAGAGCGCACGCCGCCGAAAAGCCCACTGAGCGGTAGGCCCTCGCCACCCGCTGTGCAATAGCCCGCTGGGGCCTGCGGATGGCGGTAGCATTCTCCCTCCTATGGAGGGAGTCCGCCCAGATGGGAGCCCCGTAGAGGGCCATGCTCCGCAAAATGCCGGCATAGAGGCGCCGGCACTTTGCCTTGGGCCCCCCCAAGTTCGGGAGGAGCCATGAGAGGGCGTCCGCGGCCTTCAACAGGCGCGTCGACAGCCCGCTGAAATGCGGGCCGAAGCGCCACCTGTCGTCCAGCACCAGCCCCAGATATTTCATCTGGGGCTGGACCCCTATACGGACGCCCTCCACGACGATGTGGGCGTCGGCAAGGCAGCGCTGCCGGGGACCGCGAAAGAACACGGCCTCCGTTTTGTGCAGCGCCACCTTCAATCCCAGGCGGCGGATCCTTTCTGCCACCAAGGACCCGCCAGCCGAGGCCAGAATGGCCGCGTCGGCAAAGTTCCTCCCCCGGGCAGTGAGCAGAGTGTCATCCGCGTAGCAGATGACACTCGTGCCCGGGAGGAGGGCACCCCGCAACAGCCAGTCGAACCCGATGTTCCACAAGGGGGGGCCTAGCACCGACCCCTGTGGAACACCGGACTCTGCGCCGTACCGCCTCACCGTGGCCGACTTGTCCACGAGGAGGACCTCTCGGCCCTCCAAGTAGTCGGCCAGGAGGTCCCGCAGGTATTGGGGCACTCCGTGATACCGGAGCGCCTCCAATATCGTCGAGTGGGGGACGGAGTTGAAGGCGTTGGCAATGTCGAATGACACCGCCAGCACTCCGTCCCCCGCCTCCACCGCCTCCTTCACCTGGCCCTTGAGTAGGGCCAGCGCGTCGATCGTCGAACGCCCACGACGGAAACCGAATTGGGCGTCCGACAGATCCGGCCCTACCCCCCGCAGGTGGCTGTCTAGCCTCCCGGCGACGATCCCCTCGAACAGTTTACCGACCTCATCGAGCAGAACGATGGGCCGGTATGCCGAGGGGGAGTCCACCGGGCGACCCTCCTTTCGGAGCAGGCAAAGCTGCCCCTCCTTCCACAGTTTCGGGAACCTCCCAGCCGTAAAACACGCGCTGAAGAGGTCCCGAAACCTGGCCTCCATTTGGGTGGCGGCGATCGCCACCACCCGTGCGGGGACGCCGTCCGGTCCGGGGGCGGTCTTCTTCGCGCGGAGGCCCAGAACCCCCGCGTAGAATTCCGCCGCCGTG
Organism: Standfussiana lucernea; assembly: GCA_964057025.1. Lineage (NCBI taxonomy): Eukaryota > Metazoa > Arthropoda > Insecta > Lepidoptera > Noctuidae > Standfussiana > Standfussiana lucernea. Next base: position 14,566,805 of record OZ059807.1, on the reverse strand, counting down.
ACCGGGGGCACCTCTGCCTCCGGCGGAGCCGCCCCTTGCGGGGGATCCATCGCTGGAGGGGTGAAGTCGGTCCTGCGCGGAAACAGGGACCGGACCACCCCATCCAGCAACGCTGGCTCGAGGGTCTCAGACAGTGGGGGACCATAGGGGCGGAGCTGGTTCCGCGCCGCCTTATATGGCCTCCCATAGGGATCTCTGTCGAGACCCTCCAGCATCTCGGCCCTCGCCGAGTCCTGCGCAGCGCCCATCGCAGACTTGAGGGCCGCCGTAGCCTCTCGGTAAGAGTCGTACAGGCGGTCCTCTTCTGCCCGGACTCGGTTTTGGGCGCTGCGCCGTCGGCTCCGCGCGTAGGCCCTTCTGGCCGCCACGCAGGTGGCCCGGAGCCCCGCCAGAACCTAACCTAACCTTTTTTTTTTTTTTTTTTTTTTTTTTTTTTTTTTTTTTTTTTTTTTTTTTTTTTTTTACGCTGGGAAAAAATGCGTTACGCATACCCACCCGTCGGGGGACGGGAGGGGTATGTGGGACTCCCCGGGCGGACCCGGTATACCCACTAAAACGACCCAGCGCATTCCCGCTTCGTCAGAGTGGCGGGGGACTGGGAAACCGGCACAGCCTTTACTTCCAGTCCTCCGCCGACGATTACAAGGCGGACCCCCTCACGCCCTCACGGGTGTGGGGGGTCGGGAATGACCGACGAAGGTGACGGGTGCAATGCGGGCGAAGGCACCCCCGCGCCTGTCGCCCGCCCGTCACCATGAGGAGGGAGGGCACGACGCCTTCTCCCCCTTCTTCGTCTGCGGAGCGGCGCAGCGAGAGGGTCGTCCTCCCGCGCGCGCTCCGCCTCCTCCTTTTGCGACATCACGTCCTCGCAAAAGGAGGCTACCGCCGACCAGGCCTCCTCACTCCCCAGCATGGCGTCGACCACGCCGGGAAGCGAGAGGTCCGGTCCGACCACCGCGGTCAGACCGCGGCGCAGCTCAGACCACGCCGGGCACACCTCGAGGGTGTGCTGCGCCGTGTCCTCCGCCGCGCCGCAGTCGTGGCACGCCGGGGTCTCCTCCCTCCCGATCCGGTGCAGGTGCGATCCGAAACAGCCATGTCCGGATAACACCTGCACCAGACGGAAAGAGAGGAAACCGTGGGGCCGCTCGAGCCAGCCCTTCAGGACCGGACCGAGCGCGTCCAACGTCCGGCGGCCAAAGGCGGCGCTGGCGAGGTCCTCCGTCCAATGGAGGACGATGGCGTCCTTCGCCTCTCGCCGCACCGCCTCCCGCTCTTCGCCCGTGGGGCGCTCCCCGAGCGCCTTTCGGCGCGCCGTCCACTCGTACACTCTGGCGAGCACCCACGCCTCCAGCTCCCAAGGAGGGGTGCCGGCCAGAGCGCACGCCGCCGAAAAGCCCACTGAGCGGTAGGCCCTCGCCACCCGCTGTGCAATAGCCCGCTGGGGCCTGCGGATGGCGGTAGCGTTCTCCCTCCTATGGAGGGAGTCCGCCCAGATGGGAGCCCCGTAAAGGGCCATGCTCCGCAAAATGCCGGCATAGAGGCGCCGGCACTTTGCTTTAGGCCCCCCCAGGTTTGGGAGGAGCCATGAGAGGGCGTCCGCGGCCTTCAACAAGCGCGTCGACAGCCCGCTGAAATGCGGGCCGAAGCGCCACCTGTCGTCCAGCACCAGCCCCAGATATTTCATCTGGGGCTGGACCCCTATACGGACGCCCTCCACGACGATGTGGGCGTCGGCAGGGCAGCGCTGCCGGGGACCGCGAAAGAACACGGCCTCCGTTTTGTGCAGCGCCACCCTCAATCCCAGGCGGCGGATCCTTTCTGCCACCAAGGACCCGCCAGCCGAGGCCAGAATGGCCGCGTCGGCAAAGTTCCTCCCCCGGGCAGTGAGCAGAGTGTCATCCGCGTAGCAGATGACACTCGTGCCCGGAAGGAGGGCACCCCGCAGCAGCCAGTTGAACCCGATGTTCCACAAGGGGGGGCCTAGCACCGATCCCTGTGGAACACCGGACTCTGCGCCGTACCGCCTCACCGTGGCCGACTTGTCCACGAGGAGGACCTCTCGGCCCTCCAAGTAGTCGGCCAGTAGGTTCCGCAGATATTGGGGCACTCCGTGATACCGGAGCGCCTCCAATATCGTCGAGTGGGGGACGGAGTTGAAGGCGTTGGCAATGTCGAATGACACCGCCAGCACTCCGTCCCCCGCCTCCACCGCCTCCTTCACCTGGCCCTTGAGTAGGGCCAGCGCGTCGATCGTCGAACGCCCACGACGGAACCCGAATTGGGCGTCCGACAGATCCGGCCCTACCCCCCGCAGGTGGCTGTCCAGCCTCCCGGCGACGATCCCCTCGAACAGTTTACCGACCTCATCGAGCAGAACGATGGGCCGGTATGCCGAGGGGGAGTCCACCGGGCGACCCTCCTTTCGGAGCAGGCAAAGCTGCCCCTCCTTCCACGGTTTCGGGAACCTCCCAGCCGTAAAACACGCGCTGAAGAGGTCCCGAAACCTGTCCTCCATTTGGGTGGCGGCGATCGCCACCACCCGTGCGGGGACGCCGTCCGGCCCGGGGGCGGTCTTCTTCGCGCGGAGGCTCAGAACCCCCGCGTAGAATTCCGCCGCCGTGACCGGGGGCACCTCTGCCTCCGGCGGAGCCGCCCCTTGCGGGGGATCCATCGCTGGAGGGGTGAAGTCGGTCCTGCGCGGAAACAGGGACCGGACCACCCCATCCAGCAACGCTGGCTCGAGGGTCTCAGACAGTGGGGGACCATAGGGGCGGAGCTGGTTCCGCGCCGCCTTATATGGCCTCCCATAGGGATCTCTGTCGAGACCCTCCAGCATCTCGGCCCTCGCCGAGTCTTGCGCAGCGCCCATCGCAGACTTGAGGGCCACCGCAGCCTCTCGGTAAGAGGCGTACAGGCGGTCCTCCTCTGCCCGGACTCGGTTTTGGGCGCTGCGCCGTCGGCTCCGCGCGTAGGCCCTTCTGGCCGCCACGCAGGTGGCCCGGAGCCCCGCCAGCTCCTCCGTCCACCAGTACACGGCGCGACGGGGAGGCGGACGGCGAGACCGAGGCATGCTGGAGTTGCACACCTCGGTCAAGGACCCCCGCAGCCTGACCGCTGCGGCGTCCACGTCCGTGACCTCCTCGACAGGGGGAGGCGACAGCCAGTCCTGGAGGAAGGCGGCCTCCCTGGCTGCCTCCCGGTCCAGGCGGGTGAGCGCCCACCGTGGGAAGGGAGATTGCCCAGCGCGGGCCGTCCCCCCTCCCCGCTGTGTGGAGATGTCGAACCGCACATAACGGTGGTCCGACAAGGTCTCCACCAGCTCCACCCGCCAGTTCACGACGCGGGCGGCAAGCGCGGGGGTGGCGAACGAGACGTCCACCACCGACCCGCCCTGTCGCCGCACACACGTGTGGACCGCCCCCCTGTTGAGGAGGGACACACCGCACGAGGCCGCCCAAAACTCGACGGCGCGTCCCCGGACGTTGCACCCGGCGACCGGGTTGCCCCAGGCCACCGACTTGGCGTTTAGGTCGCCCAACACCACGACCTGGCGTGGTGCCGCCCTCCCTACGACAGCAGTGAGGATCTCGAGGAAATCCTCAAAGTCCGAGAGAGGGCGGTTTGGGGAGAAATACACCCCCACCGTCGCTATCTCTCCCCACGCGGCGGCCACGTATCCCGGTCCCCTCTCTAAGAGCGAGAGGGGAGGGGAGTCTGTGGAAGACCGCGCCACCAACGCCACCAAGCCGTCCCGGTCGCCCAGCCAACGGCCAGGGACCGAGTAGGGTTCGGCGACCACCGCCAAGTCCACCAACCACTCAGCCATGGTCTGCATCAGCAGATCCTGGGCTGTCCTGCAGTGGTTGATGTTCGCCTGAAGGATGCGATGTTCGACCGTGGCCATCAGTCGGACATCGCAACCTCCTCCGCAGCCGCCGCAGGAACGGCGGTGTTAGCGGCAGCAGCAGGTGCAGGCCCGGTCGGCGCCTGCGCTTTGCCACGCTTAGGGGGGGGATTGCACTTCCTCCCCTTCATGACGTGGCCTGCCCGGCGGCCACTGGCGGCACACACCGCGCAGTGCGGCGTGGCGGCCTGGCAGGAAGCGGCTTTGTGACCCTCCTTGCCGCAGCGGTAGCATGTGTCCGTCCTGTCAACCTTGGACGGACACAGGGGCCGGGTGTGGCCGATGCCGAAGCACCGGAAACACCGCAGAGGCTCGTCCTCGAGTGCCCGGACTGCGGCCGAGCTGAATCCGACTTGAAGCCGTCCTTTCGCAAGGACGGCTTTGGCAGCTGCGACTGGGCACTCGAGGCGGATGGTGCCCATTCCGCCGCGGCCGGGCCTTATGTCCCGGCCTTGGACCGCCGCGGCCCCACAGCCCCCTACCGCTGCGACCGCCGCCACCACCTCCTCCTTGGTGACGGAGTCATCCAACTCCGTCACTTCGAAGGCCGCCGACTTGACCGGCCGGGCCACCTTGGCAGAGTCCGCGATGACCTCCTGCAGCTTGGCTGCAAAGAGGTCAGCGCGGGCGCTCCCCTCGGCCCCCGGGAACTCGAAGATTCGAGCCCCGGCCTGCGTCCGCCGGCACGACACACTGCCGATCCCCAGCTGAGTGGGATCGGCATTGCCGCGCGCCCGCACCAAGATGGAGGCGTAGGTCTCCCCTCGCCCCGCAGCCTCCGCGGTGAGCGTCACCACGACGGCTGCAGTCTTAGGGGGGACCAACTGCCCCTTTCCAGCTCTCCCTTTCCCTTTGCCCTTGCCCTTGCCGGTCGTCTGCGACTGGCTGGGTGCGGGGGTGGCGGGGACGGCAGGGACGGCAGGGACGGCCGCTGCCGACTTCTTCCCTTTACCCTTCCCCTTCCGGCCCACTTTCGTCCACTCGTTGGACGGAGTGGTCGACGGGAGAAGGGCCACGTCTTCCACCTGGGAGGAGGAGGACGGCCCCGGCCGGCTTTGCCTCTTATCCGCCGCAAGCGGCGGCCGGAGGCTTTTTTCCGGCAGGAGCCGGTCCTCGATGCCTGCCAGGCAGGCTCTCGTGAAGGCCCTCTCCTCCATTATCACCTTGCGGATGATATCCTCAAGGTTGGAGGAGGGGCCCTCTACTGCAGGGCTCGCCTTAGCCCGTGGTGGCTGGGCCGAGGCAGGGTCCTCTGCCACAGGGCTCACCTCGGCCTGTTGAGGCCGGGCCGTGGCTTCAGCCAGCTTCTCACGAAGCTGGTTGACCTCCGACTGCAGGCGATCCACTCTCGCCTGCAGTTGCCGCGTCTCGTCGGAGGCCGTCCGCTGAACGAGTTCAGCGACGACACCGCGCATGCTCGCGGCCCGACATTTCAGGGCCTTCTGGAAGGTGCCCTTGAGGTTGGAGGACTTAGAGGCGACCTCTACAATCTCCTCCTCGTCCTCCTCCGCCATCCTTTCCAGTTCCGCCAAAGAGTGGTCCGCGTACACGACCCGTGACGCACCGTACCCGGACTTGGCCCGGGCGACGTACGCACGCTTCTCCTTGGCGGCAACCCGCTCCTCCAGCTCTTGCTGGAGCTGGACCTTCCGTGCCAGGTCTACCTGGCGCTGGGCGTCCGCGAGCCCAACGACGTGGGTATCCGCCGCCGTCGTCGTCGGCTTTTTAGCCTTCGACGACGGCTTGGACCCCGAGGCCGAAGAACTCTCGGACCCACAACTCAGAAAGGCCCGCTTCCGCGACCGCGAGCCTCTCGCGTCCGACGCACCAGCAAGCGAGTCGTTGTCGGACGACTCCGCCCCTCCGAAATAACTAGCCGCAGACGGCGCGCGGCTAGACTCTGACGCTGGTGCGTCGGGGTAACCTAACCTAACCTTTTTTTTTTTTTTTTTTTTTTTTTTTTTTTTTTTTTTTTACGCTGGGAAAAAATGCATTACGCATATCCTCCCGTCGGGGGACGGGAGGGGTATGTGGGACTCCCCGGGCGGACCCGGTATACCCACTAAAACGACCCAGCGCATTCCCGCTTCGTCACAGTGGCGGGGGACTGGGAAACCGGCACAGCCTTTACTTCCAGTCCTCCGCCGACGATTGCCAGGCAGACCCCCTCACACCCTCACGGGTGTGGGGGGTCGGGAATGACCGACGAAGGTGACGGGTGCAATGCGGGCGAAGGCACCCCCGCGCCTGTCGCCCGCCCGTCACCATGAGGAGGGAGGGCACGACGCCTTCTCCCCCTTCTTCGTCTGCGGAGCGGCACAGCGAGAGGGTCGTCCTCCCGCGCGCGCTCCGCCTCCTCCTTTTGCGACATCACGTCCTCGCAAAAGGAGGCTACCGCCGACCAGGCCTCCTCACTCCCCAGCATGGCGTCGACCACGCCGGGAAGCGAGAGGTCCGGTCCGACCACCGCGGTCAGACCGCGGCGCAGCTCGGACCACGCCGGGCACACCTCGAGGGTGTGCTGCGCCGTGTCCTCCGCCGCGCCGCAGTCGTGGCACGCCGGGGTCTCCTCCCTCCCGATCCGGTGCAGGTGCGATCCGAAACAGCCATGTCCGGATAACACCTGCACCAGACGGAAAGAGAGGAAACCGTGGGGCCGCTCGAGCCAGCCCTTCAGGACCGGACCGAGCGCGTCCAACGTCCGGCGGCCAAAGGCGGCGCTGGCGAGGTCCTCCGTCCAATGGAGGACGATGGCGTCCTTCGCCTCTCGCCGCACCGCCTCCCGCTCTTCGCCCGTGGGGCGCTCCCCGAGCGCCTTTCGGCGCGCCGTCCACTCGTACACTCTGGCGAGCACCCACGCCTCCAGCTCCCAAGGAGGGGTGCCGGCCAGAGCGCACGCCGCCGAAAAGCCCACTGAGCGGTAGGCCCTCGCCACCCGCTGTGCAATAGCCCGCTGGGGCCTGCGGATGGCGGTAGCATTCTCCCTCCTATGGAGGGAGTCCGCCCAGATGGGAGCCCCGTAGAGGGCCATGCTCCGCAAAATGCCGGCATAGAGGCGCCGGCACTTTGCCTTTGGTCCCCCCAGGTTTGGGAGGAGCCATGAGAGGGCGTCCGCGGCCTTCAGCAGGCGCGTCGACAGCCCGCTGAAATGCGGGCCGAAGCGCCACCTGTCGTCCAGCACCAGCCCCAGATATTTCATCTGAGGCTGGACCCCTATACGGACGCCCTCCACGACGATGTGGGCGTCGGCAGGGCAGCGCTGCCGGGGACCGCGAAAGAACACGGCCTCCGTTTTGTGCAGCGCCACCCTCAATCCCAGGCGGCGGATCCTTTCTGCCACCAAGGACCCGCCAGCCGAGGCCAGAATGGCCGCGTCGGCAAAGTTCCTCCCCCGGGCAGTGAGCAGAGTGTCATCCGCGTAGCAGATGACACTCGTGCCCGGGAGGAGGGCACCCCGCAGCAGCCAGTTGAACCCGATGTTCCACAAGGGGGGGCCTAGCACCGACCCCTGTGGAACACCGGACTCTGCGCCGTACCGCCTCACCGTGGCCGATTTGTCCACGAGGAGGACCTCTCGGCCCTCCAAGTAGTCGGCCAGGAGGTCCCGCAGGTATTGGGGCACTCCGTGATACCGGAGCGCCTCCAATATCGTCGAGTGGGGGACGGAGTTGAAGGCGTTGGCAATGTCGAATGACACCGCCAGCACTCCGTCCCCCGCCTCCACCGCCTCCTTCACCTGGCCCTTGAGTAGGGCCAGCGCGTCGATCGTCGAACGCCCACGACGGAAACCGAATTGGGCGTCCGACAGATCCGGCCCTACCCCCCGCAGGTGGCTCTCCAGCCTCCCGGCGACGATCCCCTCGAACAGTTTACCGACCTCATCGAGCAGAACGATGGGCCGGTATGCCGAGGGGGAGTCCACCGGGCGACCCTCCTTTCGGAGGAGGCACAGCTGCCCCTCCTTCCACAGTTTCGGGAACCTCCCAGCCGTAAAACACGCGCTGAAGAGGTCCCGAAACCTGTCCTCCATTTGGGTGGCGGCGATCGCCACCACCCGTGCGGGGACGCCGTCCGGTCCGGGGGCGGTCTTCTTCGCGCGGAGGCTCAGAACCCCCGCGTAGAATTCCGCCGCCGTGACCGGGGGCACCTCTGCCTCCGGCGGAGCCGCCCCTTGCGGGGGATCCATCGCTGGAGGGGTGAAGTCGGTCCTGCGCGGAAACAGGGACCGGACCACCCCATCCAGCAACGCTGGCTCGAGGGTCTCCGACAGTGGGGGACCATAGGGGCGGAGCTGGTTCCGCGCCGCCTTATATGGCCTCCCATAGGGATCTCTGTCGAGACCCTCCAGCATCTCGGCCCTCGCCGAGTCTTGCGCAGCGCCCATCGCAGACTTGAGGGCCACCGTAGCCTCTCGGTAAGAGGCGTACAGGCGGTCCTCCTCTGCCCGGACTCGGTTTTGGGCGCTGCGCCGTCGGCTCCGCGCGTAGGCCCTTCTGGCCGCCACGCAGGTGGCCCGGAGCCCCGCCAGCTCCTCCGTCCACCAGTACACGGCGCGACGGGGAGGCGGACGGCGAGACCGAGGCATGCTTGAGTTGCACACCTCGGTCAAGGACCCCCGCAGCCTGACCGCTGCGGCGTCCACGTCCGGGACCTCCTCGACAGGGGGAGGCGACAGCCAGTCCTGGAGGAAGGCGGCCTCCTTGGCTGCCTCCCGGTCCAGGCGGGTGAGCGCCCACCGCGGGAAGGGAGATTGCCCAGCGCGGGCCGTCCCCCCTCCCCGCTGTGTGGAGATGTCGAACCGCACATAACGGTGGTCCGACAAGGTCTCCACCAGCTCCACCCGCCAGTTCACGACGCGGGCGGCAAGCGCGGGGGTGGCGAACGAGACGTCCACCACCGACCCGCCCTGTTGCCGCACACACGTGTGGACCGCCCCCCTGTTGAGGAGGGACACACCGCACGAGGCCGCCCAATACTCGACGGCGCGTCCCCGGACGTTGCACCCGGCGACCGGGTTGCCCCAGGCCACCGACTTGGCGTTTAGGTCGCCCAACACCACGACCTGGCGTGGTGCCGCCCTCCCTACGACAGCAGTGAGGATCTCGAGGAAATCCTCAAAGTCCGAGAGAGGGCGGTTTGGGGAGAAATACACCCCCACCATCGCTATCTCTCCCCACGCGGCGGCCACGTATCCCGGTCCCCTCTCTAAGAGCGAGAGGGGAGGGGAGTCTGTGGAAGACCGCGCCACCAACGCCACCAAGCCGTCCCGGTCGCCCAGCCAACGGCCAGGGACCGAGTAGGGTTCGGCGACCACCGCCAAGTCCACCAACCACTCAGCCATGGTCTGCATCAGCAGATCCTGGGCCGTCCTGCAGTGGTTGGTGTTCGCCTGAAGGATGCGATGTTCGACCGTGGCCATCAGTCGGACATCGCACCCTCCTCCGCAGCCGCCGCAGGAACGGCGTTATCAGCGGCAGCAGCAGGTGCAGGCCCGGTCGGCGCCTGCGCTTTGCCACGCTTAGGGGGGGGATTGCACTTCCTCCCCTTCATGACGTGGCCTGCCCGGCGGCCACTGGCGGCACACACCGCGCAGTGCGGCGTGGCGGCCTGGCAGGAGGCGGCTTTGTGGCCCTCCTTGCCGCAGCGGTAGCATGTGTCCGTCCTGTCAACCTTGGACGGACACAGGGGCCGGGTGTGGCCGATGCCGAAGCACCGGAAACACCGCAGAGGCTGCTCCTCGAGTGCCCGGACTGCGCCCGAGCTGAATCCGACTTGAAGCCGTCCTTTCGCAAGGACGGCTTTGGCAGCTGCGACCGGGCACTCGAGGCGGATGGTGCCCATTCCGCCGCGGCCGGGCCTTATGTCCCGGCCTTGAACCGCTGCGGCGCCACAGCCCCCTACCGCTGCGACCGCCGCCACCACCTCCTCCTTGGTGACGGAGTCATCCAACTCCGTCACCTCGATTTCCGCCGACTTGACCGGCCGGGCCACCTTGGCAGAGTCCGCGATGACCTCTTGCAGCTTGGCTGCAAAGAGGTCAGCGCGGGCGCTCCCCTCGGCCCCCGGGAACTCGAAAATTCGAGCCCCGGCCTGCGTCCGCCGGCACGACACACTGCCGATCCCCAGCTGAGTGGGATCGGCATTGCCGCGCGCCCGCACCAAGATGGAGGCGTAGGTCTCCCCTCGCCCCGCAGCCTCCGCGGTGAGCGTCACCACGACGGCTGCAGTTTTAGGGGGGACCAACTGCCCCTTTCCACCTTTCCCATTCCCTTTCCCCTTGCCCTTGCCCTTGCCGGTCGTCTGCGACTGGTTGGGTGCGGGGGTGGCGGGGACGGCAGGGACGACAGGGACGGCCGCTGCCGACTTCTTCCCTTTACCCCTCCCCCTCCGGCCCACTTTCGTCCACTCGTTGGACGGAGTGGTCGACGGGAGAAGGGCCACGTCTTCCACCTGGGAGGAGGTGGACGGCCCCGGCTGGCTTTGCCTCTTATCCGCCGCAAGCGGCGGCCGGAGGCTTTTTTCCGGCAGGAGCCGGTCCTCGATGCCTGCCAGGCAGGCTCTCGTGAAGGCCCTCTCCTCCATTATCACCTTGCGGATGATATCCTCAAGGTTGGAGGAGGGGCCCTCTAATGCAGGGCTCGCCTTAGCCCGTGGTGGCTGGGCCGAGGCAGGGCCCTCTGCCACAGGGCTCACCTCGGCCTGTTGAGGCCGGGCCGTGGCTTCAGCCAGCTTCTGACGAAGCTGGTTGACCTCCGACTGCAGGCGATCCACCCTCGCCTGCAGTTGCCGCGTCTCGTCGGAGGCCGTCCGCTGAACGAGTTCAGCGACGACTCCGCGCAAGCTCGCGGCCCGACACTTCAGGGCCTTTTGAAATGTGCCCTTTAGGTTGGAGGACTTAGAGGCGACCTCCACAATCTCCTCCTCGTCCTCCTCCGCCATCCTTTGCAGTTCCGCCAAAGAGTGGTCCGCGTACACAACCCGGGACGCACCGTACCCGGACTTGGCCCGGGCGACGTACGCATGCTTCTCTTTGGCGGCAACCCGCTCCTCCAGCTCTTGCTGGAGCTGGACCTTCCGCGCCAGGTCCACCTGGCGCTGGGCGTCCGCGAGCCCAACGACGTGGGTATCCGCGGCCGCTGTCGTCGGCTTTTTAGCCTTCGACAACGGCTTGGACCCCGAGGCCGAAGAACTCTCGGACCCACAACTTCGGAAGACCCGCTTCCGCGACCGCGAGCCACTCGCGTCCGACGCACCAACAAGCGAGTCGTTGTCGGACGACTCCGCCCCTCCGAAATAGCTAGCCGCAGACGGCGCGCGGCTAGACTCTGACGCTGGTGCGTCGGGGAGGCCCTGAGAAGGGCCTTTTGGTTGGCCCTGAGAAGGGCCTTTGGGTTGGCCCTGAGAAGGGCCTTTGGGTTGGCCCTGAGAAGGGCCTTTTGATTTTAAAAACCGCCCGCGGGCGCACCGCGAGGGTGTACCAGGCATCGTAGTCGAAACAAGGCAATAAAAAGAGATTAAAATTCGCTACTAGATCACAGAGCACTTTGGCCAGTCCCAGTCTGCCACTCCGTTACGGTGGTCAGAACTGGGCTGTTTCCAGGGGACACGACGTGGACGTATGCTCTGTGGGGGGTCCCCCAACCTAACCTAACCTAACCTAACCTAACCTAACCTAACCAAACTTGTACAAACAGCTGTCAAGAGCGGCAAAAATCAGCTGGGGCCTGAAGCCCGAAATTATCAGGACCATATACACCGCTGTGGTGGAGCCGGTCATCTTGTACGCAGCTAGTGCTTGGGCACCGGCTGCAAACAAACTGGGCATTAAAAAGCAACTCAACACCGTCCAACGTGGTTTTGTGCAGAAAATCATCAAAGCATACAGGACAACGTCGTTGAACTCGGCCTTGTTACTCTCCGGACTGCTTCCACTGGATCTCAGGATTCGGGAAGCAGCCTCTTTCTATGAAGAGAAAAGAGGATATTCCCGGAGAGTGACAGGGGACCGAGGGTTCGAGACGTTTGTCCCCCACACAGAAATGCCACATCCCGCCAGCCAAACTGGGATAGAGTTCAAGTGTGTGGTGAACGGTGCAGAGATGGACCAGCAAGGACTTACAAACCCGAAGATCTTCACCGATGGAAGCAAGATCCAAGGCAAAGTCGGTGCAGCACTTAGCCTATGGGAAAATGGGACAGAGATCAAAGCCCAAAAGTTCAAGCTGGACCAGTTCTGCACCGTTTATCAGGCAGAACTGTTGGCTCTGCACAAGGCCACGGAGTTGGCTTTGAAGCATCCTGCGGCGGTTGTCGAAGTCTACTGCGACTCCAGGTCGGCCCTGGAAACTGTTACCCAAGGCGATTCCCTCCATCCCCTAGCATTTAAAACGCAGAAGAACATCCAGGCAATGAAAACTCGTGGTAAAACCCTTCAGTTGTTCTGGATCAAGGCGCATGCAGGATTGGAGGGGAACGAGAGGGCTGACGTGTTGGCGAAAGAGGCAGCGATGGGCAGCAAAATAAGGCCACATTACGACCTGTGTCCGGCTTCATTCGTCAAGCGACAAATCCGAATGGAGTCGCTTGACGAATGGAACACGCGGTACCGATCAGGCGAAACCGCCTCAACTACAAAAATATTTCTGCCCGACGCAATCGCTGCCTACCACATAGTCCGAAAAATGGAGCTCGACCCACTGCTGGTTCAAGTGCTTACAGGGCATGGCGGGTTCTCCGAGTACTTGAATCGTTTCAAGTGCAAGGGGAGCCCGGCATGTCCTTGCGACCCAGAAAAGAACGAAAGCATAGAACATTTAGTTACAGAGTGCCCCATCTTTTCAAAAGAAAAATTTTACATAGAAAATGAAATAGAAATTGAAATTAAATTAGAAAATATACCAAAAATTATGCAAAATAAAAAATCGAGAAACAAGTTTTTAAATTATTGTAGGGAAATAGCAGCTAAAGTGATACAAAAGAATAAAGTTTAAAGAAAAGGATATACTCCTATGTATTATAAGAATACGTAAAGAGTGATCGCCGTTAAATATAGAATCAAAAAATATCAGTTTATTTAAAAATTTTGTCATCAATATATTATAGTAGATAGTAAAATAAAGTCATTAAAATAATATAAGTAAAATTTGTGGAAAAAAAAAAAAAAAAAAAGTGTTACAAGATAACTAAACAACTTACAACGATAACAACGATATAACTTAATTGCAAAAACAAGAACTCTGATGACCCATGTCGGAGGACAATAGCAGAGCAGGAGTGTGGTTTTAGCCGGTTCGAGTCCGGCACTACCTCGACTGTCTCACAGCCTGTGAGGTAGTCGAGGTGTCCGTGGGGATTTCCCACTCCTGCCAAAACAAAAAAAAAAAAAAAAAAAAAAAAAAAAAACCTAACCTAACCTAACCTTTTTTTTTTTTTTTTTTTTTTTTTTTACGCTGGGAAAAAATGCATTACGCATACCTGTTGAAATTTAGAGGCCAATGAAACCAAAGTCTAGTCTTCTAAATAACTCTTATATTACCACGACGTACCGTATTACATGGTTAGTGACAGACGACAATAAATATGGCATAACATATACTATCCTTTTTCCACAAGTATTGCCAACTTAAAATATTCACCAATCAATGGTAATAATAAACTAAGTATTACATTGTATTCCAACACCCCCGCTCAATGTAATACATATATAACTTACTCATTATACATTAACTTTTAAGACACAAAATAAATCTACATTAAACCACATCTAGTGACAAACTTAAACAATAGTTCTCTGTTTAATGCCTTAGTAAACATATCAGCGGTTTGATCCTCAGTCTTTACATACATTAAACATATTTTACCTTCTTTAATTAAATCTTTAATAAAATGATATCGTATATCAATATGTTTTAATCGTTTAATGTTATCAGTATTTGCAACCATTATGGCGGATTGGTTGTCGCAATACATAGGTACTGGATACACATTTGTGATATTAAAGTCTTTTAATAAACTTGCTAGCCAACAAGACTCACTAGCCGCCATGCTGACTGCAACATACTCAGCTTCAGTTGATGATAAGCTCACTGAGCACTGTTTCTTTGAACACCACGATATGAGACAATTAGAAAACTTGAAACAATAGCCAGTGGTAGACTTTCTGTCTCTTAAGTCACCACCCCAATCTGCATCGCAATGCCCCACAAGCCCATCATCCTTACATTTGTAAACTAACTTATAATCTAATGTGAGTTTCACATATCTTAAAACTCTTTTTAAATGAGTTAACAATATATCACTTGCATTATTCTGGTACCTACTCAATATAGACACAGCTACACAAAGGTCTGGCCTAGTGCCTGACACTGCATAAATTAAACTGCCAATAATTTTCCTACACATATTTTCAATATTTTTGTCTGACTTACATTCTTTGGCTTCTAAGATTTTTACATTAAAGTTTGAATCAATAGGAGTAGATATAGGTTTACAATCTTCCATATTAAACCTTTTCAATACATTTTCTAAATAGGATTTCTGACTTAATTCAGTTTCACAATCTTTTAAATTCTGTTTAACATTTATGCCAAGGTAATTAGAAATCAGTCCTAAATCTTTCATTTTAAATACTTTCTGAAACTCTGATTTAAGATCACTTAACTGTTGTTCATTACTACTAAACATCAAAAGATCATCAACATACAATAACACATAGGTTTGGCTTTCTCCATTACATTTAGTGAACAAACATGGATCATTCTTTGACTTTATATAGCCTGCTTTACTAATTACATGGCAAAACTTTTCATTCCAATACTTAGGAGATTTTTTAAGTCCATATAAAGATTTATTAAGTTTTACAATATTATCACAACCATCATATGCCCCTTCTGGTAACTTAATAAATACATTTTCTTTTATATCGCCATATAAAAAAGCCCCAGTAACATCCATCTGATGTATTGGTAAACCTAATCTGGTAGCAATTGCAACAAACAATCTAAACGTTGACAACTTTGCAACAGGTGAATAAATTTCATACAAATCTAAAGTATCATCCTGTTCAAAACCTCTAGCTACCAACCTAGCTTTATATTGAGTAATAACATTGTCATGTTTCTTAATTTTGAATACCCACTTACTACTAATAATGCTTTGATTTTCAGGTACTGGACGTGGACACACTCTCCATGTATTATTTGCTTTCAGGGTCTCAAGTTCTTGTTTGATAGCCTTTTCCCACTGAAATGCATCACTTCTTTGCATAGCCTCCTTATAGGTCCCTGGTTCTGTTTCTGCAGTATAGACATTTTGACAAGTATAGAATTCTGTTGGCTTTCGGACACGTGTGGTTCGACGAGGCGAAGCCGGCTGCAACATGCTATCACTATCACATTCACTATACTCATCACTTGTTTCTTCAGGTTCATATAAGCTATGCTGGTCTTCATCTGACACCTGATTTGATTCAATGTTAACCACTTCTTCAGAGTCTTGATGGTTATCATCAACAGCAACTGATATCTCATTGTTGGTCACTTCTGTTATAGGCTCTAGGTTTACTCTTTCCCGTTTTGCAATGACAGGTTCCAAGAAGATGACGTCCCTCTTCACTAGAACTTCATTTTTTTCTGGATAAAATATTCTATAACCTTTCGTATTTTCACCATAACCAACCATGATTCCTTTTTCCCCTTTAGAATCCCATTTTCTCCTTTTTTCCTTTGGAATATGAATAGACTCGTCAAGGACTTTAATGTTATTGTTCATTAATACGCTTTTCACATGCTGTATATTTTGATGTACAAGTTTCTCATGCCACTCACTTAAGCTTGACTTAGCTTCTGTAACGTTTGCGTTTGCGTTTGCAAAGCCACATTTATAGCGAACATCCATAATATACATATTTCCAACGCGATTAGCCACAGCCCGTACTTTGTTTTCCTTGTAAAATTTACAAATATTTTGATCTGTCATCATGACATATCCTTTATCTGCGGCACAATTCACAGAGAATAGATTTATTTTTAAATCTGGCACACATAGAACATTGTCTATGGTTGACTCAATCCACCTGCTTCCATTAAATACTTCTAGCGCTACCTGTCCAGAACCAATGACACTTATCTGAGTACCATCACCTATTATCACAGATTTTTGTAATGATAACGGCGAGAATGTTGAAAACAGATTTTTATCTTGACACATATGTTCACTGGCACCAGTGTCCACCAACCACTTCGATTGTTGGTAATCTTCTGTAGGTGTATGTTGGACTACGAACGCATTTTTCTCTTTTCCTTTTTTAAACCAACACTCACTTTTGTTATGTCCAGACTTGTTACAATAATAACACTTTTTCTCACCTCTGTTTGCAGAGTTTTTACTATCATTACTATTCACATTACTCGTACACTCATACTGATTATAGGTTTTAGGGCGGGATTCGTACACAACAGACACACAAAAGTCGGTAAAAACTCGCGTATATTAAAATTACAAAATTTCACAGTACATACAACACTAGCATTAGGTATACATTTTTGGCGGGAACGCCTGAGCGTTAAGTACGCGCCCGCTCGCGAGTGTGTTTATGACGCTACTGGTCATGCGGCACACGGTGACCGTTGGCCGACACGCGCGCGGACAACATTGTTGTTCGCGCGCTTTATGCAAGTGCGACAGGGATAGCATGAAGTGTAGCGATGCGGACGGCGCGCGATGATGCCATTCGCTTCGCGCGATATTCAAAACTTAAATAATTATAAACTTACTGCTAAGGACATTATATAATCAAAGCTGCTAAGATACAAAAAATCAAAGGAATTGCCTACATTCCACCCCCTTGTTCCTGAACACACTCGTCAGTAGGCAACACAACTATTTTTACAACGGGTCGCTTCACAATAATACTAACAGGAACAATTTTTAACAACGTTTTAGTGCTTGTACATCGCTCACCCACACTCGTTACCGACTCAGCGTCCGACGGCGACTGTAGGTGGGGCGCAGCCGTCTGCTCCGCGGCACCCGCGGGTGGGGCTGCGGCGCCGGCGGCGCTCGAGCCGCTCGACTTCTCGTAGTGGAGAAGTGTGTGATGCGGAGAACGGCACTTATCACATCGTTTTGCGCGACAACGATAACGAGAATGGGTTTGCACTAAACATTTAAAACATAACTTATTTACCTTCACATAGTCCCACTTATCTCGTTCACTCTTATTTATAAACATATCGCACTCGGGTAACCGGTGACCCGCACTACTACACAACACGCACACACTCGATTGCGACGACGTACTTCGCGATGCACTCGATAACGCAGCTTCCTCGCTGGTGATGTGAACCCGGTGAATATGTTCGCGTTGTTGTCGACGCGTGGAGTCGGCGCGCCCGCGCCCCGCGCGCGAACTGCTATCAGCGACGGCAGAGCTCGCGGGGTAAGCAGGAGCGGTGGTCCGGTTGCGATGACTGTTACTATTTTGCTCGGTGCTTATGTTCAGTGGTAGATAAAAAGCTGACGCTCGTGACAAATAACTCAGAAACTCGAGTAGTATATTTATGTTCGGCGAAACACGAAGATCTTCGTTGCTATTGATGTTTTTTTTCATAACAAACTCGCCGTACTGCGCTTTTTGATAGTGGGTTAATTTGCTTAGGATTTCATGAGTTAATTGTGGGTTGTTGATATAACCCTCGGCTCTTATGTTTTTTAACAAGTAAACACAATTTCGAACGACGCACGTCATATTTCGAAGCTCGACGCCACTGTCGGACACCCTCGGTAGACTTCGTATCTTATTTACAGCAGTTTCCAGAAGTAGATTTGGATGTCCGAATTCTTCCTCGAGGGCGTCTATAACGTCTATTGGGTCGGACCCGGTACTCAGCAGACCTTCGACGGCACACTTTGCCGCGCCACGGAGCGATGCTTGTAGTCGCACGGCGTTTTCATATGAGCTATACTTGGACGCGGTGGCTTCGTAGGTGCGTCGGTACGCCAACCAGTCAACTGGGCTGCCATCAAATATGGGAAGATCATAATTCTGTCTTGGCCGTTTAGTCATGCTCGTAATAATAACGTCGGCTAGATGCATGATGTCGGAAGCTGCGACGGCGCCGGCGGTGTTGGTGGCCCCGGACGGAGCGACAGGCGCATATTTCGTAGCGGGCGGGGAGGAAGCCGCCGCGGGCGCGAACGACGCGTGGACGCCGACCGCGGTGTACGGCGCATGCGCGAGCCCGCGCGCGCGCTCTCGAGTTAGGCCTTCGGTCGAGCACGCGCCGGCCGGCGCGGGAGGCGCTGGCGGTAAATCCAGGTGCTCGCATGGGACTTGACTAGAGCTTATCCACTCATCTACGTTATTAGGACCACTGCAAACACTCGGAGCGTGATGTTCTGCTTCTTCGTCTTCGATCTCAGCGATGTCTAATGCTAGTTTTTTTCTTATTAGTTGTTCTTTTAACTTGACGAGTTCTTCCTCGGCTTTGTACTCGGCACGGAGGCGCAGCGCTTCGCGGCTCATGCGGCTTGATCGCGACCCGGTCGACGCGCACGTGGCAACAACCTCACTACGCGGGATCGTAGTGACACACGTGGTATCCGCTCCAGGTCGTAGCTCAGCCTCAGCGTGGGCTTTGCTCCGTGTGACAACACCAGCAACGCGGCTATCCATTGTGATCCGGCTCTCGAAGGACCAATTTATAGGTTTTAGGGCGGGATTCGTACACAACAGACACACAAAAGTCGGTAAAAACTCGCGTATATTAAAATTACAAAATTTCACAGTACATACAACACTAGCATTAGGTATACATTTTTGGCGGGAACGCCTGAGCGTTAAGTACGCGCCCGCTCGCGAGTGTGTTTATGACGCTACTGGTCATGCGGCACACGGTGACCGTTGGCCGACACGCGCGCGGACAACATTGTTGTTCGCGCGCTTTATGCAAGTGCGACAGGGATAGCATGAAGTGTAGCGATGCGGACGGCGCGCGATGATGCCATTCGCTTCGCGCGATATTCAAAACTTAAATAATTATAAACTTACTGCTAAGGACATTATATAATCAAAGCTGCTAAGATACAAAAAATCAAAGGAATTGCCTACACTGATAATGACCCATCTTGTTACACTTGAAACATTTTATGTTTCTTTTATTCAGAGCATTCCTTTTTGCAACAAATGCAGAAGACGATGAGGTGCTTTCTCCCTTTTCCTTCACTCTCTCCTCTTCCACCAACAAACGAGCGACAAGGTTATCATAGGTTTGCTTGTCGTCCGGTGCAGACTCCCATGCAGATACAAAATGTTTGTATATATCTGGCAACGACATTAAAACCTTGGTAATAACAAACTTTTCCGAAACTTCTTCACCCATTTGTCTCAACTGATTTTGTAACTCTTGTATTTTCGAAAGAAATACTGACATTTCCATGCCTTCTTCGTGTCTGAATTGGAAAAATCTCTGCTGGACTATATGAATATTTGTTTCACTTTTTTGTTCAAAAATGCTTGTTAATTTTCGCCACATCTCTGCTGAACTTGTACAGGATATTATGTGCAACATCACTTCCTCGGTCATCCTGGTCACTAATATTGTTTGAGCCTTGGCATCCTGTGCCTCCCATGTTCTCTGTTCCTGTGAGTTGTCACCTTTGATACGTTTGCCTTCTACAATGTCAATTAGATTTTGACCCCGCAATATGACCATTGTTTGGAATTTCCACACATTCCAATTTTTGATTCCTTCCAGTTTAATAACTGTGCTATTTCCGTCCATCGTGTCTTTTAGGTTTGTACTAGTTTTCCTTCCTTGCAGCTCAAGTCTTTTCACCTTCCCGGAAACGTCAAAGAAAAAACGCGTTTCAACTTTTTTTTCTTCACCGGTATTTTTTATTTTCAACTAGCCAAATTTCTTTACCTAGACTTTTATTATTATGTATTGTGGCCTGGGCCCATAACCTGTTGAAATTTAGAGGCCAATGAAACCAAAGTCTAGTCTTCTAAATAACTCTTATATTACCACGACGTACCGTATTACATGGTTAGTGACAGACGACAATAAATATGGCATAACATATACTATCCTTTTTCCACAAGTATTGCCAACTTAAAATATTCACCAATCAATGGTAATAATAAACTAAGTATTACATTGTATTCCAACAATACCCACCCGTCGGGGGACGGGAGGGGTATGTGGGACTCCCCGGGCGGACCCGGTATACCCACTAAAACGACCCAGCGCATTCCCGCTTCGTCAGAGTGGCGGGGGACTGGGAAACCGGCACAGCCTTTACTTCCAGTCCTCCGCCGACGATTACAAGGCACACACCCCTCACACCCTCACGGGTGTGGGGGGGTCGGGAATGACCGACGAAGGTGACGGGTGCAATGCGGGCGAAGGCACCCCCGCGCCTGTCGCCCGCCCGTCACCATGAGGAGGGAGGGCACGACGCCTTCTCCCCCTTCTTCGTCTGCGGAGCGGCGCAGCGAGAGGGTCGTCCTCCCGCGCGCGCTCCGCCTCCTCCTTTTGCGACATCACGTCCTCGCAAAAGGAGGCTACCGCCGACCAGGCCTCCTCACTCCCCAGCATGGCGTCGACCACGCCGGGAAGCGAGAGGTCCGGTCCGACCACCGCGGTCAGACCGCGGCGCAGCTCGGACCACGCCGGGCACACCTCGAGGGTGTGCTGCGCCGTGTCCTCCGCCGCGCCGCAGTCGTGGCACGCCGGGGTCTCCTCCCTCCCGATCCGGTGCAGGTGCGATCCGAAACAGCCATGTCCGGATAACACCTGCACCAGACGGAAAGAGAGGAAACCGTGGGACCGCTCGAGCCAGCCCTTCAGGACCGGACCGAGCGCGTCCAACGTCCGGCGGCCAAAGGCGGCGCTGGCGAGGTCCTCCGTCCAATGGAGGACGATGGCGTCCTTCGCCTCTCGCCGCACCGCCTCCCGCTCTTCGCCCGTGGGGCGCTCCCCGAGCGCCTTTCGGCGCGCCGTCCACTCGTACACTCTGGCGAGCACCCACGCCTCCAGCTCCCAAGGAGGGGTGCCGGCCAGAGCGCACGCCGCCGAAAAGCCCACTGAGCGGTAGGCCCTCGCCACCCGCTGTGCAATAGCCCGCTGGGGCCTGCGGATGGCGGTAGCATTCTCCCTCCTATGGAGGGAGTCCGCCCAGATGGGAGCCCCGTAGAGGGCCATGCTCCGCAAAATGCCGGCATAGAGGCGCCGGCACTTTGCCTTTGGTCCTCCCAGGTTTGGGAGGAGCCATGAGAGGGCGTCCGCGGCCTTCAGCAGGCGCGTCGACAGACCGCTGAAATGCGGGCCGAAGCGCCACCTGTCGTCCAGCACCAGTCCCAGATATTTCATCTGGGGCTGGACCCCTATACGGACGCCCTCCACGACGATGTGGGCGTCGGCAGGGCAGCGCTGCCGGGGACCGCGAAAGAACACGGCCTCCGTTTTGTGCAGCGCCACCCTCAATCCCAGGCGGCGGATCCTTTCTGCCACCAAGGACCCGCCAGCCGAGGCCAGAATGGCCGCGTCGGCAAAGTTCCTCCCCCGGGCAGTGAGCAGAGTGTCATCCGCGTAGCAGATGACACTCGTGCCCGGGAGGAGGGCACCCCGCAGCAGCCAGTTGAACCCGATGTTCCACAAGGGGGGGCCTAGCACCGATCCCTGTGGAACACCGGACTCTGCGCCGTACCGCCTCACCGAGGCCGACTTGTCCACGAGGAGGACCTCTCGGCCCTCCAAGTAGTCGGCCAGTAGGTTCCGCAGATATTGGGGCACTCCGTGATACCGGAGCGCCTCCAATATCGTCGAGTGGGGGACGGAGTTGAAGGCGTTGGCAATGTCGAATGACACCGCCAGCACTCCGTCCCCCGCCTCCACCGCCTCCTTCACCTGGCCCTTGAGTAGGGCCAGCGCGTCGATCGTCGAACGCCCACGACGGAACCCGAATTGGGCGTCCGACAGATCCGGCCCTACCCCCCGCAGGTGGCTGTCCAGCCTCCCGGCGACGATCCCCTCGAACAGTTTACCGACCTCATCGAGCAGAACGATGGGCCGGTATGCCGAGGGGGAGTCCACCGGGCGACCCTCCTTTCGGAGCAGGCAAAGCTGCCCCTCTTTCCAGAGTTTCGGGAACCTCCCAGCCGTAAAACACGCGCTGAAGAGGTCCCGAAACCTGTCCTCTATTTGGGTGGCGGCGATCGCCACCACCCGTGCGGGGACGCCGTCCGGTCCGGGGGCGGTCTTCTTCGCGCGGAGGCTCAGAACCCCCGCGTAGAATTCCGCCGCCGTGACCGGGGGCACCTCTGCCTCCGGCGGAGCCGCCCCTTGCGGGGGATCCATCGCTGGAGGGGTGAAGTCGGTCCTGCGCGGAAACAGGGACCGGACCACCCCATCCAGCAACGCTGGCTCGAGGGTCTCAGACAGTGGGGGACCATAGGGGCGGAGCTGATTCCGCGCCGCCTTATATGGCCTCCCATAGGGATCTCTGTCGAGACCCTCCAGCATCTCGGCCCTTGCCGAGTCTTGCGCAGCGCCCATCGCAGACTTGAGGGCCACCGTAGCCTCTCGGTAAGAGGCGTACAGGCGGTCCTCCTCTGCCCGGACTCGGTTTTGGGCGCTGCGCCGTCGGCTCCGCGCGTAGGCCCTTCTGGCCGCCACGCAGGTGGTCCGGAGCCCCGCCAGCTCCTCCGTCCACCAGTACACGGCGCGACGGGGAGGCGGACGGCGAGACCGAGGCATGCTGGAGTTGCACACCTCGGTCAAGGACCCCCGCAGCCGGACCGCTGCGGCGTCCACGTCCGGGACCTCCTCGACAGGGGGAGGCGACAGCCAGTCCTGGAGGAAGGCGGCCTCCTTGGCCGCCTCCCGGTCCAGGCGGGTGAGTGCCCACCGCGGGAAGGGAGATTGCCCAGCGCGGGCCGTCCCCCCTCCCCGCTGTGTGGAGATGTCGAACCGCACATAACGGTGGTCCGACAAGGTCTCCACCAGCTCCACCCGCCAGTTCACGACGCGGGCGGCAAGCGCGGGGGTGGCGAACGAGACGTCCACCACCGACCCGCCCTGTTGCCGCACACACGTGTGGACCGCCCCCCTGTTGAGGAGGGACACACCGCACGAGGCCGCCCAAAACTCGACGGCGCGTCCCCGGACGTTGCACCCGGCGACCGGGTTGCCCCAGGCCACCGACTTGGCGTTTAGGTCGCCCAACACCACGACCTGGCGTGGTGCCGCCCTCCCTACGACAGCAGTGAGGATCTCGAGGAAATCCTCAAAGTCCGAGAGAGGGCGGTTTGGGGAGAAATACACCCCCACCGTCGCTATCTCTCCCCACGCGGCGACCACGTATCCCGGTCCCCTCTCTAAGAGCGAGAGGGGAGGGGAGTCTGTGGAAGACCGCGCCACCAACGCCACCAAGCCGTCCCGGTCGCCCAGCCAACGGCCAGGGACCGAGTAGGGTTCGGCGACCACCGCCAAGTCCACCAACCACTCAGCCATGGTCTGCATCAGCAGATCCTGGGCTGTCCTGCAGTGGTTGGTGTTCGCCTGAAGGATGCGATGTTCGACCGTGGCCATCAGTCGGACATCGCACCCTCCTCCGCAGCCGCCGCAGGAACGGCGGCATCAGCGACAGCAGCAGGTGCAGGCCCGGTCGGTGCCTGCGCTTTGCCACGCTTAGGGGGGGGATTGCACTTCCTCCCCTTCATGACGTGGCCTGCCCGGCGGCCACTGGCGGCACACACCGCGCAGTGCGGCGTGGCGGCCTGGCAGGAGGCGGCTTTGTGGCCCTCCTTGCCGCAGCGGTAGCATGTGTCCGTCCTGTCAACCTTGGACGGACACAGGGGCCGGGTGTGGCCGATGCCGAAGCACCGGAAACACCGCATAGGCTGGTCCTCGAGTGCCCGGACTGCGCCCGAGCTGAACCCGACTTGAAGCCGTCCTTTCGCAAGGACGGCTTTGGCAGCTGCGACTGGGCACTCGAGGCGGATGGTGCCCATTCCGCCGCGGCCGGGCCTTATGTCCCGGCCTTGGACCGCCGCGGCCCCACAGCCCCCCACCGCTGCGACCGCCGCCACCACCTCCTCCTTGGTGACGGAGTCATCCAACTCCGTCACTTCGAAGGCCGCCGACTTGACCGGCCGGGCCACCTTGGCAGAGTCCGCGATGACCTCCTGCAGCTTGGCTGCAAAGAGGTCAGCGCGGGCGCTCCCCTCGGCCCCCGGGAACTCGAAGATTCGAGCCCCGGCCTGCGTCCGCCGGCACGACACACTGCCGATCCCCAGTTGCGTGGGATCGGCATTGCCGCGCGCCCGCGCCAAGATGGAGGCGTAGGTCTCCCCTCGCCCCGCAGCCTCCGTGGTGAGCGTCACCACGACGGCCGCAGTTTTAGGGGGGACCAACTGCCCCTTTCCTCCTCTCCCTTTCCCTTTCCCCTTGCCCTTGCCGGTCGTCTGCGACTGGCTGGGTGCGGGGGTGGCGGGGACGGCAGGGACGGCAGGGACGGCCGCTGCCGACTTCTTCCCTTTACCCTTCCCCCCCCGGCCCACTTTCGTCCACTCGTTGGACGGAGTGGTCGCAGGGAGAAGGGCCACGTCTTCCACCTGGGTGGAGGAGGACGGCCCCGGCCGGCTTTGCCTCTTATCCGCCGCAAGCGGCGGCCGGAGGCTTTTTTCCGGCAGGAGCCGGTCCTCGATGCCTGCCAGGCAGGCTCTCGTGAAGGCCCTCTCCTCCATTATCACCTTGCGGATGATATCCTCAAGGTTGGAGGAGGGGCCCTCTGAAGCTGGCTGACCTCCGACTGCAGGCGATCCACCCTCGCCTGCAGTTGCCGCGTCTCGTCGGAGGCCGTCCGCTGAACGAGTTCAGCGACGACTCCGCGCAAGCTCGCGGCCCGACACTTCAGGGCCTTTTGAAAGGTGCCCTTCAAGTTGGAGGACTTAGAGGCGACCTCCACAATCTCCTCCTCGTCCTCCTCCGCCATCCTTTGCAGTTCCGCCAAAGAGTGGTCCGCGTACACGACCCGTGACGCACCGTACCCGGACTTGGCCCGGGCGACGTACGCACGCTTCTCTTTGGCGGCAACCCGCTCCTCCAGCTCTTGCTGGAGCTGCACCTTCCGTGCCAGGTCCACCTGTCGCTGGGCGTCCGCGAGCCCAACGACGTGGGTATCCGCGGCCGTTGTCGTCGGCTTTTTAGCCTTCGACAACGGCTTGGACCCCGAGGCCGAAGAACTCTCGGACCCACAACTCCGGAAGACCCGCTTCCGCGACCGCGAGCCACTCGCGTCCGATACACCAACCAGCGAGTCGTTGTCGGACGACTCCGCCCCTCCGTAATAACTAGCCGCAGACGGCGCGCGGCTAGACTCTGACGCTGGTGCGTCGGGGTGGCCCTGAGAAGGGCCTTTCGGTTGGCCCTGAGAAGGGCCTTTGGGTTGGCCCTGAGAAGGGCCTTTGGGTTGGCCCTGAGAAGGGCCTTTGGGTTGGCCCTGAGAAGGGCCTTTTGATTTTAAAAATCGCCCGGAGGCGTCCCGCGAGGGTGTAGCCGGCATCGTAGTCGAGACAAGGCAATAAAAGATTAAAATTCGCTACTAAAGCACAGAGCACTTTGGCCAGTCCCAGTCTGCCACTCCGTTACGGTGGTCAGAACTGGGCTGTTTCCAGGGGACACGACGTGGACGTATGCTCTGTGGGGGGTCCCCCAACCTAACCTAACCTAACCTAACCTAACCTTTTTTTTTTTTTTTTTTTTAAGCGGTGAAAAATGCCTAACGCATACCGCACCGTCCGGGGAGACGGTTTGGTTATGTGGGGTTTGCACCCACTAAAAAACACCGCCGTGAGCCTACTTTCGCCTTGGCGGATGGGCCACGAGAACTGCTACGCATGACGTTCGCGACCCATCCAGCGCAGCCCGCCTCCGGGCTCCAAACTCCTTTGGCGATGTCCGGGCTCACCTGAGACATCGCCACCACTCATGAGGGCCGTGCAATGCGTCGACGATAGACTCCCCGATCTATCGCCCGCTGGCACCTCTTAAGGCGGCATGAGGTCGCCGTGGCGCCTCCTGCGCCGCCCTGTCCTCCTGCGACGGATCGCGTCAGCGAGAGAATCCTCCTCCCTGACGCGCTCCGCCGCCTCCTTCTGCGAGATGACGTCCTCGCAGAAGGATGTTACCGCCTCCCATGCCCCCCTACTGTCGACCATGGCCTTGGCCACGGCCGGCAAGGAGAGGTCTGCCCCGATTGCTGCCGCGAGATCACGGCGCTGCACCGCCCAAGCAGGACAATGCTCGAGGGTGTGAAGGGCCGTGTCCTCGCTGCAGCCGCACTGGTGACACACGGGAGTTACCTCCCTTCTAGCCACCTTGTGCAGGTATTTGCCAAAGCACCCATGCCCTGACAACACCTGCACCAGACGGAAGGACAACGTCCCGTGTCGCCTCCGTACCCACTCCTCCAGGATCGGCTGGATAGCCCCTACGGTCCAGTGACCTGCACTGGGCGTTTCCAGCCTTACCCTCCACAGCCTCAGGGCTTGGGATTGTGCCTCCCTACGCCACCTCATGACCAGCTCAGGCGGCGGGCGTCTGCCATTCTCCTCCTGCAGGTCCGCGCCTCGCCGGTATATTTCGGCGAGCACTTGCGCCTCCAAATCCCACGGGGGTGTGCCCGCCAAGGCGCACGCCGCTTCCGCGGATATGGTGCGGTAACCGCGTATGACCCTGACTGCCATGACTCTCTGCGGCCTCCGCAGTAGAGCCTTGTTCTGTGCAGTCAGAGTCTCGGCCCACACTGGGGCACCGTATAGTGCCATCGAGCGAATCACCCCCGTGTACAGCCGTCGGCAAACCACGTTTGGTCCGCTCAGGTTCGGCAGTAGCCGGCTGAGGGCGGACGCCGTTCCGATCAGCTTCGGCGCAAGCTGAGCAAAATGCTCGCCGAAGTTCCACCTCCGGTCCAAAACCAGGCCCAGATATTTCATGCTTTCCCGTACCGCTATTGTTGCACCACCAATAGAGAGGTGTGCGCTAGCTGGTGGTTGGCGTCGGGGCGCGTGAAATACCAGGGCCTCCGTCTTTTCAAGGGCCACCCTGAGGCCCAGTGCCTCAATTCGTCCCACGACGAGGGACGCGGCCTCGACAGCAAAGCGTGCCGCTTCTTCAAAGTTCCCTCCCCGGGCCGTGACGAGAGTGTCGTCAGCGTAGCAAATGACGCCCTGCCCGGGGGAGAGCACACTGCGCAAAGCCCAGTCGTAGCCGATGTTCCACAAGAGCGGACCCAGAACCGACCCCTGTGGAACACCGCACGCGACGGCCCTACGCACAATTTGGCTGTCGCGTCCCTCGTAGCAGACGAACCGCCCCTGCAGGTAATCTGCTACCAGCTGCCTCAGGTAGACGGGCACCTGATGGTAGCGAAGCGCCTCCGCAATGCAGCTGAACGGCAGAGTGTTAAACGCGTTGGCAATGTCTAAGGACACCGCCAACAACACCCCACCCTGTGCAACCGCATCCTTCGCCTCGACCTTGAGCCGCAAGATGGCGTCTATGGTCGAACGCCCTGCCCGAAAGCCGAACTGGGCGTCCGACAGGTTCGGGCCGACCGTTTCCAAGTGCCGGACGATGCGGTTTGCGAGAATCTTCTCAAGCATCTTCCCCGCCTCGTCCAGCAACACAATCGGCCTGTACGCCGATGGAGACTCCAGGGGGCGCCCCGCCTTCTGCAGCAGCACCAGTCGACCTTCCTTCCAAGCCTTAGGGAACCGTCTCGCCGTTAAACAGGCGTCGAACAACTCCCTGAGCCTATCTTCCAGCGCTGCTTCCAGTGCCAGGGCCAGCACCCTTGCGGGCACCCCGTCCGGTCCGGGCGCAGTCTTCTTGGACCGTACCCCGCAGGATTGCCGCCCCCATCTCCGCCTCGGATATTGGAGGAGTCTCCACCTCCGAACCTAACCTAACCTAACCTTTTTTTTTTTTTTTTTTTTTTTTTTTTTTTTTTTTTTTTTTACGCTGGGAAAAAATGCATTACGCATACCCTCCCGTCGGGGGACGGCAGGGGTATGTGGGACTCCCCGGGCGGACCCGGTATACCCACTAAAACGACCCAGCGCATTCCCGCTTCGTCAGAGTGGCGGGGGACTGGGAAACCGGCACAGCCTTTACTTCCAGTCCTCCGCCGACGATTGCTAGGCGGACCCCCTCACACCCTCACGGGTGTGGGGGGTCGGGAATGACCGACGAAGGTGACGGGTGCAATGCGGGCGAAGGCACCCCCGCGCCTGTCGCCCGCCCGTCACCATGAAGAGGGAGGGCACGACGCCTTCTCCCCCTTCTTCGTCTGCGGAGCGGCGCAGCGAGAGGGTCGTCCTCCCGCGCGCGGTCCGCCTCCTCCTTTTGCGACATCACGTCCTCGCAAAAGGAGGCTACCGCCGACCAGGCCTCCTCACTCCCCAGCATGGCGTCGACCACGCCGGGAAGCGAGAGGTCCGGTCCGACCACCGCGGTCAGACCGCGGCGCAGCTCGGACCACGCCGGGCACACCTCGAGGGTGTGCTGCGCCGTGTCCTCCGCCGCGCCGCAGTCGTGGCACGCCGGGGTCTCCTCCCTCCCGATCCGGTGCAGGTGCGATCCGAAACAGCCATGTCCGGATAACACCTGCACCAGACGGAAAGAGAGGAAACCGTGGGACCGCTCGAGCCAGCCCTTCAGGACCGGACCGAGCGCGTCCAACGTCCGGCGGCCAAAGGCGGCGCTGGCGAGGTCCTCCGTCCAATGGAGGACGATGGCGTCCTTCGCCTCTCGCCGCACCGCCTCCCGCTCTTCGCCCGTGGGGCGCTCCCCGAGCGCCTTTCGGCGCGCCGTCCACTCGTACACTCTGGCGAGCACCCACGCCTCCAGCTCCCAAGGAGGGGTGCCGGCCAGAGCGCACGCCGCCGAAAAGCCCACTGAGCGGTAGGCCCTCGCCACCCGCTGTGCAATAGCCCGCTGGGGCCTGCGGATGGCGGTAGCATTCTCCCTCCTATGGAGGGAGTCCGCCCAGATGGGAGCCCCGTAGAGGGCCATGCTCCGCAAAATGCCGGCATAGAGGCGCCGGCACTTTGCCTTGGGCCCCCCCAGGTTTGGGAGGAGCCATGAGAGGGCGTCCGCGGCCTTCAACAGGCGCGTCGACAGCCCGCTGAAATGCGGGCCGAAGCGCCACCGGTCGTCCAGCACCAGCCCCAGATATTTCATCTGGGGCTGGACCCCTATACGGACGCCCTCCACGACGATGTGGGCGTCGGCAGGGCAGCGCTGCCGGGGACCGCGAAAGAACACGGCCTCCGTTTTGTGCAGCGCCACCCTCAATCCCAGGCGGCGGATCCTTTCTGCCACCAAGGACCCGCCAGCCGAGGCCAGAATGGCCGCGTCGGCAAAGTTCCTCCCCCGGGCAGTGAGCAGAGTGTCATCCGCGTAGCAGATGACACTCGTGCCCGGGAGGAGGGCACCCCGCAACAGCCAGTCGAACCCGATGTTCCACAAGGGGGGGCCTAGCACCGACCCCTGTGGAACACCGGACTCTGCGCCGTACCGCCTCACCGCGGCCGATTTGTCTACGAGGAGGACCTCTCGGCCCTCCAAGTAGTCGGCCAGGACGCTCCGCAGATATTGGGGCACTCCGTGATACCGGAGCGCCTCCAATATCGTCGAGTGGGGGACGGAGTTGAAGGCGTTGGCAATGTCGAATGACACCGCCAGCACTCCGTCCCCCGCCTCCACCGCCTCCTTCACCTGGCCCTTGAGTAGGGCCAGCGCGTCGATCGTCGAACGCCCACGACGGAACCCGAATTGGGCGTCCGACAGATCCGGCCCTACCCCCCGCAGGTGGCTGTCTAGCCTCCCGGCGACGATCCCCTCGAACAGTTTACCGACCTCATCGAGCAGAACGATGGGCCGGTATGCCGAGGGGGAGTCCACCGGGCGACCCTCCTTTCGGAGCAGGCACAGCTGCCCCTCCTTCCACAGTTTCGGGAACCTCCCAGCCGTAAAACACGCGCTGAAGAGGTCCCGAAACCTGTCCTCCATTTGGGTGGCGGCGATCGCCACCACCCGTGCGGGGACGCCGTCCGGTCCGGGGGCGGTCTTCTTCGCGCGGAGGCTCAGAACCCCCGCGTAGAATTCCGCCGCCGTGACCGGGGGCACCTCCGCCTCCGGTGGAGCCGCCCCTTGCGGGGGATCCATCGCTGGAGGGGTGAAGTCGGTCCTGCGCGGAAACAGGGACCGGACCACCCCATCCAGCAACGCTGGCTCGAGGGTCTCCGACAGTGGGGGACCATAGGGGCGGAGCTGGTTCCGCGCCGCCTTATATGGCCTCCCATAGGGATCTCTGTCGAGACCCTCCAGCATCTCGGCCCTCGCCGAGTCCTGCGCAGCGCCCATCGCAGACTTGAGGGCCACCGTAGCCTCTCGGTAAGAGGCGTACAGGCGGTCCTCCTCTGCCCGGACTCGGTTTTGGGCGCTGCGCCGTCGGCTCCGCGCGTAGGCCCTTCTGGCCGCCACGCAGGTGGCCCGGAGCCCCGCCAGCTCCCCCGTCCACCAGTACACGGCGCGACGGGGAGGCGGACGGCGAGACCGAGGCATGCTGGAGTTGCACACCTCGGTCAAGGACCCCCGCAGCCGGACCGCTGCGGCGTCCACGTCCGGGACCTCCTCGACAGGGGGAGGCGACAGCCAGTCCTGGAGGAAGGCGGCCTCCTTGGCCGCCTCCCGGTCCAGGCGGGTGAGTGCCCACCGCGGGAAGGGAGATTGCCCAGCGCGGGCCGTCCCCCCTCCCCGCTGTGTGGAGATGTCGAACCGCACATAACGGTGGTCCGACAAGGTCTCCACCAGCTCCACCCGCCAGTTCACGACGCGGGCGGCAAGCGCGGGGGTGGCGAACGAGACGTCCACCACCGACCCGCCCTGTTGCCGCACACACGTGTGGACCGCCCCCCTGTTGAGGAGGGACACACCGCACGAGGCCGCCCAAAACTCGACGGCGCGTCCCCGGACGTTGCACCCGGCGACCGAGTTGCCCCAGGCCACCGACTTGGCGTTTAGGTCGCCCAGCACCACGACCTGGCGTGGTGCCGCCCTCCCTACGACAGCAGTGAGGATCTCGAGGAAATCCTCAAAGTCCGAGAGAGGGCGGTTTGGGGAGAAATACACCCCCACCGTCGCTATCTCTCCCCACGCGGCGGCCACGTATCCCGGTCCCCTCTCTAAGAGCGAGAGGGGAGGGGAGTCTGTGGAAGACCGCGCCACCAACGCCACCAAGCCGTCCCGGTCGCCCAGCCAACGGCCAGGGACCGAGTAGGGTTCGGCGACCACCGCCAAGTCCACCAACCACTCAGCCATGGTCTGCATCAGCAGATCCTGGGCTGTCCTGCAGTGGTTGGTGTTCGCCTGAAGGATGCGATGTTCGACCGTGGCCATCAGTCGGACATCGCACCCTCCTCCGCACCCGCCGCAGGAACGGCGGTATCAGCGGCAGCAGCAGGTGCAGGCCCTGTCGGCGCCTGCGCTTTGCCACGCTTAGGGGGGGGATTGCACTTCCCCCCCTTCATGACGTGGCCTGCCCGGCGGCCACTGGCGGCACACACCGCGCAGTGCGGCGTGGCGACCTGGCAGGAGGCGGCTTTGTGGCCCTCCTTGCCGCAGCGGTAGCATGTGTCCGTCCTGTCAACCTTGGACGGACACAGGGGCCGGGTGTGGCCGATGCCGAAGCACCGGAAACACCGCAGAGGCTGGTCCTCGAGTGCCCGGACTGTGCCCGAGCTGAACCCGACTTGAAGCCGTCCTTTCGCAAGGACGGCTTTGGCAGCTGCGACTGGGCACTCGAGGCGGATGGTGCCCATTCCGCCGCGGCCGGGCCTTATGTCCCGGCCTTGGACCGCCGCGAACCTTTTTTTTTTTTTTTTTTTTTTTTTTTTTTTTTTTTTTTTTTTTTTTTTTTTTTTTTACGCTGGGAAAAAATGCATTACGCATACCCTCCCGTCGGGGGACGGAAGGGGTATGTGGGACTCCCCGGGCGGACCCGGTATACCCACTAAAACGACCCAGCGCATTCCCGCTTCGTCACAGTGGCGGGGGACTGGGAAACCGGCACAGCCTTTACTTCCAGTCCTCCGCCGACGATTGCTAGGCGGACCCCCTCACACCCTCACGGGTGTGGGGGGTCGGGAATGACCGACGAAGGTGACGGGTGCAATGCGGGCGAAGGCACCCCCGCGCCTGTCGCCCGCCCGTCACCATGAGGAGGGAGGGCACGACGCCTTCTCCCCCTTCTTCGTCTGCGGAGCGGCGCAGCGAGAGGGTCGTCCTCCCGCGCGCGCTCCGCCTCCTCCTTTTGCGACATCACGTCCTCGCAAAAGGAGGCTACCGCCGACCAGGCCTCCTCACTCCCCAGCATGGCGTCGACCACGCCGGGAAGCGAGAGGTCCGGTCCGACCACCGCGGTCAGACCGCGGCGCAGCTCGGACCACGCCGGGCACACCTCGAGGGTGTGCTGCGCCGTGTCCTCCGCCGCGCCGCAGTCGTGGCACGCCGGGGTCTCCTCCCTCCCGATCCGGTGCAGGTGCGATCCGAAACAGCCATGTCCGGATAACACCTGCACCAGACGGAAAGAGAGGAAACCGTGGGACCGCTCGAGCCAGCCCTTCAGGACCGGACCGAGCGCGTCCAACGTCCGGCGGCCAAAGGCGGCGCTGGCGAGGTCCTCCGTCCAATGGAGGACGATGGCGTCCTTCGCCTCTCGCCGCACCGCCTCCCGCTCTTCGCCCGTGGGGCGCTCCCCGAGCGCCTTTCGGCGCGCCGTCCACTCGTACACTCTGGCGAGCACCCACGCCTCCAAACCTTTTTTTTTTTTTTTTTTTTTTTTTTTACGCTGGGAAAAAATGCATTACGCATACCCTCCCGTCGGGGGACGGAAGGGGTATGTGGGACTCCCCGGGCGGACCCGGTATACCCACTAAAACGACCCAGCGCATTCCCGCTTCGTCAGAGTGGCGGGGGACTGGGAAACCGGCACAGCCTTTACTTCCAGTCCTCCGCCGACGATTGCCAGGCAGACCCCCTCACACCCTCACGGGTGTGGGGGGTCGGGAATGACCGACGAAGGTGACGGGTGCAATGCGGGCGAAGGCACCCCCGCGCCTGTCGCCCGCCCGTCACCATGAGGAGGGAGGGCAGGGCGCCTTCTCCCCCTTCTTCGTCTGCGGAGCGGCGCAGCGAGAGGGTCGTCCTCCCGCGCGCGCTCCGCCTCCTCCTTTTGCGACATCACGTCCTCGCAAAAGGAGGCTACGGCAGACCAGGCCTCTTCACTCCCCAGCATGGCGTCGACCACGCCGGGAAGCGAGAGGTCCGGTCCGACCACCGCGGTCAGACCGCGGCGCAGCTCGGACCACGCCGGGCACACCTCGAGGGTGTGCTGCGCCGTGTCCTCCGCCGCGCCGCAGTCGTGGCACGCCGGGGTCTCCTCCCTCCCGATCCGGTGCAGGTGCGATCCGAAACAGCCATGTCCGGATAACACCTGCACCAGACGGAAAGAGAGGAAACCGTGGGACCGCTCGAGCCAGCCCTTCAGGACCGGACCGAGCGCGTCCAACGTCCGGCGGCCAAAGGCGGCGCTGGCGAGGTCCTCCGTCCAATGGAGGACGATGGCGTCCTTCGCCTCTCGCCGCACCGCCTCCCGCTCTTCGCCCGTGGGGCGCTCCCCGAGCGTCTTTCGGCGCGCCGTCCACTCGTACACTCTGGCGAGCACCCACGCCTCCAGCTCCCAAGGAGGGGTGCCGGCCAGAGCGCACGCCGCCGAAAAGCCCACTGAGCGGTAGGCCCTCGCCACCCGCTGTGCAATAGCCCGCTGGGGCCTGCGGATGGCGGTAGCATTCTCCCTCCTATGGAGGGAGTCCGCCCAGATGGGAGCCCCGTAAAGGGCCATGCTCCGCAAAATGCCGGCATAGAGGCGCCGGCACTTTGCCTTGGGCCCCCCCAAGTTTGGGAGGAGCCATGAGAGGGCGTCCGCGGCCTTCAACAGGCGCGTCGACAGCCCGCTGAAATGCGGGCCGAAGCGCCACCGGTCGTCCAGCACCAGCCCCAGATATTTCATCTGGGGCTGGACCCCTATACGGACGCCCTCCACTACGATGTGGGCGTCGGCAGGGCAGCGCTGCCGGGGACCGCGAAAGAACACGGCCTCCGTTTTGTGCAGCGCCACCCTCAATCCCAGGCGGCGGATCCTTTCTGCCACCAAGGTCCCGCCAGCCGAGGCCAGAATGGCCGCGTCGGCAAAGTTCCTCCCCCGGGCAGTGAGCAGAGTGTCATCCGCGTAGCAGATGACACTCGTGCCCGGGAGGAGGGCACCCCGCAGCAGCCAGTTGAACCCGATGTTCCACAAGGGGGGGCCTAGCACCGACCCCTGTGGAACACCGGACTCTGCGCCGTACCGCCTCACTGTGGCCGATTTGTCCACGAGGAGGACCTCTCGGCCCTCCAAGTAGTCGGCCAGGAGGTCCCGCAGGTATTGGGGCACTCCGTGATACCGGAGCGCCTCCAATATCGTCGAGTGGGGGACGGAGTTGAAGGCGTTGGCAATGTCGAATGACACCGCCAGCACTCCGTCCCCCGCCTCCACCGCCTCCTTCACCTGGCCCTTGAGTAGGGCCAGCGCGTCGATCGTCGAACGCCCACGACGGAAACCGAATTGGGCGTCCGACAGATCCGGCCCTACCCCCCGCAGGTGGCTGTCCAGCCTCCCGGCGACGATCCCCTCGAACAGTTTACCGACCTCATCGAGCAGAACGATGGGCCGGTATGCCGAGGGGGAGTCCACCGGGCGACCCTCCTTTCGGAGCAGGCACAGCTGCCCCTCCTTCCACAGTTTCGGGAACCTCCCAGCCGTAAAACACGCGCTGAAGAGGTCCCGAAACCTGTCCTCCATTTGGGTGGCGGCGATCGCCACCACCCGTGCGGGGACGCCGTCCGGTCCGGGGGCGGTCTTCTTCGCGCGGAGGCTCAGAACCCCCGCGTAGAATTCCGCCGCCGTGACCGGGGGCACCTCTGCCTCCGGCGGAGCCGCCCCTTGCGGGGGATCCATCGCTGGAGGGGTGAAGTCGGTCCTGCGCGGAAACAGGGACCGGACCACCCCATCCAGCAACGCTGGCTCGAGGGTCTCAGACAGTGGGGGACCATAGGGGCGGAGCTGGTTCCGCGCCGCCTTATATGGCCTCCCATAGGGATCTCTGTCGAGACCCTCCAGCATCTCGGCCCTCGCCGAGTCTTGCGCAGCGCCCATCGCAGACTTGAGGGCCACCGTAGCCTCTCGGTAAGAGGCGTACAGGCGGTCCTCCTCTGCCCGGACTCGGTTTTGGGCGCTGCGCCGTCGGCTCCGCGCGTAGGCCCTTCTGGCCGCCACGCAGGTGGCCCGGAGCCCCGCCAGCTCCCCCGTCCCGGTCTGCGCAGAACCGCGATAGTGCTGGCCGTCAGGTCGGTCGCCCATACCGGGGCCCCGTAAAGGGCCATCGATCGCACGATCCCTACATATAACCGCCTACAAGCGGTGCTCGGGCCCCCCAGATTGGGAAGCAGCGTTGAGAGCGCGCCCGCCGCGCCCATCAACTTGGGCACCAGCCGCTGAAAGTGGGGGCCGAAGTCCCAACGGCTGTCGAGCACCAATCCTAGGTACTTCATGGTTGACTCGACAGCGATTCGGGCCCCCCCGACCACAATGTGTGATCCTGACGGCGGCGCCCGTCGGGGGCCATGAAAAGCAATGGCCTCCGACTTGTTGAGGGCCACCTCCAGGCCCAGGCGTCGTATGCGGCTCACCACCTGTGAGACCGCAGCCGTAGCCAGCAACGCTGCCTCCCTGTACGAGCTCCCCCGGGCCGTGACCAGCGTGTCGTCCGCATAACACGTCAGGTTTACTCCCGGTAGGAGGTCGCACCGCAAAACCCAGTCGTATCCGATGTTCCACAGGGGTGGGCCCAGAACCGAGCCCTGTGGAACACCGCACGACATCTCACGACGGCCTGTGCCGTCGCGTCCCGTATAGGTGACACACCTTCCTGCCAGATAAGCCCCCACAATGTTGCGGAGGTAGGAAGGCACCCGATGGTATCGCAGGGCCTCCCTGATGCAACTCCAGGGCAGGGTGTTGAACGCGTTGGAGATGTCCAAGGACACCGCCAGCAACACCCCACCCCGGGACACCGCTTCCTCCGCTAGGACTCTCACTCTCATTATGGCGTCGATGGTAGAGCGCCCATGCCGAAACCCAAACTGACTGTCGTCCAGGTTCGGCCCATCTGTACACAAGTGGCTGACGAGGCGGTCTGCGATTATTCGCTCGAGCATCTTGCCCACCTCGTCCAGCAGCACTATGGGCCGATAAGCGGACGACGAGTCCGCCGGGCGCCCCGCCTTCCTGAGCAGGACCAGTCGACCAGCCTTCCACCTGGTAGGAAACTGGCCCCGCTCAAGGCATGCAGAGAAGAGTCCTCTCAGTGGGGGCTCCAACTCCTTCAGGGCGAAGACCAGAGCGCGGCCAGGCACTCCGTCGGGCCCCGGAGCAGTGTTTTTTGCCCGGAGCCGCAACACGGCCGCGCTCATCTCCGCCTGTGTCACCTCAGGGATGGTTTCGCTGTCTTCTTCCGGCTCTGCAGCTGTGGGCAAAACCATCGGCGGTGGCTCGTACTCGACTCTTTCAGGGAAGAGGGCCGAGACCACTCGCTCCAGAAACTGCGGCTCAAGACCTTCCGTTAGTGGGGGAGCCCATGGCCGAAGTTTCCCTCGGACCCTGCGATAAGGGCGCCCCCACGGATCCCCGTCTAGGGTCGCGAGCAGTTCTTCTCTGGAGCGCGTCTTCGACTCGCCGATGGCCAGCCACAGAGCCTCCTTCGCCGCGCGGTACACCTCATACAGCGCGGCTTCCTCGTCAGGGTCCCGTGGACGTCTTCTCCGACATCGCGTGTACGGGCGTCTCGCGTCTGCGCACTCGACGCGCAGCCGCTCGACCTCGATGCACCACCAGTACACGCGGCGTCTCGCGGACAGAGAGGAGACGCGTGGCATGGACGCGTCGCAGATTTGCGTCATTGCATCGCTAAACCACTGCGCCTCCCGTTCGACGTCGACGGGACCGACGGTTGCCGACTCCCGGGTCCAGGCATGGACGATAGCGGCTTCTTCAAGAGCCTCCTTGTCGAGGCGTTTCAGCGCCCAACGCGGGCCGTCTCTTCGGGGGGCCGATTGGCGACGACCTCCAGTGGTCTGGGTGGAGACATTAAAGCGTATGTATCGATGGTCCGATAACGTCTCCACCTCCGCTTCCACGTGCCAATCACGAACGCGGTGTGCGACAGAGGGACTAGCGAACGAGACGTCCACTATCGACCCGCCCCGCTGCCGCACACACGTGTAGGCCGAACCCCGATTTAAGACGGCCAGGCCCGTCGTAATGGCCCACTCCTCCAGCACTTCGCCTCTCGGGTCAGTGACCGGTGATCCCCACGCCGCAGACTTTGCGTTGAGATCACCGAGAAGCAAAATGGGCCGAGGGTGAGACCGACCGACGACGGCTCCTAACTCGACAAGGAAGCTCTCGAAATCGGCGAGACTCCTGTTGGGCGAAAAATACGCCCCGATCGTGACGATCCCGTTCACAAGGGCGGCAACCCAACCGTGACCTCGGGATACGTCGACAAGAGTCGCGCCGATGATGGCCACTAGGCCGTCCAGATCCCCTGCCCAGTTATCCCGGGGGGGGACGAAATACGGCTCAGCGACCACCGCCACATGAATCGACCACTCCGCCATGCTCAGGTGCAAGAGATCCTGAGCTCTGGTGCAGTGGTTGATATTCGCCTGGAGGAAACGGAAGTGAGCCATCACTGGCACTCCATTTCCTCAACGCTTCGTCCTTCCACAGGCCGGGAGTCGGCCAAAGAGGTGCTAGGTTGCGAGGGAGTTGCGGCCCCCGCAGCCTTGGCCCAACGCTTGCTGCGCTTTCTGGGCGCGCCGCAAGCCTTGCCACCCACTCTATGCCCCGCGGACTTTCCTGCAGCCACACACAAACTGCAGTTTGGATCCGCGGAGCACTGGGCCGCCTTATGGCCAGGTTCACCGCAGCGATAACACAAATCGCTGCGGTCTGTTTCGCTGGTGCACAGTGCCCGGACGTGGCCTTTCTCCAGGCACCGGTAACACTGCATGGCCCTGGGTGCCAGGAGTTTAACCCTCGCGGACACCCAGCCCACCAGCAGACGTCCCACGTCGACGACCTGCTTTGCCGCAGCGACCGGACACCGCACCCAGATGGTGCCAAGCCCTCCAGCATTAAAGCGGATTCCGCCCGCCTTCACGTGTTCTGGCGGGCATCCACTGCTTCGGGCTACGGCCGCCACCACCTCTTCCGGGGTCACGGAGTCGTCCAGTCCTTCGACGCGAACCTCAGCCGTCTTCATAGGCCTGGACACCCGGGCTTCCTCGGGGTTGAGGACGTCCCTCAGCTTTTCAGCCAGAGCATCTGCCCTCTCGGCACTGCTGGTCCCCGCCAACTCAAACATCTTGGCCCCCGTGGCTGCCGTTCTAAAACGGAAGCCATCCGGGGTGCCAAAATCAGCGAAGACCAGCTTGCCCCTCGCCTCCGCCAGTACCTTTTGGTACGTGACGCCCCTCTCTTTGGCTTCGGGCTGCAGCGTGACCACTACAGCCTCGGAGCGAGGGACGCGGATCCGTGGGGTACCCTGGCCGTCCCTGGTGGCTTGCCCCTTGGAGCCCGGCGTGGTTTTGGCCTTGCGACCCCTCTTCCGCCTCTTTTTGCGGCCTTCGGCCGTCTGCCACTCAGCCTCTTTAGGAAGCTGGTCGTTGCCCTGCGTGGGCTTTTTTGCCCCCGTCTGAGGCTGAGGCTTTTTGGCTCCCTCCGTGGGCTTTTTAGGCGCCTGTGTCGGCTTTTTTGGCGCAGCTGGTGCTTTGGCCACCTGTGCCCACGAAGGCCCAGCCGTTGTTGGAGCGGGCTCCGCCTCCTTCCTCCGCTTATCCGCCGCCAGCGGTGGACGGAGGTTAATAGGGGGGTTGAGCCTGGGCTCTAGGCTGTCCAGGCGGGCGGTCATTATGTTCAACAGCCGGTTGAACTGGTCTTCCCCCAAAGACCCGTCCTGTGGCAGAGCACGACTGTCCACGGTCGTCGCACCCTGTTGCCGGCTGAAGTCCGCCCTCAGGGCGCTGACCTCCCGCTGGAGCTCCTCCATTCTCGTTTGGAGACGGTGATTCTCCTCTTGGAGCTTCACCGTCTCCTCCGAGGTGGTCCGGTGAAGGAGGACTTCAACTGCCTCCTTGATGCCGTCCGCCGCCTCCTTCAGGGCCCGCGTGAACGTGCCCTTCAGGTTGCCCGATTTCGTGGCCACCTTCAGGACGACGTCCACGCCATCCAAAACCTGGCGGCTGAGGCTCTCTGCCGTCAGGCCCTCAGGGGCTGCGGTGGTCTGCAACCGCCTCTCCCTTGCCCGTCGGGCCAACTCAGCGACCTCATCGGTCGCGATGGCCTTCCGGCCCTCTCGCCTCGCGGCATTGAGCTCCGCCTTGGTGCTGACCAATGCGGTGGAGGTTTCGGCATCACCCTGCTCCACCTGCATTAACCCGTCGGAGTCGCTCGCTCCGCTGGCTACTGGCGTATCGGGGCGCTTCAAAAAGCGGCCCCGAGAGTCGCGTGGCGCTGTCGGAGAGTTTGCTCCAGCAGCTGTCCCCCGGCCTCTGCCCCTCCTCGCTGTCGGCACCTTCGCGGCTGGCAGGTTCTCCTCGCTTGAGGAAAGACCCGCCGACCCCGCGTCCGACTCACAGCGCGAACGCTTCCCCAAGAGCTTGGAGGGAGCGTCCCCTCGGTGCTCACCCGATCCTCGATCGGGTGTTTTAAAATTAAAGGAGATCAGATCTTCAAAAGACCGTGACCTCGATGAGCCTCCTCGACTCTGATTGCCGTAAGACAGTGGTGAACGATTGTTGCCCTCCCCAGAATACGGTGGGCTTGACGATCCCGAAGGGATCGTGGCGGATTCTCCAGCTGCAGTGCAACTGGTACCGCCCTGGGGTATTACTTTACAATTCGTTTTATCCATTGTTCATTGTTTTTTTTTTTTCCTTTGAAGGGTAAGGTCCCTATCTCCCGACTACTCCACATTCCCCCCCTTTAAAATAATTTAGAGGGCTATCCCTCACCCTCACAGTCATGTCTGATGGGCAGACGCGTACCAGAGGGCGAAGAATGCCAAGATCCCAGAACGTTCCCTATAATAAAATGCCCACCCTGATTCACTCCTCGAGGACCCCGCGGAGTGAATCACTTATCACGTACCGTCCGATGAGCCCGCTCCGTGAGCCATCGCACGGTACACGACGAAATATCCCCGAACCCGGATTCACTCCCCGAGGACATCGACGAGTGAATCGCAAATCGCACATCGTGTGATAGACCCGCTCCGTGGGACATCACACGATGTACGATCTCAACCCCGACATTCACACTCCGATGGCTCGGAGTGTGAATAGCGCTCCGTCCGGGAGAACGGGCAGCGCTCCTCCCAAGAGTCTGACTCGACTCCGGCGCGTGTCTCTCTTAGTGTGGTCTCTCACTTGGAATGGCAAAACTCCAAGATCATTGAAACACACAAGCCCCACCACGACGACAACGTGGAGACACCCTCGGTGGGGAACCTTTTTTTTTTTTTTTTTTTTTTTTTACGCTGGGAAAAAATGCGTTACGCATGCCCACCCGTCGGGGGACGGGAGGGGTATGTGGGACTCCCCGGGCGGACCCGGTATACCCCATCCAGCAACGCTGGCTCGAGGGTCTCAGACAGTGGGGGACCATAGGGGCGGAGCTGGTTCCGCGCCGCCTTATATGGCCTCCCATAGGGATCTCTGTCGAGACCCTCCAGCATCTCGGCCCTCGCCGAGTCTTGCGCAGCGCCCATCGCAGACTTGAGGGCCGCCGTAGCCTCTCGGTAGGAGTCGTACAGGCGGTCCTCTTCTGCCCGGACTCGGTTTTGGGCGCTGCGCCGTCGGCTCCGCGCGTAGGCCCTTCTGGCCGCCACGCAGGTGGCCCGGAGCCCCGCTAGCTCCTCCGTCCACCAGTACACGGCGCGACGGGGAGGCGGACGGCGAGACCGAGGCATGCTGATCCACACCTCGATGGCCGCCGACTTGACCGGCCGGGCCACCTTGGCAGAGTCCGCGATGACCTCCTGCAGCTTGGCTGCAAAGAGGTCAGCGCGGGCGCTCCCCTCGGCCCCCGGGAACTCGAATATTCGAGCCCCGGCCTGCGTCCGCCGGCACACTGCCGATCCCCAGCTGAGTGGGATCGGCATTGCCGCGCGCCCGCACCAAGATGGAGGCGTAAGTCTCCCCTCGCCCCGCAGCCTCCGCGGTGAGCGTCACCACGACGGCTGCAGTCTTAGGGGGGACCAACTGCCCCTTTCCACCTCTCCCTTTCCCTTTCCCCTTGCCCTTGCCGGTCGTCTGCGACTGGCTGGGTGCGGGGGTGGCGGGGACGGCAGGGACGGCAGGGACGGCCGCTGCCGACTTTTTGCCCTTGCCTTTACCCTTCCCCCCCCCGGCCCACTTTCGTCCACTCGTTGGACGGAGTGGTCGCAGGGAGAAGGGCCACGTCTTCCACCTGGGTGGAGGAGGACGGCCCCGGCCGGCTTTGCCTCTTATCCGCCGCAAGCGGCGGCCGGAGGCTTTTTTCCGGCAGGAGCCGGTCCTCGATGCCTGCCAGGCAGGCTCTCGTGAAGGCCCTCTCCTCCATTATCACCTTGCGGATGATATCCTCAAGGTTGGAGGAGGGGCCCTCTACTGCAGGGCTCGCCTTAGCCCGTGGTGGCTGGGCCGAGGCAGGGCCCTCTGCCACAGGGCTCACCTCGGCCTGTTGAGGCCGGGCCGTGGCTTCAGCCAGCTTCTGACGAAGCTGGTTGACCTCCGACTGCAGGCGATCCACCCTCGCCTGCAGTTGCCGCGCAAGCTCGCGGCCCGACACTTCAGGGCCTTCTGAAACGTGCCCTTCAGGTTGGAGGACTTACAGGCGACCTCCACAATCTCCTCCTCGTCCTCCTCCGCCATCCTTTGCAGTTCCGCCAAAGAGTGGTCCGCGTACACAACCCGGGACGCACCGTACCCGGACTTGGCCCGGGCGACGTACGCACGCTTCTCCTTGGCGGCAACCCGCTCCTCCAGCTCTTGCTGGAGCTGGACCTTCCGTGCCAGGTCTACCTGGCGCTGGGCGTCCGCGAGCCCAACGACGTGGGTATCCGCGGCCGTTGTCGTCGGCTTTTTAGCCTTCGACAACGGCTTGGACCCCGAGGCCGAAGAACTCTCGGACCCACAACTTCGGAAGACCCGCTTCCGCGACCGCGAGCCACTCGCGTCCGATGCACCAACCAGCGAGTCGTTGTCGGACGACTCCGCCCCTCCGTAATAACTAGCCGCAGACGGCGCGCGGCTAGACTCTGACGCTAGTGCGTCGGGGTGGCCCTGAGAAGGGCCTTTCGGTTGGCCCTGAGAAGGGCCTTTGGGTTGGCCCTGAGAAGGGCCTTTGGGTTGGCCCTGAGACGGGCCTTTTGATTTTAAAAATCGCCCGGAGGCGTCCCGCGAGGGTGTAGCCGGCATCGTAGACGATCACAAGGCAGATAAAATTCGCTACTAAAGCACAGAGCACTTTCGGACCCGGTATACCCACTAAAACGACCCAGCGCATTCCCGCTTCGTCAGAGTGGCGGGGGACTGGGAAACCGGCACAGCCTTTACTTCCAGTCCTCCGCCGACGATTGCCAGGCAGACCCCCTCACACCCTCACGGGTGTGGGGGGTCGGGAATGACCGACGAAGGTGACGGGTGCAATGCGGGCGAAGGCACCCCCGCGCCTGTCGCCCGCCCGTCACCATGAGGAGGGAGGGCACGACGCCTTCTCCCCCTTCTTCGTCTGCGGAGCGGCGCAGCGAGAGGGTCGTCCTCCCGCGCGCGCTCCGCCTCCTCCTTTTGCGACATCACGTCCTCGCAAAAGGAGGCTACCGCCGACCAGGCCTCCTCACTCCCCAGCATGGCGTCGACCACGCCGGGAAGCGAGAGGTCCGGTCCGACCACCGCGGTCAGACCGCGGCGCAGCTCGGGCCACGCCGGGCACACCTCGAGGGTGTGCTGCGCCGTGTCCTCTGCCGCGCCGCAGTCGTGGCACGCCTCCGGGGTCTCCTCCCTCCCGATCCGGTGCAGGTGCGATCCGAAACAGCCATGTCCGGATAACACCTGCACCAGACGGAAAGAGAGGAAACCGTGGGACCGCTCGAGCCAGCCCTTCAGGACCGGACCGAGCGCGTCCAACGTCCGGCGGCCAAAGGCGGCGCTGGCGAGGTCCTCCGTCCAATGGAGGACGATGGCGTCCTTCGCCTCTCGCCGCACCGCCTCCCGCTCTTCGCCCGTGGGGCGCTCCCCGAGCGCCTTTCGGCGCGCCGTCCACTCGTACACTCTGGCGAGCACCCACGCCTCCAGCTCCCAAGGAGGGGTGCCGGCCAGAGCGCACGCCGCCGAAAAGCCCACTGAGCGGTAGGCCCTCGCCACCCGCTGTGCAATAGCCCGCTGGGGCCTGCGGATGGCGGTAGCATTCTCCCTCCTATGGAGGGAGTCCGCCCAGATGGGAGCCCCGTAGAGGGCCATGCTCCGCAAAATGCCGGCATAGAGGCGCCGGCACTTTGCCTTGGGTCCCCCCAGGTTTGGGAGGAGCCATGAGAGGGCGTCCGCGGCCTTCAACAGGCGCGTCGACAGCCCGCTAAAATGCGGGCCGAAGCGCCACCTGTCGTCCAACACCAGCCCCAGATATTTCATCTGGGGCTGGACCCCTATACGGACGCCCTCCACGACGATGTGGGCGTCGGCAGGGCAGCGCTGCCGGGGACCGCGAAAGAACACGGCCTCCGTTTTGTGCAGCGCCACCCTCAATCCCAGGCGGCGGATCCTTTCTGCCACCAAGGACCCGCCAGCCGAGGCCAGAATGGCCGCGTCGGCAAAGTTCCTCCCCCGGGCAGTGAGCAGAGTGTCATCCGCGTAGCAGATGACACTCGTGCCCGGGAGGAGGGCACCCCGCAGCAGCCAGTCGAACCCGATGTTCCACAAGGGGGGGCCTAGCACTGATCCCTGTGGAACACCGGACTCTGCGCCGTACCGCCTCACCGTGGCCGACTTGTCCACGAGGAGGACCTCTCGGCCCTCCAAGTAGTCGGCCAGGAGGTCCCGCAGGTATTGGGGCACTCCGTGATACCGGAGCGCCTCCAATATCGTCGCGTGGGGGACGGAGTTGAAGGCGTTGGCAATGTCGAATGACACCGCCAGCACTCCGTCCCCCGCCTCCACCGCCTCCTTCACCTGGCCCTTGAGTAGGGCCAGCGCGTCGATCGTCGAACGCCCACGACGGAAACCGAATTGGGCGTCCGACAGATCCGGCCCTACCCCCCGCAGGTGGCTCTCCAGCCTCCCGGCGACGATCCCCTCGAACAGTTTACCGACCTCATCGAGCAGAACGATGGGCCGGTATGCCGAGGGGGAGTCCACCGGGCGACCCTCCTTTCGGAGCAGGCACAGCTGCCCCTCCTTCCACAGTTTCGGGAACCTCCCAGCCGTAAAACACGCGCTGAAGAGGTCCCGCAATCTGTCCTCCATTTGGGTGGCGGCGATCGCCACCACCCGTGCGGGGACGCCGTCCGGTCCGGGGGCGGTCTTCTTCGCGCGGAGGCTCAGAACCCCCGCGTAGAATTCCGCCGCCGT
This sequence comes from Standfussiana lucernea, assembly GCA_964057025.1. Lineage (NCBI taxonomy): Eukaryota > Metazoa > Arthropoda > Insecta > Lepidoptera > Noctuidae > Standfussiana > Standfussiana lucernea. The sequence goes on along the minus strand of OZ059807.1, from coordinate 14,522,066 downwards.
GACCGGGGGCACCTCTGCCTCCGGCGGAGCCGCCCCTTGCGGGGGATCCATCGCTGGAGGGGTGAAGTCGGTCCTGCGCGGAAACAGGGACCGGACCACCCCATCCAGCAACGCTGGCTCGAGGGTCTCAGACAGTGGGGGACCATAGGGGCGGAGCTGGTTCCGCGCCGCCTTATATGGCCTCCCATAGGGATCTCTGTCGAGACCCTCCAGCATCTCGGCCCTCGCCGAGTCCTGCGCAGCGCCCATCGCAGACTTGAGGGCCACCGTAGCCTCTCGGTAAGAGGCGTACAGGCGGTCCTCCTCTGCCCGGACTCGGTTTTGGGCGCTGCGCCGTCGGCTCCGCGCGTAGGCCCTTCTGGCCGCCACGCAGGTGGCCCGGAGCCCCGCCAGCTCCTCCGTCCACCAGTACACGGCGCGACGGGGAGGCGGACGGCGAGACCGAGGCATGCTGGAGTTGCACACCTCGGTCAAGGACCCCCGCAGCAGGACCGCTGCGGCGTCCACGTCCGGGACCTCCTCGACAGGGGGAGGCGACAGCCAGTCCTGGAGGAAGGCGGCCTCCTTGGCCGCCTCCCGGTCCAGGCGGGTGAGTGCCCACCGCGGGAAGGGAGATTGCCCAGCGCGGGCCAGTGCAGCGCGGGCCAGGAGGTCCCGCAGGTATTGGGGCACTGCGTGATACCGGAGCGCCTCCAATATCGTCGAGTGGGGGACGGAGTTGAAGGCGTTGGCAATGTCGAATGACACCGCCAGCACTCCGTCCCCCGCCTCCACCGCCTCCTTCACCTGGCCCTTGAGTAGGGCCAGCGCGTCGATCGTCGAACGCCCACGACGGAAACCGAATTGGGCGTCCGACAGATCCGGCCCTACCCCCCGCAGGTGGCTGTCTATGCCTCCCGGCGACGATCCCCTCGAACAGTTTACCGACCTCATCGAGCAGAACGATGGGCCGGTATGCCGAGGGGGAGTCCACCGGGCGACCCTCCTTTCGGAGCAGGCAAAGCTGCCCCTCCTTCCACAGTTTCGGGAACCTCCCAGCCGTAAAACACGCGCTGAAGAGGTCCCGAAACCTGTCCTCCATTTGGGTGGCGGCGATCGCCACCACCCGTGCGGGGACGCCGTCCGGTCCGGGGGCGATCTTCTTCGCGCGGAGGCTCAGAACCCCCGCGTAGAATTCCGCCGCCGTGACCGGGGGCACCTCTGCCTCCGGCGGAGCCGCCCCTTGCGGGGGATCCATCGCTGGAGGGGTGAAGTCGGTCCTGCGCGGAAACAGGGACCGGACCACCCCATCCAGCAACGCTGGCTCGAGGGTCTCCGACAGTGGGGGACCATAGGGGCGGAGCTGGTTCCGCGCCGCCTTATATGGCCTCCCATAGGGATCTCTGTCGAGACCCTCCAGCATCTCGGCCCTCGCCGAGTCCTGCGCAGCGCCCATCGCAGACTTGAGGGCCGCCGTAGCCTCTCGGTAAGAGGCGTACAGGCGGTCCTCCTCTGCCCGGACTCGGTTTTGGGCGCTGCGCCGTCGGCTCCGCGCGTAGGCCCTTCTGGCCGCCACGCAGGTGGCCCGGAGCCCCGCCAGCTCCTCCGTCCACCAGTACACGGCGCGACGGGGAGGCGGGCGGCGAGACCGAGGCATGCTGGAGTTGCACACCTCGGTCAAGGACCCCCGCAGCCGGACCGCTGCGGCATCCACGTCCGGGACCTCCTCGACAGGGGGAGGCGACAGCCAGTCCTGGAGGAAGGCGGCCTCCTTGGCCGCCTCCCGGGCCAGGCGGGTGAGTGCCCACCGCGGGAAGGGAGATTGCCCAGCGCGGGCCGTCCCCCCTCCCCGCTGTGTGGAGATGTCGAACCGCACATAACGGTGGTCCGACAAGGTCTCCACCAGCTCCACCCGCGAGTTCACGACGCGGGCGGCAAGCGCGGGGGTGGCGAACGAGACGTCCACCACCGACCCGCCCTGTCGCCGCACACACGTGTGGACCGCCCCCCTGTTGAGGAGGGACACACCGCACGAGGCCGCCCAAAACTCGACGGCGCGTCCCCGGACGTTGCACCCGGCGACCGAGTTGCCCCAGGCCACCGACTTGGCGTTTAGGTCGCCCAGCACCACGACCTGGCGTGGTGCCGCCCTCCCTACGACAGCAGTGAGGATCTCGAGGAAATCCTCAAAGTCCGAGAGAGGGCGGTTTGGGGAGAAATACACCCCCACCGTCGCTATCTCTCCCCACGCGGCGGCCACGTATCCCGGTCCCCTCTCTAAGAGCGAGAGGGGAGGGGAGTCTGTGGAACCTAACCTAACCTTTTTTTTTTTTTCTCGTTGTGGAAATCCGCAATGGACGTCCTCCGCCCTGGGGAGAGCGGAGGGGTCTGTCAGACTCGTACTGACTAAAACCACACCGGTGTTCCCTCGCACACTTGCGTCGGGGGGCAGCGGGAACTAATGCGACTTCCGCTGCCCCGGACTAGTGTCGGCCCGCTTGACCTGCGGGCCTCGTCCCGGGGGGAGTGAGGTGTACAAAACTCCCCCCGTTACGTCATAGAGAGGCGCGCGTGGAACACTACGCGCCACCGTCTCGGGTCCAGTGTGATGGGGGGCGACGGATGTCCCCGAATCCGTCGCCCCTGGACCAGTTTAGGGGGGCCGGAAGAGAGCGTTATCCGCCCTCTGCCGACGCCCGGTGCGTCTGCTGCGGGATTGGCGGGAGCTCGTCATCTCCCTCTCCCTTTCCGCAGCTTCCTTCTGCGACATGACCGTTTCGCAGAAGGACATCACCGCATCCCAGGACTCTGCGCTGCCAACCATCGAGCGAACAACGGTCGGCAGTGACAGGTCTCCTCCCACCTCTGCAACGAGGGCACGGCGTGGCTCATCCCACGCGGCACATTCGGCCAGCGTATGCCGCACCGTGTCCTCTAGACAGTGGACGCAGTGATGGCACCGAGCGTCCGGCTCCCTGCTTATGCGACACAGGTACTTCCCGAAGTAGCCGTGCCCCGAGAGCACCTGCGTCGCCCGAAACGTCAGGGAGCCGTGCTTCCTCCCGAGCCAGTCATCGAGTACTGGCCGGATCGCCTCGATTGTGTCGAGGCCGGCGGTAGGGAGCTCTAGCCTCCCCCGCCACTCCGCCACCATGACCTGCCGGAGCTGAGACCGGCGCAGCGTTATCTGTCGCTGCACCAGCGTCTCGCCCCGATCCTTGGCCTCCTCGCGCCACTGATGTAGCGTCGCGAGGGTCTTCGCCTCCAGGTTTCACGGCGGGGATCCGGCCAGTACGCAAGCCGCCTCGTAGGAGATCGTGCGATATCCCCGTATGACCCTGACGGCCATCGCCCTCTGCGGTCTGCGCAGAACCGCGATAGTGCCGGCCGTCAGGTCGGTCGCCCATACCGGGGCCCCGTAAAGGGCCATCGATCGCACGTCTGTGTTCGCGAATGCATAAATATAGGCGACCTGTTCGCGCGCGCTCAGTGTCGGGCAGCCGCCGTCGCGTGAAGATGTTGTGTTTTGGATTGAGTTGACGGAAGACTGAAGACACGTGAAATGAAGAAATGAAGAGTGACTTCACGGCTCCCGACACTATTTCTTTATCAGATAATCGTCAAAACGTACAAACAAAAGTTCTTTTCAGAGCTGTTCTTTATTAGATATCGTTGAAAACGTTCGTCCTTATCAGGACGGCTTGCTTCAATGTTTCTTTATCAGAGCGTCAAAAACGTGGTAACTTGCTGTGATCGGCGGTGGCTACACATTCAATCTGCATTGCATTTATAGGAGTACTCTTGAATGCCCCTGTGATAACACGCAGACATTTGTTTTGCAGAAAATCTAAACTATTTACAATTTTGGTGTCTGCAGCGAAACAATAAAAACCATATTCAAAGTCACTACGAACTAAAGATTTGTACAACATTAGCAAAATTTTTGGGTCTGCACCCCAGTGTGAACCAGCCAAAGATTTCAATATGTTATTTGCTTTGTTTGCTTTATTAGTTATGTGCTTAATATAATTGTTCCAGGTTAAGTTACAAGAAAATACTGTCAGTAGTGACAAATGATTGACATATTTATTGATTGTCAAATATTTATGCGTGCGTTCAGAAAATTTTATTTTGATCTAATAGAAAGGTTAATAAACTATTGTCTATGTCGCGAAAGCGTAAATTGTCGGTAGATAGGTGGTAGGTTGGAGGTAGGTGGTAGGTAGGTGGTAGGTAGGTGGTAGGTAGGTGGTAGGTAGGTGGTAGGTAGGTGGTAGGTAGGTGGTAGGTAGGTGGTAGGTAGGTGGTAGGTAGGTGGTAGGTAGGTGGTAGGTAGGTGGTAAGTAGGTGGTAGGTAGGTGGTAGGTAGGTGGTAGGTAGGTGGTAGGTAGGTGGTAGGTAGGTGGTAGGTAGGTGGTAGGTAGGTGGTAGGTAGGTGGTAGGTAGGTGGTAGGTAGCTGGTAGGTAGGTGGTAGGTAGGTGGTAGGTAGGTGGTAGGTAGGTGGTAGGTAGGTGGTAGGTAGGTGGTAGGTAGGTGGTAGGTAGGTGGTAGGTAGGTGGTAGGTAGGTGGTAGGTAGGTGGTAGGTAGGTGGTAGGTAGGTGGTAGGTAGGTGGTAGGTAGGTGGTAGGTAGGTGGTAGGTAGGTGGTAGGTAGGTGGTAGGTAGGTGGTAGGTAGGTGGTAGGTAGGTGGTAGGTAGGTGGTAGGTAGGTGGTAGGTAGGTGGTAGGTAGGTGGTGGGTAGGTAGGGTGGGTAGAGTAGGTAGGGTAGGTGGGGTAGGATTCATTGACTGTTAGGCGGTACGAAGTTCGCCGGGACAGCTAGTTTCTAATAAACCAAGAAGCTAAGGAAAGCAAAACGTCAAAGAAAATGGAATCAAAATCTTCAAAGAGAATTTTAAATCAAATTTTATTTAAAATTGTTGCCAGCATTAGATGAATACTACAATATTAAAAAGTTTAGGTATCAAAGAGTTTGTATACTCAATATTTTACTACTTTCAATATGTAAATGTTTACTAAATTACACCAAAATGTAAAAATACCTCGTGGCCCTTATTCTGTTTTGAGTAGTATATAATAGTTAAAAATATATAGTTTAAAATTTATTTTTCGCGCTCGAAATGCGTGGCACGGCGCCCGCACGTGGAGGCAGATGACGAGAGAGCGCGCCGCCTACCGTGCTAACGCGTTTGAGCAGGATAGATAATCCCTCCCGCCCGCGATTACTCGATGTTCCGTCAACGGACAACGACTGCAATGTTTTGTTTCAGTTCAAGTCGGACGAAACTAGGATCGTACTTAACGCAACGCAGTGATTTGTAAGTTTTGTAACTCAACAATAATGTCTAAACGCAAGTGTTCTTTTAATATTAGTTTGCAACAGAAGTATCCATTTATAAAACAAGGAAAAGATGATACCGCAGACGTTATGTGTGAAAAGTGTCGTACTGATTTTAGTGTTGGACATGGTGATGCCCAGTGATATAGAAAAACATTTAAAATCAGAAAAACAGGCTTGCCGATCAAGCTGCTGCTTCAAGCTCGTCAATGCTTATTTTTTTAAGAGAACCGATTGGCTGACTTCTTGGGATTTGGATATAGCTGCAGCTGAGGGTACTTGGGCGTTTCACACAGTGCAACATAATCACAATTTTCGCTCAAATGACTGTTCTTCTCCTTTAATTCAAGCATATTTTGAGCAAAAATTTAGATGTGCACGTACAAAGTCTCAAGCTATTGTTGTAAATGTGCTGTCAACTATGGCAACCGAAGATTTAAAAGAGCAGTTACGCAAAGTCCACTGCTTAACTTTACTAACGGACGCTTCAAATCATGGCTCAATCAAATTATTCCCAGGTTTGATTCGCTATTTTTTACCACACGAAGGCGTGAAAGTCAAGGTTTTAGAGTTTCGGAAGCAGCCTGGCGAAACATCTGATATAATTGTCGATTATTTGAAGGAAGTATTGTCTATCAACGACTTGAATAAAAAAATTGTGGCGTTTTGTAGAGACAACACAAACTGCAATTTCGGGGGAAAGAATAGGAAAGGAAGAAATAATTTTGACACAAAATTGAACGAATCACTCGGCAGACAGCTTATTGGAATTGGATGTAGAGCCCACATAGTCCTTATCGCGATTAAAACTGCCGCTGATTGTCTTCCTGTTGACTTCGAATGCATCATAATGAAAATCATTTCATTTTTCTACATCTACAGCGTTCGAGTAGAAGCTTTGAAAGAGTTTTGTGATTCCACTGAGACAGAGTATCACAAACTGCTGGGTTACAGTAAAACAAGGTGGCTTGCGTTAATGCCCGCGCTTGAGAGAGTTATAAAAATGTTTCAGCCTTTGAAAAACTATTTTCTGAGTATCGACAAATGCCCAAATATTATAAAAAACTTTTTTCGAAAATCCCAGCTCAGAGTTGTGGTTATATAATTTTTTTGCACGCACAAGCAGCGACCTGTCATGAAGCTGTGTTGAAAATCGAAGGGCAAAATTTGTCGGCCATAGAGTCTGCCAAGGAAATTAATAGTCTCCGATATAAAGTAATTCTCTATTGACGCAGTGACGATTGTTCAACTTGACTTGACAAACAATGAAAATGACTCGGATTTGACAAATGACAGAAATGGATAAGCCAAACTATATAGGATTTATTACGAAAGGCAAAATAATAAAACTAAAAACTATGTTAATAATAAATACGAAAGACATTATTGTATTAGCTTAATCCGCAAGAAATTAAGGACGTAAGACCAGGCAATATGGTCAAAAGACTATAGCCTTCTCTTCGGAGAAAATTAAAAAAAAAAATGTTTTGTGCTAAGTGCTTGTTTGTCATAGCATAGCGCGGATTGTCTAGCTAACAATATTATGTCATCTGTGTTCTGTCTGAAATTACGGCAATGCAGATCTCTGCGCGTAATTTAAAATCTAATTTTTTTGAATGCAGTGCCGATTTGTGTGTAATGGTATAATCATCAATTGACTAATATAATGGAGGACAGCGGTGGCGGTAGTATGTGCGCTGGACGTGCTGGGGCCGGGGCGCCGGCGTGGGGCTGGAGCCGCACGGCCGGGGCGCGCTGGGCGCGCGGCGCGCGGCGGCTGTGGCTGCCGGGCGGTGTGCTGGCGGCCGTGGCGGCGGCGGTGCTGGCGCCGCGGCTGGGCGCGCCCGGAGGCAACTACCGCATGCTCAGTGCTCGCTAGCTAGACATCATACACTGCATTGCACCTCATGTAATTACATACATTCTATTGTTTCTTCAGGTTTGTTTGTAACATGCTGTCTGCTTGTTTTGCTCTATAAATCTCTCACAGCAGGCACTTGTCACTTGTTAGTGAGGAGTGTGGCGGGCAGGCAGCAGTTATTGTGCATCCTACATTGTGTTGACAGAGTGAGGCATTCCAACAGACTCAGGGCTGGTTAAGTAGTTTAAATATGAACACATCAAATAGGTCGGAGGCAGAGCAAGCACATTACAGAAACACACATGCTGTGAGGCTCTTATGTTCTCTGAGCTGCCTTCTTTATTACAGTGATTATAGTTCTTAATAAAAACACCAATTCCTACTAAGATGTCACAGGATTAGTGTGACCACTAGTCAGTCATGAGATCAGCTGCTAGTGAATGATACATATTCAATTATTAAATTTGAATACAGCTGTATCAATAATAATGTTAAGTAGGGTGCACAAACATACAAGTTAGTTCTTATCTCTAAGCAAAGCATGTACTTCATATAATTGTAAAACAGTTATATTCAAAGGTTTATTATTTAATTAGTTACCTACCAATAACTATGAATAACTTTGTAACTATTTAATTCCATTAGTTGCATCTTCAAACCGGCTGTTATTACAGGACAGAGTCTATGATCATGACACTGCATATACAGCAAATAAATCTAGTATTAGATCACAGCTTGGTAGCATACAGCAGAGGGGTGGGGGATGACGGGGCTGAGCGGCCGCCCTGAGCCCGCACTGAGCCTTGTGTCTGCTACTCACAGACTCCTGCTGCTCAGATGGTATTTAGCATTTTGATAGTCAGTAGTTTCAAACATTTTATTATTCATAAATCAACATTTACTAATTCTTTTATTTCTTTGGATTTAAAAATATTATAAGTTCCACTAGTAAAAGTTTAAAATTTTTACAAAAATTTACAGTAAGTACCTATTTTATTATTGAAATAATACTACTCCGTCAAGAAAGTACCGGGAAACAATCAATCTTACTACTATTATAAATGCGAAAGTTTGGATGGATGGATGAATATTTGTTACTCAATCACGCCAGAATGGCTTAACGGATCTGGATGAAATTTGGCACAGAGATAGATTATAGTTTTGAATAGCACATAGGCTATATATTATCACTCTAATCACTTAGAAGGATGAGCAATATTGCATTATGACCATATTACTCAACTGTTTGACAACTGACAACTGTCAAAACATGATTTCAAATAGCCGTCTATTTGAAATCATTTGTCACCGAAGTAAGTGGCCTGATGGTTTAGCGACCGCCCTGTTAACTAGGCTGTGCAGGTTCGAACCACAGCCAGCATCCACTTTTTGTGCTTTTTTAATGCTAAAAGATTTCCAAAAAGAATAAACAAGGTTCGGGATTTCGATTTCTGGTTTCCAGGTTTTGTGAATAAGTATTTTATTATATTTTAATTCTTTATGATTTTCAAATCATTACAAAATAGTTTAATATATACTTTTAGTTTTTTTTTACCATTTAAAAAACTGTTATGTCTTGTAACCTTGTGTGTGAGTGTGTAGACCCTGCGGACTACATCCAATGTAAGGAATCATACAAGAGCAAAAAATAGATGTGTGTTCTCCTATTAAAAAAAGATGTATGTATACATATGTATACATAACAATAAAAGAATTTCGGGCGCCGTGGAGATGCACACTGCATTTAAAAAAAATACTTGCCAGATAGAACGTTTCGAAGAGTCAGACCTTTAATCTGCCGGGGGTGACTAAACTAGGATAATAGAAACAGTGGAAATACCTTTGTTAATACCTCGTTTATTTTGTCAGTAGCTTCCTTACTTTACTTTAAATATTAAATTACTATTTTCATATTAAAGTTTTATTATTTATTTTTAATTTGAGATTATTATTGCATCTTTTTGTAAAGAAAGTAAATTAAGTTCTGGCCAGATGTCTGGCCTTTATAAAAAAAATGTTAAATTAGACCTCAAGATTTCGGCGTCGAAGGTGAGAGAATCCAGATGAAATCAAAAATTATAATCCTACGAAAAAAAAACGCCACACTTGAGCGTTTTTCCCGTTAATAAATGACTTTTCCCGTGTGCACCGATAATTCCAAAGTAGGTGACAATCACACTAGAGCATCGTCCAATATTGAAATTCGAAGAAATTAAGGATCCCTCCTTCAGAACACCTCGTCCTGGGTGTTTAAGGCAGCAATTATGGCATCATTTGGCCTAAAATATCCGAGATTATACCGGATTTGTAAAATTAAATTGGTGAGTTATGCTACCATGACGAAAACAGGTCGTAAAGTAAAACGTCAAAATGACAGTTTCCGAACAAAACCATCGCGGATAATAAAAGACAGTATAAAAATCGTTCCGAAATCGACTTGTTCCTGAAACGATTTTAAAAACTCGTTACAGTATTCAGAAAACACCAAATAAATATTGACCAATTTATAAAAAAATATCAAAAAAAAATCTTTAAAGTTTAAAACCATGGCCCTTGCTTTCCGAAATGTATCCGTCCCGATCACTAACCGTCTCGAGCTTCTTGGTGTTACTTTGGGCTCGACCCTCAACTTTGGGTCCTATATTGAGTCCAAGGCCCGATTAGCCGCTAGAAAGCTGAGTGTTCTCGCAAAGGTGCGAATGTACTTCACGCCGGAACAGCTGCTCACATTATACCAAGCACAAGTTCGATCGTGCGTGTCGTACTGTTCTCACCTCTGAGATGGATCAGCCAAGTACCTGCTTCAAGCGTTGGAAGCTATTAAGCGACGTGCCAAGAGGCTCAATGACAACGACTCCCTTGTCAAAGATAAGCTTCAAAGCCTTGAACATCGCCGCAAAGTTGCCAGCCTATCAGTTACGTTTCAGGGAGTGTGCTTTGAAATTACACAATCTAATTCCGCCATCCCCATTCTACCATCGGCCAGCAGAAATACGGCGAAGCGTCACCGTTATGTGGTTGAAGTTCCGCGGACCCGAACAAAGCGCTATGCTTCCACATTTATTGTGAGAACCGCCACTCTGTGGAATTCACTGCCAGATTCTCAATTCCCTGATTATTATAATCTGGATCTATTCAAGGTTCAAGTCAATCGGTTTCTTCTAGGCAAGCGTGCTCTACCCTAGGCCGCATCATCGCTTCACATCAGGCGAGTTGCGGCCAAACGCAAGCCTATTAAGATAAAAAAAATCGAACCCTCAAAACACAGCTTAGCAGTCAATCGTTCAGCCACTGCACCAGCTGTGCCATCAGATTGCATTTGTGTTGAATCATTTGACCGAAAGAGTTGGACCAACAGAAGATTTATATGGATCTGACTGTGCCTTCCGGGGGCTGCCGCTGCGCTGCCGTCTCGAGTCGTATGCCGCGCCGTGTTCTCCAGACAGTGGACGCAGTGATGGCAAGGGAAGATACCCCAACATGCAACATCACCACAAACAGCGGCTGGGGAGTCGTTTTGCTGCAGAGCAAGTTAATAGTATGGGACGAGTGCACAATGTTGGAGAAGCATGCATTAGAGGCGTTGAACCGCAGCTTGCAGGACATCCGTGGCAACCGGGCGCTGATGGGTGGAGTTGTTGTTTTGCTCGCAGGTGACTTCAGACAGAAACTACCAGTTATTGAGAGGGGGCACACAGGTGGGTTAAATAAACGCATGTCTCAAGGCGTCACCATTGTGGTCCAGGATCGAAAAGCTTATGTGCAACATGCGCGTCCAACTGTACAACGACCATGAGGTTAAGGCGAAAAAGCAGCTGCAAATCGGAAAGGTTCGTCTGGAATTGGCCACAGATGGAAAAATTCTATTTTCTGAAGAAATTTCCCATCCAATGGCTACAGAGGATGGACTTATCATGCGTGTCCAACTGTACAACGACCATGAATCAGGTGTCTTTGCGAATAAGCTGCTGCAAATGGGAAAGATTTGTCTGGAATCGGACACAGATAGGAAAATTCTATTTTCCGAAGAATGTTCCAATTCAGTGGCTACAGAGGGTGAACTTATCATGTTTTTCCAATTTGGAGGTTAATATAAATAATGAAGAGTGGTTGTGTGAGAAGGCAGTGCTGTCGCCAAAGAACGAGTGGGTTAGTAAAATAAACAAAAAAAATTTGACCGTTGATATATAGATGATCGTCGGCGATTCAAGAGTATACACATCATAGACAGTGATGGCTAATGACGATAGTACTGTTTTCAACTCCGGATAACGGGCGTGGCGTCCCGTAAGCTGGAGTTTTAAGTTGCGTTCCAGTTCTGCTGATGTAAAACCTTGATGCACCCAGACTGTGTAATGGCACCAGGCTTCCTATCACAGAGCTGGGCAGTAATATTATAAAAGCCGCCCTTATTACAGGATCCCCGCAAACCTATTATTCCAAATAACTTGCCATTTCAATTTGAGAAGTTGCAATTTCCCTTAATATTCTCTTTTACTATGACGATAAACAAATCCCATGGACAAATCTTAAAAGTGGCAGTCATTCATTCGGGCACTCCCTGCTTCTCACACGGTCAATTATATGTTGGTTGTTCACGTGTTTCAAGTGCCCAAAACTTGCACGTGCTGACGGAAAAAATAATAAGTCATTTAATGTTGTATACAGAACGGTATTGGAATAAATAAATAGCGCCCAAAAAGACGTTTGATTATTTACTTTGAAAAAAAAAAGTTGTATGGCACCTTAATGTTCCAATTTTTAAACCATAATATCGTCTCCTGAACGCCACTTAATTTTGTTTCGGACCTCTGCCGCCCACAATTACAACGCCTAAAAAGAACGCCTTTTGTAGTCATCACCCACATTATCACATTTTGATCAGGCTGTCAGTTCTCACACTTCTCACACATAACATAACATCTTAACATTAAATCACGCCTGTTATCCCCGAAGCGTTAGGCAGAGGCGTATCTAATCGTACATCCAAATTTCGCCAGTTATGCTGAAGTCTCATGTAATAGGGGGCGAGCCTATTGCCATCGATCGGGTTCAACTCCAGACTCGCAGTCTCGCTCGCGATCACTTGACCAACGAGGCAGTCTCACGTATACACATCAAAATTGCCTCGCGAACGAAGTCGCGGGCAACAGCTAGTAATACATATAATGTTAGTTATTCATCCAAAGTTATTTTATCGCCTTTAAAGTATGCTCCTTCAGAAACGATACACTTACGCCAACAATAATCCAATCTTCAAAACATTTTTTAAACGCTTTTTACGGAATTGACTTCAGTTCTCGCCGCGAATTCTCCTTTATGTTTTATACTGAATGAAAACTGGTGCCACAAAGTAGTAATTTGAGTTTAGGAAAAAGAAAGAAGTCGGCTGGTGAATAAGGTGGTTGTTCAATAGTATTTGTTGAGTTTTTGGTAAAAAATTCGTTCACTATGATGGCTTTGGGTGCAAAATCCAAGAATTTTCTTTCCACAAATCTGGCCTTTTTCGTCGAATTTGCTCTCTTAAACGCCGCATAACGCTCAAATAATATTCTTTATTTACTATTTGACCTTCCGGCAAGAATTCCGAGTGTGCAACACCGCGATAGTCAAACAAAACGGTCAACATGACTTTGACTTTTGATCGACTTTGGTGTGGTTTTTATGGCTTCGGTTCAGTTGGAGGGCGCCACGCGCCACTCCGAAGCTTGTTGATTAGTTAGCGTGTCAAACTCGTACACCCACGTCTCGTCACCAGTAACAATGCGTTTCATTAATTCAAAAAAGTTGGAAGCAGGCGGGACCCATTTGAGTTTGAAAATATAAAATGGAATGGATCCCGCCTGCTTCCATTTAAAAATAAAATAAAATGTGCATGTTCTTAGCTTTTTAGAGTTTTTTTTTTACCGCAGTCGGGTTTTTTAGGTTTTTATTGATAAAGTCGATTCACCGTAAGGCTTCTGTAATATTTTCAGGGACTCCGAGCACGAAATTCCATTGGCGATGCAAAATTTAAGACAAACTCTTTGTTCGATGTTTTTGTCCATTATGAAATTCGCAATACACATTGTATATGATCTAACTAAATATTTAAAAAAAAAAACTAGACAAAACGCCCGTTGTGACGGCCATCTTGGACCGATTTCCATCAAACAGCTAAAAACACTCCCGACTAATTCACCTTTCAAACAAAATCAAAATCGGTTCATGCGTTCAGGAGCTACGATGCCACAGACAGACACACACACAGACACGTCAAACTTATAACACCCCGTTGTTTTTGCGTCGGGGGTTAAAAAACAGCACTGTATTTAATCTAAACTAGCTTTTGCCCGCGACTTATTCGCGTGGTACTTAGAATAGAAAATAAGATTATTTCCTGTGGTAAAATGTAGCCTATATTTTAAGAAACAGTAGAACGGTGAAAGTTAAACTATTATCCATCCAGTAGTTTTTGCGTGATGTGCGTATATACATACATACAGAGAGACAGACAACAACAAAAAAATTATTTGGAACCATAAACAAATCATCTATTCCCGATACATTTTTGACTGAATGTATAAAATTATAAAAGATTATTTTTGCCCTAGTCATGTAAATACTGAAAGCTCGGTTTGCACAGTGCATTGGCACCTGCTTCCACCAGTTGACTGCCATTCGAATGCCTGGCTGTCATTTGACTGACAGATGGTGGATGAACCAGAAACTGTGTACAGAATTACACATTATGAGCTTGAATTTCCCATTACTTAAGGGAAAAACCGAATAACTTTTTAATACCTATAATAAAACATGATTAATTTATTTTTCTAAAGCACTAACCATAGTCCTGTTTGGTGAAGGGTTCTCCGGCTTACAGGTAGCGCGCTTGCCCTGTTGCTGAGTGGTTGGTGTCGTAGTACTTATGACGCATACGCATGTGTGTGTAGGGGGGCTGCGCGCAGAGTACACGTCGTGGGCGCTGGTGTCATACGTACACTTCAGCGCGGGGCGGCGGGCTCGCGGGGCGAGCGGCGCGTGGTGCGGGGTAGGGCGGGCGCAGGCGCGCGTGCAAGTGGCATGCGTGGCGCACGCGCACCTCGTGTCGCCCGCGCTCACCGCCGCGCTCATCAGCGCGCTCACCGACGGCGTGGACTATCGGATCGTCAAGGGGTGAGTGTGCGAGGCTGTAGTGTGTGCAAGTGTCCCAGCACACGTGTGACGGGAGGGGTGTTCGCAGCGTGATGCTGTGGTCGCTAGGCGGCGGCTGCGCGTGGCTGCCTCTGGCGCTGGACGGCGGGGGCGCGGGGGGCGCGGCGCCGGGTGGCTGTGCGCTCGTGTACGCCGCCTCGCTGCTTGCCACGCCGTTGCACACCGCGCTACTCGTGAGCATCGCACACTACTACTAGTAACACACTATAACTAAGTGCTACTGTACAGCCGTGCATCATATAATTTTATCGAAATAGTTTAATCTATTTGCTTGCTTTAAAGCCATGAGAGAGTAGCAGTTAGGCTAGGGACTTGAGATGGTTTTGAGGAGGCCCGCGGACGCGGGCCGGCACTAGCCGGGGATCGTGGAAGGCGCACTAGTTCCAATGATTCCCGGTGCAAGTGTGGGAAGGGAACACCGGTTTGGTTTTGAGTCAGTGCGAGTCTGACAGACCCCACCGCCCACCCCAGGGCGGAGGACATCAGTGGGGATTTTCCACCCTGTTACAAAAAAAAGGGGCTTGAGATGGTTGGTAATCTCGCCAACTTTTGGCCGACATAGCGTGATCGACGAACATCTAAAGGACGTCGAATGTTCGGCTACCAGTGTCGGTGAGCTGGGATGGCTGGAATGCACGTCGGTTAGGTGAGCGGTTGACCAGTCGAGACGAAGGCGGCTAGTGCGAGTGTGTGCGCAGTGCGGGCGCGCGGCGATGCCGGCGGCGGCGGGCGTGCTGGTGACGCTGTGCACGGCGGCGGCGCCGTTCGCGGCGGGCGCGTGGCTGCCGCTGCCCGGGCCCGCTGCCGCGCCCTCACCCCGCCCCCCCTCGCGCGGCCCGCAACTTGCGGCGCTGGCGCTGCTGTACGCCGAGTGCTGCGAGCGGCTAAGCGATGCCGAGGCCATCCTGTACCTCAGCGACGTGCTGGTGGCGTTCGCGCTGGGTGAGTGTCTCGCAAGGGGAGGGGAGGAGGGTGTGGTTGTTTCACACTCACACTCGTGTCTGTCATGCAGAGGTTTGCTGCGTGCTGGTGTCGGCGGCGTGGTGCGCGCTGTACGTGCGCGCCGGCGTGCTGTCGCGCGAGGAGGCGCGCGTCGTGGCGCTGTGCGCGCTGCCACGCTCGCTGGACACACGTGAGTGTTGCGCTGTTGCCACACCACACAGCGCTCCATCTGGCGAACTTCACAATACGTCACCAGTTTCGATATTATTTTATTTATCATGATAAATTAAAATGTTTGACTATTCAATCTCATTATTTCCTTTTTTTGTGCGTCTCACGGCCATTAACCCCGTGAAGAGTGAAAAAATCTGTTGAAAAATATTTTTTTGGTTTATCATGATACTATGATGTCGATATAAATACCTACTCGATAGCCGTCTCGTCCGCGAAACAGAACAAATAGCATTAGAGTGAAAGAGGTGAGGTACGCGGGAGTGTTTCCGCAGGCTGGTCGCTGTCGTGCGCGGCGCGCGGCATGTGCCGGCTGCCGGGTGTGTTCGCGGCGCCCACGCAGGCGCTGCTGCTGGCGGCGCTGGCGCCGGGCCCGCGTGCGGACGACGACGACGTCGGAGCGCTGCTCGGCGTGGCCTCATGAAGCGCGAACAGTTGCGTCATCGCACGCTGCACGCTGCGACCTAACGAGCGCGGCACATCGTGATCAAGAGCTTGTACTTGGGTCTGATCACTGCTCTCAAATTTAATACTGTTGAGACCACTTAGTACTTTTTAGATTTAGAGTTTTAGAACAATAACGACATGACTCTGTAACTGAGGCCTACAGGCCGCCAGCCTACTACTCCGCACTGAAAACATTGGTGTGCGCACAGGAGAGCATACCATCGGCTCAACTCCAGCGCCTACTGACATGACGTCACTCGCTACACGACAGTGGCAAATTCATGCTTAGAGACGAGTCATGGACCAAAGACATGAGTCCCGACTGTGGACAGTGAACACTAGTGTATCACGGAGTGGACGAGGCTGTTAAACAGTGTACTGTGGGACATCCTAATCCCAACAGTAGTGGGAATACGTATGCCTTCTTCGATACTCGTGGGAACGGTTAGGTAGCATAGTTACGCCTAATAGTCGGCCTGGGTTACTACGCACTAGCGTTACTGATTCCTTTAATATAAAATAATATTAGCATTAACCTCATCAAGAAAATAAATGCAATGGTGTGTAACGTCTGCGACGTCATGCCGACTGCGAGCCGTCGCCGTAGCGTGTGGGTGAGTGAGTGGGCAGCCCAGCCCACAGCAATGTGAGCTTATGATGAGCACCTCGCGACCAGTCGCGTCAGTGGCGGGTAGGTAGAGCAAAGGTATTAGGTATTATAAAAATAAGTAATATACGTATATTTTGTAGTTAATGTAAATTTGCATAGTACCTGATACAACGACGTTTGTAATAAGCTAATGGAAATGTGCCTATCGTCTATTATAGAAGCAGGTAGGTACAGCAGGCCGCACGTTTTTTTGTAAATTTGCAGGTCAGTGTCAAAATATGATCGCGACCGTAACACCCCAACCAGCAAAAACTAGGCTTAAAACAATCTCTAGACTACTGTTTTGTTGCTCTTAAATCACTCCTATATAATGATATAAGCCCGGATTTGGGCACCAATTATAAGCTTATTTAGTTTAATATCGTTCTAATATCAGTCTAATTGAATGCTGTTTGCACTTACTGAAATCTAGCCAAAGTTAATTTAAGCCGACTTAGGCTAATATTGCTTTTACGTAAGTATCATGTAAGCCTGCATAGGCTTATATTGGTCTAAGGTTAGAATATTTTGAGAATTTTTCGTCAGATCCAACTTAAAAGTTTGTGTGAGTGTTGGCTTGAAATTAAATGAAACAAATTAAAGTTAATATTGTGTGAAGTTAATGTTTATACTGTGTGGTACGGCACTTTAGTACCTATAAAAGTAGTTATACGGTAAGTAATCGTATTGGAATTTATTATTTACTGTTAAATAGACCTCGTTTTACGCTTCAAAATTCATGCGCCTTGTTAAATAAGGTATTTCCTGTTCTCGTTTAATTATTTTATTTGTTAATTTGTATTGATAGTGTCGCCATTAGTATAGCTGCATTTTACAAGCGCACTATTAAACTAATGTAAGATTGTTTACTCTAATATTAGCATTCGGTATACTAAAGATAACTCCATATTGGAATAAATTAGGGTTCCTCGCAATTTTACTTAAAACCTTAAATCGACAGAGAGAAAAACAAGACACGAAGTCGGCGCAGTTTTCTTCAACCTTTTCCAGTTTTTGTAATCCATTATAACAATTAAATTTAAAAACTTAAAATAAAATATGGCCAGCAAAATTACTCTTAAAACTATTTAAATTAGTTATTCCCAAAATCGATCTAAGATCAAACGCTCTTATATGGGTCTTGTCTTTTATATTGTAAATATGTTGAACCCAAATCACTCTAATATCATACTTAACCAGTGGTATTGATCTTATATTAGTTTCAAATAAGATCAGAAATGCACGTACTCACAGTACTCTTAAGCTATGCTGATATTAGTCTGACATCTTACAATAGCATTTAGCAAGTCTAATATAAAATCAAACGAGCTTAGAAAATACCCATATAAGAGCAAGTTTTTCTCAAGTGCAACTAGTCTTAGTAAATGCTCTTATATACATATATGAGACTTGGTTATGAGACTGACCATTCTTGAGGCCATACCGGCTTGTCTAAAAGTAATATAGGATCCATGGTATGTTCTAAAACAAATATAAGAGCGCTTTAAGCCTACTACTCTTAAAAAGTGCGAGTTCTGAGACTGTTTTGCTGGTTGGGACGTAATGTAGTTATCAATACAACCGTTGAAGTTCATTTAGTCCCTATATATCTATACTTCTATACTCTATACTATAATATACTATAATAATATTATAAATGCGAAAGTTTGGATGTATGTTTGTTGCTCAATCACGCCAGAACGGCTGAACGGATCTGGATAAAATTTGACACAGACATAGATTATAGTCCGGAATAGCACATAGACTATATATTTTCACGCTAATAACTTAGGGGGATGAGCAATATTGCATTATGTCCATATTCCTCACCTTTTTGACAACTGTCATAACATGTATTTGAATAGAACGGCTATTTTAAACCATTTGTCACCGAAGTAAGTAGCCTGACGGTGTAGCGACCGCTCTGTAAACCAGAGTTTGCAGGTTCGAATCGCAGTCAGTATCCACTTTTTGTGGTTGTTTTTATTGCTAAAAGATTTTCAAAACGAATAAAAATGATGCGCGAGTTCGATCCCCGGTATCCACTTTTTGTAAATAGATATTTGTTTTATTATAATTATTTATAATTTTCAAATCATTACAAAATATTTTAACTAAGTATAGTTTTTTTTAACCATTTCTTGGTATTCATAAATTATCAAATAAAAATTAATCAATTTAAACAGTACCAAAAAAAAAGGCTTTAAAGTTTTTAATAAAACAAATTTACGTTTTTTTTTTTTATATTAATCCAATACGTTGTAAATTTGTTCCGTGCGGGAATCGGACGCGCGACACGCAGCGCAGCAGTCAATCGCACAACCACTGCGCCAACTGTGCCAACACATTGCATTTGTGCTGAATTTTGCTGTTGGCCCAACTCCGCGAGGACCGCAATATGGCTCTGACTGTGGCTTCCGGGGGGGAGTGAGGTGTAAAACTCCCCCCGTTGCGTCCAAGAGAGGCGTGCGTGGAACACTACGCACCGCCGTCTCGGGTCCAGTGTGATGGGAGGCAATGGATGTCTCCGAATCCGTCACCCCTGGACCTGCCGACGCTCGGTGCGTCTGCTGCGGGATGGGTGGGATCTCATCGTCTCTCGTACCCTTTTCACAGCTTCCTTCTGTGATAGTTTCGCAGAAGGACATCACCACAATCTAGGACTCTGTGCTGCCGACGATAGAGCGAACAACGGTCGGCAGCGACAGGTCTCCTCCTACCTCTGTATCGAGGGTACGGCGCGGCTCATTCCACGCGGCACACTCGGCCAGCGTATGCCGTGCCGTGTTCTCCAGACAGTGGGCAAGCGAATATACGCCAACACGTGATGTTGCACATCACCAAGAACAGCGGCCGGGGAGTCCTTTTGCAGCAGTGCAAGTTAATGGTATGGGACGAGTGCACAATGTCGCACAAGCATGCATTAGAGGTTTTGAACCACAGCTTGCAGGACATCCGTGGCAAACAGGCGCTGATGGGCGGCGTAGTCGTTTTGTTCACAGGTGACTTCAGACAGACACTGCCAGTTATTGAGAGGTATACATCGGCGGGCGAAATAAACGCATGTCTCAAGGCGTCGCCACTGTGTCCAGGATCGAAAAGCTCCTATCTGACGTGCAACATGTGCGTCGAACTGTACAACGATCATGAATAAGGTGTATTTGCGATTAAGCTGCTGAAAATGGGAGAGGTTCGTCTGGAATCGGACGAAGATGTATTTATTTGTATTTTTCTACTTGAATTTTCTCATCCAGTGGCTACAGAGGATGAACTTATCATGCACGTTTTTTAGAATTTTGAGGTTAATATAAATAATGAAGAGTGGTTGTGTGAGAAGTTACTGTTGTCGTCAAAGAACGAGTGGGTTAGTAGAATAAATAAAAAAAATAGACCGTCGATATATTATATACTAGCTGTTGCCCGCGACTTCGTCCGCCTTTCCGTCGTTTTTCGTGAAAAAAAGTAGCCTATGTCCTTCCTCACGGTTCAGTGGTTTTGATGTAACAGACAGATTAACTTTCATATTTTAGTAGGGATATATAATATGTCAATCTACAATACTGGTGAAAAATATCGCAAAACGGAACCGCACAATATTATTGTTAATAGCTGTGCCCGCGACTCCGTCAGCGTGTAACTCCTTGTGTGTTATTAAGTTAATGTATTGGTAATATTGTTTAGATTACGTTCACATGAGGCTTAAGTACCTATAGAACAAAAATACTTCAGCGCAAAGCTTCCGGGTAAACTATGTTGAAAGTTGACCCGTCCGGCACGTGAACATAAAGATTTCCAGAACTGCTAACCCGGGAAAGAGCGACGTACAACTGACCATGCGAGAAACAACTGACACCGAGATCTACTCCAGCAACACGAAAAGTCTGCCCTTGAGCCTTATTAATTATCATTGCATAACACACCGATACTGGGAATTGCGTTCTTTTAAATTGGAATGGAAAATTATTTGGTATTATGGGAATTCTGGGAATAAAGACGGTTTCTCCTGCACCGCAACCTGTTAAAATTTGAGCCTCGATTATATTTTGTTGCAACTGGGTTACTTTTAGCCGAGTTCCATTGCAAAGTTGTGGTGGTCTTAAATTTCGGAGCAGAATAATCGGAATGCCAATTTTTAAACAAATTTCATGAGAAGGAAGTCCGGGCATATTTAAAGAATTTAAAAATTCTATCGGGTAATTAGTGGCTTCTTGTTCATCGACCATTCTATTTGTTGAACTATAAACTTTGCTTTCCCCCTGTATATTCGACAGTATTTTGTTATTAATCTCAAATGCCTGGTCATTGCGAGGAGTTAAAATGGATCTTTCGCATAGCCAAGAATTGTCCCTATTTAATATATTTGTTACGTCACCGTATACCGACGATATAAGATGTGGTTGGGATTGCACTATACAACATAACTCAGGCGTCAGAATAGCTTTTTCTTGGTGTAGTTGTGGATAGGTACCTTCACCAATCTTTAATAATGTATCAGAATATTGACGATCATCCGTGTTATCTCCAGTTCTTTCTCACTCGCATGTTTATAGTCAAAAGCACCGATTGTATATCACGCCACAAATAAGAGCTTTTCAGGCAAGCCCTAACCTCATCAGCTCGGGTTCTCCGTGGTATTACCGGTAAGGTTTGTCGGAAATCACCACAAAATAAAACAGTGATACCGCCCATTGGTCGATCATTTTGTCTTATATCCCTTAAAGTTCTGTCTACCGCTTCTACTCCTTTTCGATGGGCCATCGTACATTCATCCCATATGATTAAATTACACTCACGTAATACCTTAGCTTTGTCGCTATTTTTTGAAATACTACAGGTTGGACTTTCCGTGCGATCTAAATCAGTTGGTATTTTAAACATAGTGTGAGCAGTTTTACCTCCTGGTAGCAATGTTGCAGCTATACCTGATGAAGCTACGGCAAGAACAATTTTACGCTGATTTCGAACATAAGCTAATATTAATTTAGTCAAAAAGGTTTTCCCAGTTCCTCCAGGTGCTATAATACGATGGAACTTCTTCATCATACATGATTTCTGTGTAGCTTTAACCATTAAGGTTGCACATGCGACGGAAGCTTAAAAAATGGAGTAACTTCTCCCGTTTTCCCAACATTTCCCTTCACTGCTCTGCTCCTATTGATTGTAGCGTGATGAAAAGTATACTATAACCAACTCAGGAGTATGAAAAATAATTGTACCAAGTTTCGTTAAAATCCGTCGAGTAGTTTTTGTTTCTATAACTGTTATACAGACAGACAGACAAAAATTTTACTGATTGCATTTTTGGCATCAGTATCGATCCCTAATCACCCCCTGATAGTTATTTTGGAAATATATTTCATGTACAGAATTGACCTCTCTACAGATTTATTATAAGTATAGATGTAGATGATCATTGGCGATTCAAAAGTATACGCATCATAGACACTGTGATGGCTAATCAGGATAGTACTGTTTTCAACTCCGGCTAACGGGCGTGCCGTCCCACAAGCTGGAGCTTTAAGTTGCGTTCCAGTTCTGCTGATGCGAAACCTTGATGCACCCAGACTGTGCAACGGGACCAGGCTTCGTATCGCAGAGCTGCAGTAATATTATAAAAGCCACCATTATTACAGGATCTGTCAAAGGAGAGAGCGTTTTAATTCCCCGTATACCCATTATTACAAATAACTTGCCATTTCAATTTGAGAGGTTGCAATTTCCCTTAAAATTGGCTTTTACAATGACGATCAACAAATACCAGGGACAAACCTTACAAGTGGCAGGCATTAATTCGGGCACACGACTTCTCACACGGTCAATTATACTTATGTTGGTTGTTCACGTGTTTCAAGTGCACGTGCTGTCAGAAAATAATAAGTCATTTAATGTTGTATACGAAACGGTAATGGAATAAATAAATAACTAGCACCCAGCAAGGCGTTTGATCACTTTTTTGTTCACTTTGAAAAAAAAAAAGCGGTAGGTATAGCGCCATAATGTTCCAGTTTTTACGTCTCCTCAACGCTTTTTGTAGTTATCACCCACATAATCACATTTTGATCAGGCTGTCAGTTCTCACACATAACATAACATCACGCCTTTAGTCCCCGAAGCGTAAGGCAGAGGTGTACATAATCGTACATCCACATTTCGCCGGCTATGTTGAAGTGCCATTAGGGGGCGAGCCTATTGCCATCAACCGAGCACAACTCCAGACTCGCAGTCGCGCTTGCGACCACTCGGCCAACGAGGTAGTCTCACACATACACATCAAAATTTCCACGCGAACGAAGTCGCGGGCAACAGCTACCTAGTCAATAATAACAGGATACATGTTTTTTGTAATCGATTGTTTTTGATTAATTATTTTATACGATTTTTAATTGAGTATTTATCATGATGTTAAAAGTCATTTCATCGATATTGACTGTTTTCCCTTAATCAAGTAGATTAGCCCTAACGATAGGCATATCTATGCAAGTTGACCTTGAACTGACCAATTGCCGCCGCGCGTTCTTCCTCGTCCCCCGGCCTTTTTTTTTTTTTCGGATGGGAAATCATCAAATGACTTCTCCCGCTCTGGGCTGAGCCGGAGGGTGTGTCAGACTTTTACTGACTAAAACCCACCCATGTTCCTTCATCGCCCTTTGTGTTCCGGGGCCGCGGTATCTCTTTCGAACAACCCGCAGCACCCGGCGGCCGGCACTCGTCCCCCGGCCTGCGGTAGTGAGTCGTGTACTAAGGAGAAATCGGCCTATAAGCTCTCTAGTGGTTATATACTCTAAGGCCGATATCTATCAGTAACGATTGTAACGTGACATGGTCTTTCTCGAGAACTTTTTTCAAGGCAACTTGCTGGTGAATAATCATGTTATCATTATTATTTATTTAAAACTTGTGTATAGAACTTGGGCGGCATAATAAAAGATGTTTATAGCCATATATTATATGCTCTATTTAATAATTGCGTTTATTGTAGTTGGCCGGCAAAAATAGCCCAAACTGGGTGATCTCGTGATTTTGTGGTTGAATAACTTCTCGTAGAATTTACTTACGACTTAGGTATAGAAATAAAAAGTGTTTATTATGTTAAGCTCGGTCCAAATACATAATAAGTTTACGAGTGTTGTTTACTTTTGAAAATAGCCCAAAAATGAATGGAGGCTGGGTGATATTTGAATTTCGCAGCTACCTTGGCGCTTTCAACGTAACAAAGCAACTCCATCGTGTTCCCCTATGATTGGTGACTTGACTTGTGTACGTCACAAGCGACACTGTGGAGCAGTGTGACGCTGACACGACGCACACACATAGGCAAGGTCGGCGCGCGTGACCCAATTATCTTCTACAATCTACATGATTAATAAGTAGGTATTTACGCACAACTGCATGTGCAATACGTTCCAACGACGTACTTATGCAAAGTAAATGGCTTCATAAATTAGTAATGAGTAGGTATGCGTACGATCACTCGATCAGCA
The DNA here is from genome assembly GCA_964057025.1 of Standfussiana lucernea. NCBI lineage: Eukaryota > Metazoa > Arthropoda > Insecta > Lepidoptera > Noctuidae > Standfussiana > Standfussiana lucernea. Next base: position 14,497,942 of record OZ059807.1, on the reverse strand, counting down.
TCGTAAGTCCTAACCTTTAATTATATAATGTCGTCCTAACGAATAATTCGTTCAACGTTCAAATCACTGTGATTCTACACGGACAAAATGTATGGAACAGCAGATTTATTTTAAAAACCGACAAAAAAATTATATGTGGGGGGTTCAGAATGATTTACTGAGTATGTGGTTTCCGTTTTCGCGTCGGTGTCCCTTCCACCCAGTATATTAAACTATTTTGTAATGATTTGAAAATCATAAACAATTAAAATAAAACAAAATACACACACACAACAGTTGTGTTACAATTTTTGGTGCACAATAAAGTACTTATATTCTATTCAATTCTAAAATACCTTACAAAAAGAGAAAACCGGTTGCGGATCAAACTTGCAAACCTGTTTTTATTATTTTTAGAATTCTTGTAGCGTTAAAAAAAAACACAAAAAGTGGATACTGGCTGCGATTCGTACCTGCGAACCCTGTCTTACAGGGGGTTACCATGAATAATTATAAAATAGGGGGGCTCTCCATACATCTGACTGAGGATTGAAAAAGAAAATTTCAATGCATATAACTGTAACTGTGTGGATTGTCTATCGACAGCTCTTAATAAATTATATCGAGGTTCCTAAAACACTTTTTCTTAAGTCTATGATTGATGAGATACCTATTTGCTGCCAAAGCCGTAAAAAATTGTGTCCATCATCAGTCCACTGCTGGACATAGGCCTCCTCAATCGCACGCCACTCAACTCGATTTTGGGCAACTCTCATCCAGTTTCTGCTAGCCACCCCGCGAAGATCGTTGCTCCACCGAGCCTGAGGGGGTCCCACCTTACGCTTGCCGATTCGCAGTCTCCACTCAAGAACACAGCTACCCCAACTGTCATCGGTTCTACGGCTGATATTTCCGGCCCATTGCCACTTCAGCTTACCTACTCTGTAAGTTATGTCGACAACTCTGGTTCTCTGTCGGATCTCCTCGTTCCTGATGCGATCCCTCAAAGACACTCCAAGCATAGCCCGTTCCATGGCTCGCTGAGCGACCTTAAATTTATGGACCAGCCGTACCGTGAGTGTCCACGTTTTGGCCCCGTAAGTCATAACAGGCAGGACGCACTGGTTGAAGACCTTAGTCTTTAGGCTTTGTGGAATTCGCGACAAGAAGACCCGACAAAGTTTCTCAAATGCTGCCCAGCCCGGCTGAATCCTTCTGTTAGTCTCCCTCTCAAAATTGTTTTTACCAAACTGTAGATTTTGCCCGAGGTAGGCAAACATATTCTCGATCAACCTCGAGAGGACCGCCATTGACAACAATAGGTCCTGGGGTGACGTGTTCGTTGAACATAACCTGGGTTTTGTCCAAGTTCACCCTGAGACCAATGCGTAATGAAGAATCAACTAGGCCATCCAGCATCTGCTGCAAGTCGGGCAGCGATTCAGCCAGTATGACGATGTCTTCTGCAAATCTCAAGTGTGAGGTGTACTCGCCGTTGATGTTAATAAATGAAATAAAAATAAAATAAGTTAAAACCATGTTAAATATTGTAATAAAGTGGCAACATTTATATTTTAATAATTAAATTTCGAGTATGGCAACTCCTTCCTTCTTCCAACGCCGGTCAAGGCGGTGTGTCCATTTTTTTGTACTGTGCCTAATAATAAAATTAAACAACGTTTATTCCTTCTCCAAGCCGTTTTATTTCGCTCCATCCACTGCCGATAATAACTGTAAAAGGTTATGGGCCCAGGCATCCGGAGCGAAATAAAGGAATATTGACTTAAAAGCTGTGGTAAAGCGGCGCGTGGTCCTGCGGTCAAGCAGAGGCAAAGGCGGAACAAGATGGACGGCGAGGGCTATATTTTTGGAGCTTCAAATAATCGCATGTTATTAGAAGATGTCGGTAATTGGCATACATGGAAATTTCAAGTAAAAGTCATATTGAAGGCGGTAAATGTCTTTGACTTGGTGGATGGCTCATCAAAATGCCCTGAAAATGAAGATGAAAAATTAACCACATGGAAGAGGTTAGATGCAAAAGCCCAAGGAATCATCGTAGCAAGACTGGGTAACACGGCTATGCTGCATGTTCAAAATTGCGAAACAGCCAAAGAAATGTGGGACAAATTAAATACAGTTTATGAACAAAAATCTGATATGTCACTCCACATATTACAGCAGCGCTTCTTCGAAGAGAAACTTAACAGTTCGGAAGATGTATCTACGTTCATAGCTAAAATAGAAGCCATTGTGACTCAAATAAGGCAAGCAAAGGGCGAAGTTGCCGAAAACATGATTGTTACAAAAATCATAAGTTCGCTAGGTGAAAAGTTCAGACACTTTGTCTCTGCATGGGACTCTGTGCCATTAGAAAAGCGAAATCTTTCGGAGTTGACAGCCAGGCTCATCATAGAAGAACAAAGAAACAAACTGTACCAAAACAGTGAAAACAGTAGTTCCACAGCGTTCAAAACGAACACAAACTCAAGAAAATGCTTTAACTGCGGTAAAGTGGGGCATTATAAAAAGGACTGTAAGGTAAAGAAGCACAAAAGTGATAAAACTGAAAACATCCTATTTTGTAAGCAATGTAAAAAGCGAGGACATACAAAAGAAAAGTGTTGGTATAACAAAGACAATAAACAACAAAGTGAAGATAAAAAACAAAACGCATTTGTCATGTCAGTGGTGTGTGGACTTATGTCAAAAAGTAAATATAATGAGTGGTTCTTAGATAGTGGTGCTTCTGAGCATATGTGCTTTACAGTGGACAGTTTCATAAACTATAAAAAGTTATTAGTGCCTAAAGACATTGTTATTGGGGATGGGACAATAATAAAAGCATTAGGTTATGGTGACATTAACCTAGAGGCATATGATGGTGTAAATTGGATTAAAACATCAATAGGCAGTGTGTTACATGTGCCAAGCCTCAAGGCAAACTTATTTTCCATGAGTGCTGCTCTGGATAAAGGTTACAAACTGGAGTCGACTGCTAACGAGTGCCAGTTTATCAAAAACAACAGTGTGTGTGCGGTAGCCCAGAGAAATGGTAAAATGTACACAATGTTATTCAGACAGTATGAGAATAATGCCATGGTTGGAAAAGTAATGTCAAATCTGAGGGAATGGCATGCCAAACTAGGTCACCAAGACATAAACCAAGTGAAAAGCATCTTGATGAAGCAAGACATTAAGTTCGAAAATAGTGAAGAAGAAACCTGTTTGCCATGTTTGAAAGGAAAACAACATAAGTTTCCCTTCCCATCCAGTACCCATAGGGCAACGAAACCAGGAGAGGTTATCCATATTGACATTGGAGGTCCAGTAGAACAAACTTCACTAGGAGGGGCAAGGTTCTTTCTGCTCATCAAGGATGATTATTCCAAATTTAGAAAGGTGTATTTTCTGAAAAATAAAGGTCAGTCTGTAGAATATTTAAAACAGTATCTGAAAGAAATAAAAGTTAATCCTGGTCACATAGTGAAATACATAAGAAGTGATAATGCAAAGGAATTTATCGGTAAAGAAATGGAAAACTTGCTGAAATCACATGGGATACAACACCAAAGAAGTGTAACATATACTTCACAACAGAATGGTTGTGTAGAGCGTGAGATGAGGACGGTGGTTGAGTCGGCACGAACTATGCTTCTGGAGAGCGGCCTAAACAAAAATATGTGGGCTGAAGCTCTCAACACCGCTGTCTACATAATTAACAGAACAGGTCCTAGTCGTGTGAAAGACAAAACACCATATCAACTTTGGTGGAACAAAGATTTTGATGTCAACGGCCTTCAAGTCTTCGGTAGTCAAGTATCTGTACATATTCCTGATCAAAAACGGTTAAAGTTTGATAGCAAGGCTGAATTAGGCTATTTCATAGGATATGGAGAAAATACAAAAGAATACAGAATATATTTTCCAGAGGAAGACAAAGTAGACATCAAAAGAGACATAGTATTTATAAAACAGTCTATAGAAAACAAAGATAGAGACAGAAGACAAGAAAAGGAGTATCACATAGTTTCTGACACTCAAGAAGAGACAGAACAAGTTTCAGAGGAAGAAGAAAGCCAGTATGAGGATATTGAAAACCCTGAAACAATAGAAAGTGAAAATGAACAGGATTCCATTCATTCTTTTCATGAGGAATCAATACTAGAAGAAGAGGTAGAGGAAGAAATAGAAGAAGAACAGGAAAACTCACAGGAAACTTCAGGACAGACAGAAGAGGCAACAGAAAGATCCAGAAGAGTAAGGAAAAAGCCAAGCTGGTTGAAAGACTATGTACAAGAAGACGAAAACATGTTCCTGAGCTACTGCTGTGATGAACCTGTTTCCTACCAAGAAGCTATGAAAAGACCAGATAAAACTAAATGGGAGGAAGCCATAAATAAAGAGTTGAAGACACTGGAGGAAAATAATACCTGGGAGGAGGTGACAGAAGTTCCTGATGGAGAAAACATAGTGAGTAGCAAGTGGGTATTTAAAATCAAGGAGGCAGAAGGAAAATCTCTGTATAAAGCTCGCTTAGTAGCCAGAGGATTTGAACAGAAGAACTGCGACAATCAAACATACTCACCTGTCGCCAAGTTAACAACCTTCAAAGCTATGATGGCTGTAGCTACCCAGAAAAGGCAGCCAGTGTATCAAATGGATGTCACGGGAGCATTTCTTTATGGAGACATCAATGAGACAGTTTATATGAGATTACCTAGTAATAAGGTATGTAAACTAAAGAAGTCAATCTATGGTCTTAAAAAATCTCCTAAATACTGGAATGAAAAGTTTAATAATTTTATGTTGAATGAAAATTTTCTAAGATCAAAGAATGACCCATGTTTATATTTCAAACAAATAGGAAATGACTACATTTATGTGTTATTATTTGTAGATGATCTGTTGTATTTTGGTAGTAATAAAAACCAAGTAAGTGACTTTAAAAGTTCCATATGTAAAAACTTTAAAATGAAAGATTTGGGTCTAGCCAGTAATTATCTAGGAATAAATATTAAACAGGATCTTGTTAATTGTGTAACTATAATAAATCAGAAAAGATATTTGTTAAAGTTGTTAGATTTATATCAGATGTCAAATTGTAAAACTGTATCTACTCCAATAGAACAGAATTTAAATTTTGAATTGTTACAGAAAGATAAAAGTGAAAGTTTTGAAATAGAAAAAGCCTGTAGAAGTTTAGTTGGCAGTCTTTTGTATGCTACTTGCACTAGACCAGATTTATGTGTAGCAGTAGGATTTCTTAGTAGATATGTGCACTGTGCTAGTGTAGCTTTATTTAAATGTTTAAAGAGGATATTAAGATACATAAAGGGTACTATAGATTTGTCTCTAATATATAAATATGAGGAAAGTAGAAGTGTATGTAAACTGCAAGGCTATAGTGATGCAGACTGGGCCGGTGATGTTGCAGACCGGAAGTCAACATCTGGTCAAATTTTTTATATTTTTAACTGTCCAGTTTCTTGGTACAGCAAGAAACAGTCTTGTGTATCATTATCGTCTTGTGAAGCTGAATATGTAGCTCTTAGCATGAGTATTATGGAAGGTTCTTTTTTAAAAAATGTTACTCAAAGATTTTGGATATAATAATGTTGATTTTGAAATACTTGAAGACAACCAAAGTGTGATTAATATAGCAAAAAACAATGACAGTAACAAAAGGTTAAAACATATAGATATAAAATATCAGTATATTGTGGAAAATGTATCAACAGGTTCAGTTAAAATAAAGTTTGTTTGTAGTAATAACAATATAGCTGATTTGTTTACCAAACCTTTGGGGAAAATACTTTTTGTTAAACTTAGAGATATGATATTGTCATAAGTTTGTTAAAGCAAGTAGGCACGTACATAGTGTTGAGTTTATAACATTGTTTAAGGTATCTTGTGTATGTAAAGGTTGTTAGGTATTTCTAGATTTAAGGGCTCTGCATATTTGTTTAGAAGTTTAAGGGGAAGCATCTCAGAATTTTTCTTAAGGGGGTGTTAAGAATAAATGTTTTGAATTGTTAAATTAAAGGGTTGTCTGGGAATTAAAATATAATGTTGAGGGGGTGTGTTAAATATTGTAATAAAGTGGCAACATTTATATTTTAATAATTAAATTTCGAGTATGGCAACTCCTTCCTTCTTCCAACGCCGGTCAAGGCGGTGTGTCCATTTTTTTGTACTGTGCCTAATAATAAAATTAAACAACGTTTATTCCTTCTCCAAGCCGTTTTATTTCGCTCCATCCACTGCCGATAATAACTGTAAAAAACCAGACTAATAAAATGTCCATAATTTGTTAGTAACAGTTATCTTAAAACTATGTTAGTCGGAAATATAGCTTAGATAACATCCAGCATGGTAAGCCTTCCTACAGCTGCAGATTCAGGTCTCTCTGCAATCATACTTAGGATTCCGTTGCCTCTTCCTCGAATTCGGCGAAATAATGAGGTTGACTTTTTGCGCATTATAGCGTAAAAGTCATCCACCCTCGCGTCGGCATACATACCTGTGGCGCTACAAAATCTAGGCAGTCGCACCAGAATCCTAAAGGCGTTGTACTGCACTCTTAGAGCATTGTAGGGCCGTTGCGTATAGTCAGTCCATAGGGCGCTGGTGTAAAAGCTTTGGCAGTATGTTCTGAACAAAGTTACCTTAACCTGTGCTGTACACCTTGCTAACCTATGCACCAACATGTTAGCGCGCACCGACAATGCTCTTCTCTCCCTCTCAATATCTCTATCGTCATTAAGTGTTTCAGTTGCCCTAGATACCTAAACTCAGAAACAGTGTACGTTACCCCAGCAAGAAAGTGTCTCCTAGAGTTATATGAGTAGAACGTATAATTGGTGCCTTATCTGCTGTAAATGTGCCCCCACATAAAAAATGTGTGCCCCCTGTCGTTTTGCAAAAAAACGGAAAAAACGATTCTTGCTGGGGTAACGTTTTTCTAGCAGGAAAATTCTAAACGAATGATCGGAGAGATAACAATTGTGCATGGCCAGAGAGCTTATATGTGTGCCAAAATGTGCCCCCAAAAATAAAATCTGTGCCCCTTCAGGTTTTCGAGATATTGCATTTCCTGCTGGAGTAACGTTTTGATGAATCGTATATCTCTAAAACCATTGCATGTGCCCCTGTAGAATAAACATACACGAGTAGCTCTTAATGTGTGCCCCTTAGTGCCCCAATTAGATTTGAGAAAATATTTATAGTTTTCAACTTATCGCGGTTTTATGAAAACCCGAAAAAACATCGCAGCGCCTAAATGAGACAAGGCATAAGTTCGCTGAAAACTGTATTCGGTCCTTCTTGATGCTAATAATAACCATACAAAGTTTCAAAACTGTTCATGCATGCGTTTTTGAATAATCTTGCTAAAAGTCAAAACGATGGTGTCATAACTTTGACGGCAAAATACAAGGAACCGGCTCAATCCCAGATGTGTAGGTGCAAACCAAAATATTGTGCGTTTAGTCAAAAATATATGGTGAAAATATTCAGCTTGGAAAGTTTCGCATTAAGTAAATATACACAAAAAACCAAAATATGTAAACAACGGCTGGTTATCCGACCAAATTCCAATGACTACTAAAAAGCGACTGATTCATACATATCGATGACCTTCTTTATTGGACGTATTATACCTAAACTGTTGTCGGTACAGTCGCGTTCAAAAGTTTTGGGGGTTAGTTAAAAAATATATTAAATGCACCTTGTGACTATATTAAATGAAACAGCTTGTTGATGTGGAAATTATTATCTTTATTCCCTTAATTTTAATTCTTAATTATTGCATCAAATCACAGATCAAATTTCCTACCTATAAATATTAAAACTTATTTGCACGTTGTGTAGTCATTATTATTTAAATCACAGATCAGTTTTTCATCTAAGTCTAACATATAATTAGTAAATTTGCATCCCAAAAAATCACAAATACAACCCTCCAAGTTCATAAAGCTGTAGGAATGACCTTTTCTGGTTTTTTTTTGTTCCTACGCCTTTATGAACTTGGAGGGTTGTATTGGTGATTTTGATGATTATAATTCTGTAACTACATACGTCTTACAGCCGCGAATAATATTTTAATCAACATACCTAGCACTGGTCTGTAAATTGCAAAAAACGCAAGAAATTTTGAATTTCGCGGGCTGGTTGGAGCATTCCCCTTAATGATGAAAAACTTACTGTTAATTTATCTAACCTACGGCTTATCAATAAATATATACATATATAAAAAGACAAATACGGGCTTTTTATTTATATACAAAAAAGAGCTACCTCTTTTAGTAGTAATTATTCATCACACATTTCATGAACTATATTTTTTTTAAACATCGGGACCAATCAAATTTTGGGTCAAAGACCTGACAAATGGCAAATATCTGGATGTATTTCTTACAACAACTTTATAATATTACTTATTACTTTGCTACTTCAGTGTACTCAGGCACAAGACGTGTGAACCGGTTAGTGAGTAAAGTAAAGAAGGTCATCGATATGTATGAATCAGTCGCTTTTTAGTAGTCATTGGAATTTGGTCGGATAACCAGCCGTTGTTTACATATTTTGGTTTTTTGTGTATATTTATTTAATGCGAAACATTCCAAGCTGAATATTTTCACCATATATAAAAATATATGGTGAAAATAGACTAAAGGCACAATATTTTGGTTTGCACCTACACATCTGGGATTGAGCCGGTTCCTTGTATTTTGCCGTCAAAGTTATGACACCATCGTTTTGACTTTTAGCAAGATTATTCAAAAACGCATGCATGAACAGTTTTGAAACTTTGTATGGTTATTATTAGCATCAAGAAGGACCGAATACAGTTTTCAGCGAACTTATGCCTTGTCTCATTTAGGCGCTGCGATGTTTTTTCGGGTTTTCATAAAACCGCGATAACTTGAAAACTATAAATATTTTCTTAAATCTAATTGGGGCACCTTAGTGCCCCAATTAGATTGAATTATAATTTGATTTTTTGATTTAATTAGATTTGATTTTTTAGTGCTTAGCTCTTATACTCGTGTATGTTTATTCTACAGGGGCACATGCAATGGTTTTAGAGATCACGGAGTAAATACAAAGAGGAGATGGCCTAAGCAACTGTGCACTGTGATTCTCAACTAGGTCCTGACGTCATCATGTGGGCGTGGCCTTAGTCAGTGTATTGTTGGCGTTCGTCCTGTGCACAACTTTGTGAACGTTCCCATTTTACAGCATTGTTCGCGCTAGACGAAAAAAATAATGAAGTGTTGTGTTTTGTCTTGTAAAAATTACTCGGATAGACGTTCTGATGCTATGGATGACATCACATTTCATTTGCAAGTAATTTTATGCGTAATTTATTAAAATAGTTCTAGAAAAATCTCCTAGCGTCGGCGTTTCCAAACATAATTCTACCCGACACTAGATGGCGACACTTGGTGTCATGGAAACTAAAAATATTTAGGTATGTAGAGCTCAGAACTAACATATTTTAATAACATTAATGCTGAAATTTGTTCAACATTCATTCCTAAAGACCCTTTACTGGCCAAAATGTTATTTTTGTAGTTTTCATATCATTTTGTAAACAGGCCGCCATCTATCGTCAACTATGAACAATAAAAAGACAGGGCCGTAATTAGAAATCAATTATTTTACTGAATGTACCGCGGCTGCGGCTGTCTCATAAATGGAAAGTACTTAAAACATTAAATACGCTGGACATAAAAATATAATCTCCTATAAATTAAATATTCTATCTACAATTATTTTATTTATTTAAAGTACTTAAAGCCCACCTAGTTTATTTAGTTAAATTTTAAATGATGTAGGTTTTAGGTTTCCATCCGAAGATAATCTAAGACAGCAATGGATTACAAAAATACTGGCTTTGTAAATCATCTTGATAAGTCTTTTTAACAAAATAAGTCATTTAAATATACAACATTATTCTTGATTTACACTAAACTTGAAAAGGGCTCATCATTTTGAACAACTTTTTCTATGAGACCAACCTTGAAATCGCGAAAAAAAAATCAGCTGTTCCCTACATTTATGTTCGCATAACTCGTCAAAATGTAGGGAACAGCTGATTTTTTTTTCGCGATTTCAAGGACCCCTTTTCGGGTTTAGTGTAAACAAAAAATAATGTTGTATAAGAGAAAATCTAATAATCTTCATTCGTCATTCATCAGAAACCTTTTTTTTTTTCATAATAAAATCACAATTTAAATTAAAAAAATACGCATCAAGATGGTTCGCAAAATTAATTTAAAATAAAACAGTACTCCCCGGTACGAAAATTCTGAGTACGACCCTGTTCCATCCTGCACTTAGTGACATCTAGTGTGAGATAGTTACGTAACTACAAAACAAAATCGACAGAACGAGCGAATAGTTTTGCTATTGATCGGTAGATGGAAAATAGAGAAGTGAGCGGGATCTAGCACCCCCTCACTCCGCAAAGTGTCACGCGTTGTTTCCTAAGGAAATCTAAATAGAACATCTCCTCTTTGTATTTACTCCGTGTTAGAGATATACGATTCATCAAAACGTTACTCCAGCAGGAAATGCAATATCTCGAAAACCTGAAGGGGCACAGATTTTATTTTTGGGGGCACATTTTGGCACACATATAAGCTCTCTGGCCATGCACAATTGTTATCTCTCCGATCATTCGTTTAGAATTTTCCTGCTAGAAAAACGTTACCCCAGCAAGAATCGTTTTTTCCGTTTTTTTGCAAAACGAAAGGGGGCACACATTTTTTATGTGGGGGCACATTTACAGCAGATAAGGCACCAATTATACGTTCTACTCATATAACTCTAGGAGACACTTTCTTGCTGGGGTAACGTACACTCAGAAACACGACTCAAAGTTACCCCGTTTGGATATACTGGTGGTACATGCTCAGGTTGTTTATTTTTGCCTCTGATAATCATATACTCACTCTTTCCATCGTTGTACTTTAAGCCGTGAATCTCGGCGTATGACTCACAGATATTTAACAGAAGGACTCAGCAACACCATGTCATCAGCGTAACTGATGTTATTGACACAAACGTTGTCTATGTGACACCCGAAATGGCTGTTGCTGAGCTCACCAAGCAGCTGGTTGACATACAGATTAAAAAATCTTGGAGAGCTCAGTCCCCCTTGCCTAACTCCACACTCAAGAGTATACTTATGAGTATATATTTCCCCATTTGACAAAGTTTTCCTGATAAATATACCAGAAAGTTAATATATTAATGAGTCCGGCTGGAGCCCCGACCTCCCCAACCTTAGTCCAGAGCTTATTATAATCAACTAGGTCATAGGCCTTCGATAAGTCTAGAAAGCTAGAATGATTAATGCCACGTCCTCCCTAGTTCAGCGTCTTGAACACGTCTCCTCCAACGCGTTGTTGAACAATTTCGGGGAAATAACGTCCCCCTGCCTCACCCCCCTACGTAGTATTATGTATATTCTCTGTTTGTTGGTTCTGGGTTTGGACGGTCATTGTGGCGTTTTCATACAGACTTCTCAGCACTTGGATGTATCGCCAGTCGACTTGGCATCGCTGCAGAGAAAAATTCTTTCTCCCCCCCCAATTTCTAAAGTAAGACGAGGAAATATCTTTAAAAAAAAACTTGAGAGGTGTCAAGGGACACCCGGATGGAACGAAGTTCCTTTCGATTAATTAGTGAAGGAATTGTAATAAAATTTTATTTTTTTTAAGTTATAATAATATTTTTTTTATTATTAACAAATATAATTAATATATATATTAATATTTCGCATTGAACACCACACTGTTCAATGCGAAATAGAAATGAAAATATCTGGCTTGCTTTCTATAAGAGAGAGAGAGAGACAGACAGAGAAACATGCGACGCCGCACAGCTTACAATAGCTTACTATAACAAAAAGTGTCGTGACAACTTTTCGTAAGAAATTTTTCCGTCTAGCCCCCTTTCACAACGCGCGATAAGGAACTTCGTTCCAAAATTGTTTGTAGAATGTAAAAAACACTCGCAAATTGGTTCGAACAAGGTTTGATATTCAGTTTTGAGATAATGGGTCCTTTTCTCTAAACTGCTATACTATGAAAAACAAATTTAGTTTCGTTGAATAGGAAATGCCGTACTATAGGTATGTGCCCGACCCAGTTCTTGAAAATGGCAATATAAGGAGGCTCTCATTAGGCAGCTGGAACAAGGGCTTGATTCAGAAAGCGGTACTTCTGGACACGGCTCGTATTGTTAATAGGTTCCTCTCTCTGGAGCCCTAACCGCCGGTAGCGTAGACCCTGTCCCCGATACCGGTGGGCTACTATTTTTAAATGTTTTTTTTTCGTGTGTTTTATGAAGAAATATTTAAAAATGTAAAATAATGTGTAAAGAAAATAAATAAACTTCCGAAAATAAAGTTATTTATTTAGTTAGTTTTTTGGCAGTCGTTTTTTTTTTGCAAAATGATTTTGGGGTACCTGCCTTATTTTTTGACCCAGTTGCTTAGTGTTGTGTATTTGCCGTGTTTTCCCTTCAAACATTTTTCCAACATTTGATTTGAGTCCATATTGAGTTCTGAGCAACCATATTTTTTTCATATATTCTATCTTATTCAATCTACTTACAATGTGTTTCACACGTCTGCAATAGGTACTGACTAAGGGGGTTGAATCACCCCCTTTGTCACTTTGTGCGGGTCGGCACATTCGAATCGGCAGTGTTTGTGCCGATGGGCGAACTCCGTTTGGTATCAAGTCACTGAATCACGTTCGGGCGGGTGCCCGGGGTGTCTCAGCACTCAGCACTATCTACATAATTATGTTCAATTTGTCGAACCATGCCGAGATGAACATGAGTGTTGCTTTTAACTTGTTGATGATGTTATACTTAATTAAATAAATTATTGTTTTGTATTGAGATCATGCGTTTAACCTTTTGAACGCCAGAGCATAAACGCACGCGCGTGCCCTCCACGCCAAGCCACAATTTCACAGCATACAAAAAAAGTACCTTCAAAAAGAATAGGGATTCTAAAACTTTATCAAGAAACAATATTATTAAAGAGACAAGACAAGAGCTTAAATATTTAAGATATATAAAATAAAAACACAAAAAAGAAATGATATTATTGTTTATTTCGTGTTATAGTGTATCGCATTTTTTGTCACACATTTGTGTCGTTGGCGTACAGGGCACGCGCTCGCTTGTCACGTATAGGCGACAATGGCGTTCAAAAGGTTTGACAACCTCATATGAAATCTACCGGTGATGATGTTCGGTTGGATTTTAGGTTTTAAAGGCTCTCCCTCACCGGAACGTAGCATGGGGTCTCAACTCGAACAAATTATAATTAGTCTTGAAAAAATTCATAGATGGCAGCATAGGTAACAATAATTATGAAAATAACAACGTACGGTGCGGTGTAATTTTCGTTATGCGATGTAGAGAATCTATCTGTTGTCTGTCTGTTTGTTCCGGCTAATCTCCGAAACGGCTGGGCCGATTTTAACGGGAATTTTACTGGTAGATAGCTGATGTTATAAGATATGAGTTAGGTACTTAGGCTTTACATTAGAAAAATAATTAGGTTTCCGTGCATATTTTAGAAAAAGAGAGAGTTCCGTGCAAAATCATTAAATCCCTACAAATTGTTAACAAAATCCGATTCAAATAGGGAAGTATTTTTTTTACAATAATTTCACGCGTACGAAGTTTATAAACGACGCCAACTAAAATTAAACTAGATAAAACATAAGTTATTTTACTTTAATATCACCAAATCTCGATATCAATTATCAAAATACGTTTTAAATAAAAGTAACTAGACTACATTACTTTAAGGTGTAGCAATTGACAAAAGTATTAAGTAATTGGAAAGAACACAAAGCTTTTTAATAAAATAATCAATACCTCTACCTCTCTGAAATTATACATTAATATTTATTGAAATTAAAATGGACAGACAAAATTAAAAGATTATGCTAACATTAGAATAATATCACGACATTAGGCAGTACGTGAATCATGCAGCAGCGGTTCAGGTACTGACAGTCGTTCACCAAAAGCGCTCAGGGTGGGAACCATAGACTACCGTAAAACGGGGCTATTTGGGTTTTTTGGGGGTATTTGGGACGACCCAGAATTTCGAACAAAAATATCGATAACTGTCAGTTGGTGTAAAGTAGAATTTATTTTACAAACTCTAGCAACACTTCGATAGTTTAAGTCAAATTGTCACCTGTCAGTGTCAGTCTTTTTCACAGTTTAGTTTCAAATTTTATTGAAAGTAGTCAGATACTGTTTTTTAATCAAAAATTTAGGTGTCAAAACTTCTTCCGCAGTACAAAATTCTGGCTATGGGACTGACATACGCATTGCGGTTATAAATGTCCCTAAACAAAGAAAGAAAAAAAATAATAAAAAAAAAAATTCTGGCTGGTAAGAGTGTGGATGTTTTAAAATTACGATTATATAAATTATCACGATTTTTCCTTGCTAATTAATAATTTTGTTATGCTTATAGTTTTTGATTCATTATTGAAAATGTGTCTGGGGCTTTTTGGGACACCGATGCGGGGCTTTTTGGGACAGTGTCCAAAATAGCCCCTTACTTTTGTGCATTTGTAAACAACCTATTTTTATTTATTATTATATTTATCATTATATATTTGTAAGGTTTACTGTGGTTTTCAGATAAAATACATTCGTATAATGGTTCGAAAATATACAAGAACATATAGAAACTTGAGAAATGGTAAACGTTTTATGCCGTACTTCTCTTATACTCATGATGATTTGAGCAAGGCTGTATCAGACGTTAAATCTAAAAAACTGTCTACCAGACAAGCGGAACAGAGATATGGCGTCCCCAAAAGTACAATTAACCGTCATTTAAAAGATAAAAACTTACTCTATTCAAGACCAGGGCACCCTACATTATTTTCTGAGGTAGAAGAAAAAACGTTCGTCGATTATGTTAAGCATATGGGAGAATGGGGATTCCCCTTAGATCTAATGGATTTGAGAGTCTTCGCCCAAAAATATTTACATAGAATAGGAAGGTCTGTCTATAGTTTGAAAGAAAATTTACCGGGACGGGATTGGGCGGCTTGTTTTTTACAGAGGCATAAAGAAAACATTTCTCACAGATGTGCTGCAAATATATCCTCGGACAGAGCAACCTTAAGCTCAGAGGTGATTGACGAATTCTTTGATCATTATGAAAAAAATTTGGAAGATGTCACACCTGACTGTGTAATAAATTACGACGAGACAAACCTGACAGACGACCCTGGATCCAAAAAGTATATTTTTAAGCGAGGAAAAAAGTACCCAGAGAGGATCATTAACAATTCTAAAACTTCTGTGAGTCTGATGTTTGCTGGCACAGCATCAGGACTACTTTTACCAGTGTATGTTGTATATAAAGCAGAGCACTTGTACGACACTTGGGTCTTAGGAGGTCCAGAACACACAAGATACAATAAATCCAAAAGCGGATGGTTCGATTCGCTATGTTTTGAGAATTGGTTCCAGACGATCATCATTCCATATGTAAAAACCAAAGAGGGAAAAAAGATTGTGCTTATAGGAGATAATCTTTCGTCACATTTCTCGTCTAAAGTATTGGAAGATTGTGAAAAATTCAATATAACTTTTGTGTGCTTACCACCAAAGGCCACACATTCTGCAGCCTCTTGATGTTGCCTTTTTCGCTCCTTTGAAACATTATTGGCGAATGTAGCACTACCTTTAAATATTTTTTTGTGAAGACGCATCTTAGAACTGGCAACACCGCCCACGACTCCAAGACGCGCCAAGCCAACCGCTAGTGGACTCTAAATCGTGAGTGCCGAAGTAACGCTCGCGAAACGCTCTCAGCTAAAGTTATTATTCTTTCAATTGTTTACCTGTTTGTGCCATACACTGTGTTTTACCGCTTACATTATATACTGTTTACCGTTTAACGTTGTGAACTTTATTGAAAAAGCCCAAATACAATCCCTGAGCAAACACTTCTTACAGTGACGCCCAACTCGTGGCCAACGTTAACTCAGTGAAAATTCGTAAAAACTATAACAGTGACTAAAAGTGCTTATTACTATCGTGCTAACACAAACTGTGAACCCTTTCCGATAGTGATAAATCTCCAAACAGTGCAAAAACAAACTGCAAAACTTTGGGCGAGTCCATTCTTCCCGCCAACATTGTAACCGACGCGCGACGCGCGGGAAAGTACCTACGCCGCGCACAGTGTTTTGGCGCGAATAATACCCAAGTTCAACGGTTCGAGTTACAGTTGTGCAACGAGAATTAACGAATACGTATTTCGTTACTCTCGTACCGTCCATATAACCATCACCCGTGTTGATCTGGTTGTTCGAGCGAGAAACAGACGAGCTAGTGCCCTGTTACTATGCCGCCGAAGCAACCCAGAAAACCAACAGGAAGAGATGCTGGATCGGAATCTGACACGGACGCGGAAGTGAACAGGTCGGTGGTACGTGTACCATCATCACCGAATATCATCATGTCTGAAGAGATGCTTCAGAACCTTGTGTGCAACATCACGAGAAGTCAAGCGGAAGCAAATCGCATTTTAATAGAAAGCGTATTGACGAACAGAGATCATGAACCATGCACTTCACCTCCACGGGTACCTGACGCGCGTGATAATACCACGCGGCGCGCGGGCAATTTCGCAAAGTGCACGGCGCGCTTTGACGGATCTTCAAAGAACGCGGAGGAGCTCGAAGCATTCATCGACGCTATTGAAGTGTACCGCGACTGCACCAACATTAGCGACGAGCACGCGCTGCGGGGACTGCCTATGCTGTTAGTCGACGAGGCCGCCATCTGGTGGCAGGGAGTGAAGTCGTCGATAACGTCGTGGTCCGGCGCGCTGCAACGTCTTCGAGGCATGTACGGAGTGCCGCGACCGGGTTACAAATTGTTTCGCGACATTTTTCGTACAGAACAAGATAGTGAACGGGCCGACGTATTCATTTGTAAAGTGCGCGCTTTAATCTCTAAATTGCCATATGTCGTGCCGGAAGTGATGGTAATAGACATTGTTTACGGATTGTTACACCGTAGGATAAGGAAGCGAGTGTCTCGCGACGAGGTGAACGATTTGGAACAGCTATTAGCGAAGGCCAGGTTTGTCGAGGAGTCGTTGGCGGAGGTAAATGCTTCTATCCCTATCCCTGATAACAATGTAAACATCGTTAAGTCCGAATCCGTCAAAAAAAATTACGATAGCGATGGGAAAAAGCGCGTTAGACCGAAATGTACTTATTGCCGGTTTTTCGGTCATTCCGTTGAAAATTGCCGTAACAAAGCGAAGGAGGGCAAGGTCATCGACCCTCTTGATAAATCGAGCAAAAGTTCCGAGTTGCGTTGTTACGGATGTGGTCAGCTGGGAGTGGTACGTTCGAAATGCAGTAACTGCAAAGATGCGACGTCTTTAAAAAAGTCGGATTTTTGTAGCGCTCGGGTAGCCGACGGTGCCGATCCGCGGCCACTGGTGGAAATTCAGGTCGTGAATCGCAAGGGAGTTGCTATCTTGGACACTGGGGCTACTCATTCTATTGCGGGCCCCATGCTTTACAATTTACTTTTGAAAGCCGGCGTTGTTTTTATGGAAAATTCACGTACCATAGGGCTTGCTGACGGATCGCAGCAAGTAGGTACTGTGCTCGAGTGCACCACTGACGTAATATTACAGGGACGCGTCGTATCTACTATGTTCATTGTATTACCAGACGCGCAAACCCGTACATTATTAGGCAGGGACTTTATTCTGAAAGCGGGGATCATGTTAGATTTACCTCAGAGCAGCTGGTGTTTTAACAACAACCCGGGATGCTGGCATCCGTTCATTACTAGTTTCGACTTATCTACCGGCGGCCAAATGGAGCTGATGAAGGTGGAAGCTTCGAACCTTGTGCTGCGGGATGATGAAGGCACCAAGTTGACAGCTGATCAAAGGATACAACTGAATGCGTTTCTGTTGAAGAGGTCCGACCGCTTTGAAAGGGGTGGGCCACCAACAGAATACGCCACGCACCGGTTGAAGATTGACCCACATCAGGAACCCATCGCCTCACCACCTTACCGGATGTCTCCTGGTAAGAGAGCTCTGCTGGAACAGGAGTTGCAGAAGTTGCTGGATACTGATGTAATAGAAGAATGCGAGTCTCCTTGGGCCGCCAACGTGGTCCTCGTGACGAAGAAAGATGGAGGGGTTCGGCTTTGTGTAGATTACAGGAAGCTGAATGCTGTAACTGAGCCTGATCGCTACCCACTTCCGCGCATCGAAGATGTTCTCCACGCAGCTAAGAACACCAGTTTTATGACAACCTGCGACCTGCGATCAGGTTACTTTCAAATCGCTGTGGAACCGGACGACCGCGATAAGACTGCGTTCGTAAGCCCGCTCGGTTGTTTTAGGTTCAAAAGGATGCCAATGGGTTTGAGGAATTCAGGAGCGACTTTCCAGCGGCTTATGGACCGATTTAGATCTGGCAAGGAATTGGCCGATGTTTGCATGCTGACGTATTTAGATGACGTCATCGTCCTTTCCGAGTCGTTTCCCAAGCACCTGGAAGACCTGAATGCTATCTTCAACCGGCTAGAGATGTACAACCTACGAGTGAACCGTGAAAAAAGTTGCTTTGCTCGCGAATCTGTTAAGTTTTTGGGCCACGTTATCGTGCCAGGCGGGGTGAAGGCAGACCCTGATAAGACAGCAGCTATCGCTAACATGTCCCCTCCTGAGAACGCGAAACACGTGAAGACATTTTTGCAGACGTCAAGTTGGTTCCGGCGCTACATTCCCAATTACGCCGATGTTGCTAAACCTCTGACAGATCTCCTCAAAAAGGATAGCAAATGGACCTGGACCTCGAAGCAACAAGAGGCCTTCGACTGCATCAAGAGAAAGTTAATCTCCGCTCCAATTCTGCGTCAGGCCGACGAATCGATGCCGTTTTCGTTGAGGACCGACAGCAGCGGATATGGCCTCGGAGCTGTACTGATGCAGGGGGAGGGGCCCGAGGAAAGACCAGTGGAATACGCCAGCCGTTTGTTGAATAGTGCTGAAAAGAACTATAACACAACGGAAAGAGAGGCGCTAGCAGTTGTGTGGGCGGTTACAAAGTTCCGCGCATACATCGAAGGATCAGAGGTTGTGATAAAGAGTGACCACCAACCTTTGCGATGGCTCATGACTGTCAAATCACCAAGTGGTCGTTTGGCAAGGTGGGCCCTTACCCTCCAGGAGTACAACCTCCGTATAGAGTATACACCCGGCAAGTCAAACGTCATCGCCGATACACTCTCGCGACCACCTTGTGCTGAGGAAACGGATAGCGATATTCGCTACGCCGAGGTGGATTTCCCATCGAGAAGCCCAAAAGACGTTCGTGAGAATCAGCTAAAGGACCCTGACGTGCGAAAGATCATCGAAGACCTTGAATCAGCCGACGATCCGTTTAGGGGGAGAAGTTGGTCTGACCACGGCTTTATCATGTCAGACGGTGTTCTATACAGATACGGACCTGACGAATGTGAAGAAGAGACGGGATGTCTTGTTATACCGGAGCACGAACGCGATAAAGTCATGGCAGAATATCACGACGCACCGACGGCTGGACATTGCGGAGTAGAGCGCACACTGGATCGAATGAAGTCGAAGTATTACTGGCCTGGTATGCGGCAATACATCGTTGGATACTTGAAAAAGTGTGTAGACTGTCAGAGATACAAAGCCGATAATAGGACACCGGCCGGACTACTGCAGACTCCCGCAACTAATCGCCGTTTCGAAGTGATTGCCGTGGACCTTTTCGGTCCGTTACCGGAGACCGCTGATAAGAACAAGTGGATTCTTATCGTAGAAGACACGTGCTCACGATGGGTAGAGCTATTTGCCCTACAGGATGCTACAAGCTTGAACTGTTCCAAGATCCTGATCTCAGAGGTTTTCCTGAGATATGGTGTACCTAAAAAAAAAAGGATTATTTTATGTGGTATTAGTTATTCTTTGTCCCAAATATCGATATACTTGTTTAAAGTGACTGTTTTGGCTCATAATATGGTTTACATATCCGTTTTCCATTGCTGTCCATAATAGCCCCAAATGTGCGATATTTGGGACAGTCTCATCTCTTTTTTTTTTTCATTACCTGTTGTAAGTAGTTACTTCAAACGTATATCTGCGTAAGTAAGGGGTTCTCCAAGACCCAAATATATTTTTTACCATAGCATTTTATGCGATATAAACGAGATATTTGCTAAAGTATGTCAAAATGTGTCCCGAGTAGCCCCGTTTTACGGTAATATATTTATATAATAATTATAATGAGATAGACTGGCAACTGACGTTTTCGGTTTTAGTTCACGATCGGCGCCATCTGAACTTCTGAAGGCCAAGCAATGAAATTTATGACATACGAGTATATCTATATGTAGGTAGGTGTGTATACCTACTTCAATGTTACATGTATATGTGTGTGTGTGAGTAATTACGTATTAATTGCGTTTTTATTTATATTTCGCTTGCCTTCCATTGGGTCCCAGTCTAGACCGATAATTAATTAAAAACAAAAGTAACGATATTTATCCTTTGTTCTCAGGTGATAGACTTCGGCAGCTCGTGTTTAGATAGGTACATAAACGGTGTTTTGACCTACGCATATTTTTATGAAACATTAATAAAACATGCATAGGTAAAAACACTGTAAGTATCTTGGGTAATGGGGTTTATTTATTTGGTACACCAACAGCAATACATACGAAACATTTATAGGAGACACTAAAAAAAATATATATAAAAGTAATTTTATGCAGGAAAATAAGATCGCGCGAATGGCGACGGTCTCGCAGCGTCTTTATATTGAAAAAAAAACGACTTCCAAAAAAAACACAAAAAAAAGTGGAAAATAACTTTACTTTCGGAAGTCGGTGACTATTGTTTGTTTCATTGACTTTTTTGCCACCGACTTCCGAAAGTAAAGTTATTTTCCACTTTTTTAGTGTTTTTTTTGGAAGTCGGTTTTTTTTTGCAAAAAAGTTTTTATTTTACCCTTTTTAGTTATCGTATCACACACAAATCCTTGTCAAGTATCAATTTCGCAATTTCTTTTACTTGGATGACATTTTTTCCAGTTATTTTATATTGTGAAGCTTTGCTGTTCGCCGATGACTTAAAAATTTATCGAAAGATCACGGGACCTGCTGACAGTACACCTGTTCAAAGTGACTTAAAAAATATTGAAAAATATTTTATATCTAGTAAAATAAGCCATCGCTGTCCGTACGAGCAAGACAGAAGTCACAAGTCGCAGTCGTCGTGATAATAACAGGCTAGAAATAGTAAGGTCGAGCACGCGGCACTGATACATAAAAGTACCTATTTTCTATTTGATCCCAATCATTTAATAATAAACTCCCCAAACTTATTATTACCAAGTAGACTCTATAAAATACAGTTTAAAAATATTTGAGCCAATTGTTATTACAGCTTATCAGTTTCTCATTTTTAAACGATTGAAAAATTAATGCATCGGCAATTCAATTACGACATTACTTGTAAATTTAATATTTCTAGGTAATAAACCTGTACTTCTTTTGTACCATGTCATTTCTAAATGGCAAATCATGTAGTTTCTTTTCATTTAGTTTAGATGCCACCTAGTATTTAGGCCGACTCCTAGATGGCGTTGTCTCTGGCAATTAGCCGCTGATACTGCCATCTGTTGAAAAAATGGACGAAAGAAAATAGCCAGACTTAGGGAGGCGTATTTCTTTGTATGGGATTGGGTATCTTTACGTTAGTATTATTTATTATCTGTGCCGGGAGCATTCGCCTGTAATGTAGCAGTTCCGATTCGAGCATTCGAACATCATAATGTTCAACCTGTAACAATACAATTCATAGCAAAATGAAACATTGATCAGGAAACTGCACTACAACGGAATCAGAAACTCCCTCACACTACCTCATATTCAAGTGGTAGGATTCAGGGGGGTTACCATGATCTGTTAGTGCAATGGAATGTTTTAGTATTATTCCGATAGTGGGTAAGAGATGTCGCTAGACAGCAGGTCACCAGAGACTTGATGTTAACGGGAAAAGATCTCCCGGATCCGTAGTAAGAATAGGGGTACCCCAGGGCTTAATTCTTGGCCACGTGCCCAGAGCCCCATGATCCAAGGGTACCCCAAGTTCCTGTAACTGTCAAAGCTAGAGGCTGCCAAAAGCAACTTAACTTATCCCAGGGAACTTATTCACACAAAATTTTAAAACGTACCTATAAAAGATAATAAATAAAGATTAAAATGTGAGTTATTAGTTGTGTTTTTCTTGTATTCCGTATAAAAAGTATTCACTTATTCAGTACATATCGCACGTCCTCGAAAAAACCGTCGTAACACAAAAAAATCAGTTTTGAGAAATTATACTTTAAGTTTTTTTGTGTCCGGCCGATGATATCCGTAAAAAACATTCGCGTGTGTCATTAATTATTTTCGCAGAACCTACACTTTTGGAGTTTTTTTTTTCAATTATAGATCAAGGAGAATTGACATTGAGATGGGTGTTATCTAAAAACCTAATTTTTTTGTGTTATGACAGTTTAGAGGACATGCGATATATTGATATTTCGATGGATTAGTAAATATTTTTTATTCAAAAAAATAAAGCCTATAACTTTAAATACAGTTTTTCTTAAATCTATGTCAAGTGCACACCCATGATTTATGCCTGAATGAATATGCGATGCGTTGAACGCTCGATCAAACAAAGATTCGATAATTTGAACACTCGATGTATTGAGTGTTCGACATATATGTTCGATTTATTAATCATTCGCCTCCTGCCAATGTCATTCAAGCGCCAAAATAATCGTGAGTATCGTGACTGTGCACTGTGTGATGTTCACGTTATGTAGATAGTCTATGAGAACAACAGAAAAAAAGTCTGGACGCTTTATTTGAGAGATGAACATAGATGTTTGAAGAACATGCAAGTTTTTTTACTTCTTTCAACTTTTTTTGCACATCTGTAATATTTTCAAGTCGAATTCTGTTTTTGACTTCTGTCAGGAACGACTTGTTTTGTTTCTCTTTCTCGGTAACTACATAGTTCTGTCTGGTTTTACACAAATTAGAATGTGAATTTAATTGAATAATATCATTCCTCTCTCTATATCACCATGCGTAGATAGAAGAGTAGGTACCTACCTAATTTCTTCAGTAAATTGATCTTGTGCTACAAATGTAAAAGTTTACTAGCAACCGACACGGCAATTATTATTGTTTTGCTATTCTATTAAGTTCAGTTTGTATGAGGCTGGTCGGCTGATTCGATAAACACACACAAAGCGAGGCAATAAATAACCGGTGAGATAACGACGCGGCGCGGCGGCATTGGCTCGGAGCGGGCGTCCACTCGTCCAGTGATCATTCGCAATCGCGTGCCTAGACAGCAAGCACACGACAGCCGGCGACAGCGCGCGGCTCGTTGAAGACATACCAATCTGTAAGTGGTCACCTGCCCCGACAGCTACATGCACCTTCACTTGCATGTGTTGAATCAACTCTCATCACTCCTCCGTATGTTAAAAACTTGCTGGTTTCTTTCGTCTTTACCTACATATACTAAAGTATATAGAATCCTCAGCACTTTTCATCAAATAGAAAAAAATTAAGATCACTTTAAGCTGTAACATGAATCAAATGTCTGCAGTTAATTCATTGTTGTTGTGCATGTATATAAGCAATCCATTATCAATAGTACCTATGTGTATGTGGGGTATAGAGTGACTGGACTACTTGCTGGAATAACATTGCAGATGTGTCCCGATTGTGATGGAACTGCAACTTGTGTGAGTGGTGACACAGTCAAGGTTGAGCAAACTAGATTGATGTAGGCAGTATTGTTTGCATGCTGCACTCTGAGCTTGTGACAGGTTGCTCCCCTATAGGTAAGGTGAACTTCACGTGCATGCAAGTTTATGTGACAAGGTCAATATGTACTCACTCACCCGGTTAGTACATCAGTGGCTGAGTGTTCAATATTTTTTATTTGTTATTCACACTAGTCACTCAATAACTGTAAATACTACTAACTCAATCCAAACAAAATGTGTTCTGACTATTGAATACCACTAGTTCTGTGTTCAGTATCTCTCGGATTCATTTATTTGTGGTTTACCTCATATCAACACTTTAGTACACAGTACCTGTTATGAAATACTTTATGGTGGATGTCCTGAAAATATGCAAAATGATTGTACAAAAGGTTTGCATCCTTAGCCCTTGGGCACAACAGATAAAATAATTTACTTTGCAACACTGTGTGACCCTGAAATGTAAAATTATTTGATAATGTGAATGATAAAGTTGATGATGTGCGGTACTGATGGTGATATCTCTGCCTACTGCAATTACTCACATTAGAATTATTGAGGATGAAAATGAATTACAAACAACATAATATTAAACATTTAATCTGATAGTATCTTGCAGTTGTAGTAAATTTTACTGCAAATGTTTTTACCCATAAAAAAAGCCATTTATGTTCTAGATGTGATTATTGTTTTATGATTTAAAGAAATATGTGTCATGAAGTCATGATACATACAAATAATTGTATTTTCTTTCTATATTTCTTAAATAATGTATGTAAAAAAGATTCTTAACAAAGCCAAAAGGCACTTGTTCTCCGTGTCCCTGTATTTTTTGTTGTTCCTGACCTTACCTGTGAAACTTCTAGTTATGGAGATATTGGTTATCAAAGTTTGAACTTAATGTTACAAGTTTACTTTAAAACCTACATGACCCCTGTGATGCATGCATCAGCACAATGTTTTGAGTGTCTTACATCGCATCCTACCGTAAAACTTGATGGTTGATCTCAAAACAAATAATCATTTCCCAGCAAAAATTTTCGTGTACTTACTTAGTTTGATGTACAGAATGCTTGGTTGACGGCTTCGTGAAGCGTCCGTTTACACCTTGTATATCATTGATTGCCCAAGGACTTTCTCAGCAAACATTTAACATCTGATGAAAAGTGTGCTGGTGTGTTAAATTAACTTATTTCATTATTTTGTTAATGTAATTTAAAATTTAAAATTGTCCATTGTCGTTTAATAATATTAAAATAATATTATTTAAAGGACAATGGGCAGTTTTCTATGACATCTAGGCATACTACTAGGCATCAACAGAATCATATCTCGAATAGCAGCTTATAATTGGGACTTTACTTCAAACTAAAACGAAAAGTTCCTAAGTCATTGGAGAACAGCGGTGAAGGCACCTAAAATATGTATAATCAAAGAAAATATGTTTATTTTCATGTAGGTATTTTGCCAATTATTTGACCTAATATCCAAAATTTCAAACCCATAATACATAACATAATCCTTAATTGGCAAACCAGCTAACTCCATATGAGCAAGTTTTTCAGGAGACACTTAAAACTGTATAATATTTTTTGTAGACTACTTATGAAAAAATCTAAAATACCGTTGGTAGATATTATCGTAAGTTGTTGTTTTTGATGTTGTAAAATCCTTTATACCTTTTCGTTACAGTACTAAAGCGTTTTTAGGAGTTATCCGTTTTTCATTTCCAGTGAAAGTATGTGTTCTAGGAGTTAGCTGGTTTGCTCGATAGATTAATTTTAAATAAAACCTTTTTTTTTATTTTAATTAAAAGATAAGTACACTTTATAATAGTCAAATAATGTTTAAGATAAGTACCAACACTATTTTAGGCTTCATGAGGAAGGTTGTCATAATAGTTTTGGTAATCTCTTGGCATTGAGTTCTTTAGTTCCTGCAAATCTAAGAACTTTTTTTTGTAATTTTCCTGCGTTCATTGTATAGGTTAGGAATATTATGAAAAGGAATGTTGTTTATCCGGGCATTCCTGCGTTGGTTGAGCAATTTATATTCTTCGGTTAATTTAAGTTTATAAAAAATTTCTCCAGAGGGTGCGTACTTAAGAGCTCGTATGTCGGTAACCTGGAAAAGAGAGACAGAACTTAAGGTATCGATCCAATATAGCAGTAATAATAATTCATTTAATGTAAGTAATTTATGTACCTTAGGGTCTCCCTTCATTTTTCCTGGTCTTATGGAGTTATAAAATTGTATGTTTTTAAAATTCTTGAAGTAAGAATAGTTTAGGTATTCAACTGTATACGGTTTTGATTTTTTGGCATTCTTGCAAATAGTAATGTACTCGGCTGGAACATTAATCACTTGATTTTTTAGTTTTTTTTCAATCATTGCGTGCATACTGTCAACCTCCATTTGGGTGTGGCCTAGTTCCAAATATTTTTGCTCAATTGTTACATTATGCAGCATGGCTATGTTGAGGAGAGTGTTGCTTAAAGTGACGTTTCTGTTTTGATACGTACACCCATCCGTGTACAAGGTTATGAATCTGTTGTCATCTTTCATTTTTGGGATTACTTTATCCACAAAGAAATTGGTTAAAATTGTTGCAAACTCATCAGAATCCAGCCCACCTTCGGCCTCATTCCATAGAAAGCAATACCCATCGCTAGTTTTCATATCATAAATACACCAGTTGTGAACACATAGCTTAGTCTTATAATAATTTGATGACACATTGGATCGCGGCGCTAAAAGTACTGCTTGGAGATCTGCAGTAAAGACAAATTCCTTTTTTTCTTTATCAGATTCTTTTTCCATTCTCGCTTCGTTCTTTTTATTTACATGCTCTTCGTAAGTCTCTTTGGTAATATGGCCCATCTTGTATCCATTACAAATGTCACACAAATCTTTCTTTGGTTTGAATAAAGCTATTTTTTGTATGGTTAGAGTGTTTGTAAAAGTGGCAATAGATAGTGCTTTTTTGTTTTTTGACTCACAATAATCTGTATACATTTTATAAAGTTGTTGTTTGGATGATATGTCTGGTTGTATATATGTCTGTGTTGTCCTTTTCCTACAATAATGTGAAGGCATTTTAGGTAACTCATTTAAAAAGTCCTGCAAAGTTTTAATTTCTTGGTCAAATGGCTTTCTGGGAGTAGTTTCTGGTAATTTTTCATCAGCATTCTTTCTAGCAACTTCAACCTTCCAACCCCAGATACATGATTTACCGATGGAAAGAGTATTTAGAAATAACGTTTTACAGACTCTAATCAAATCCTCACCTTTTTTCAGGTGGTAATTAAAAGTGTTAACTCTTTTAGACTTTTGAGGGTCTTTCCTATCTCTTTGCCTATTTGTATGTAAAACTTTCACTAAATTATCAACATAAACTCTTTTTTCAGCCCAAGTCATATTCCAAAATTTATCAAATAATAATTTTCTGTCATCTTCAGAAATACTCTGACACTGAATAACACTATTTCTCTTTTCCTTACAACTACACCGGGGCTTCAACACCTTTTTTGGTTTCTTTACATTTTTTTTCCACTCTCCATTAACTTTTTTCTTCCCACAATATTGTTTACCCTTTTCTCTATTATTTTTATTAATTTCGCTAGTCCATTCTTCCTTCTTTACTTGACATCTTTTCTTTCTTTTTATAACAGGTTCATCCGAATCAGAATCACTGTAATCAACTAATTTATTCATTAATTCAGGACAGACAGTTGGGATTTGAGGTATAGTATCATGAGCTGGTATTTCTTCCTGTGTCAAAGGAACGAACAAATCGCCATCCGATTTATCATTACTAGTAGAGGGGTACGCATGAGTTGGTTCAAAATTATTAGAGCCATATTCAGGATTGTAGTTAAGTGACGGTGTAAGGTGAGGAGATAGCAAACTTGGACTGAGTTGTTCAATTTCAAGTGGAAATATGTCTTCAATAACAACATTCTCAACTATTTCATACGTATTAGAATATCTTTGATTATCGAAACTTTTATTGTCAAACAAATCATAGGCCAGGTGGCGCTGTTAAGTAAACACTGGTTTTTATTGTGCTCCCGTAAAAAAACATTTAAATAATAGAAAAACTAACTCTTAGACAGTGAAACCCGTTTAAAAGTGAACCTGACGCAACAAACTAATTGTGACAGTGTTATTAACAATCTGTGTAGCATAATTAACATAAAAACAGTGATATTCGACCTGCATAAACAAAGACTTGTATTACTATAATTAATGACCAAAAGGCAAAGTGAAAGACGTGTGTGCGTGTAATCCGGCTAAATAAAACATCTACCAACAATAACATAAACTTCTGTTGATATATTTTCTGGATAAATCAACACAATTGAAAATTACTGCGATGGGATTCCGTTTTTTATTTGAATTGTGTGTTACTACAGCACCATCTATTAAAACACACAGGAACTAGCACGTCAATGTGTGTTGACCAATCTAAATACTAATTGACTATTGTGAATAGCGACATCTCTAGTAGAAATAGTAATCTTCATCGTAGTACGTAATACGACCGCTAATTTCACATTTCAAAGCATCTGCCAGTTGACCAAGCGGTTTACCAGTTGGCTTCTCAAGTAAGGGGGTGTGAGTTCGACTCCCAGAAAACGAAGTTTTTGAATTTTAGCATCAATTTATCATCATGAACTTCCTTGAGAATATTACTTTCCGTCGTACACGCAGACAATCAGAACCAAGTAACGATGACAGTGATATTATATCACAAACATTGAATTGTACCTCAAATAGTATGCCGGATATATCAGAAGATGATGATTACAACCAAATAAAAATATTGAAAGACGAGATTGATACAATAAAGGCACAATTAAATAGTGCACATCGTGAGGTTGAGTTGTTGACATTGGAAAATAATAATTTAAAGTTATGCAATGAAGAACTATTGAAGAAAAATTATCTTTATCAAAAAATCGCCAGTAGTCCAGTGAACCAGAAACAAAAAACACCAATAAAAACATCATCTAATATTAAAACAAAATTCAAACAAACGCAAACTATAAATTCATCGAAGAAGATCGTCGGGGAAGATATTACTACTTTAGACATCTGTACAAAAATTAATATCGCCGATAATGCATGCACTTCAAGCGAAAGAGATCTTGTATTGCAGACAACAAATACCGTCAGGAAAACATCACCGCCCTTACGGACTCCGCCCACGTCGGAGCCATCGACTAAACATAAAATAGTTTTACTGAGTGGTGAAACATCTAATAGACTGTATAGTATGATTGAAAAAACTTATCTAAATAATTTTGAATTGTGTCATTATCGTAAACCCAAATGTGGAATAGAACTTATCTTCGATAATATTGATGCAAAAGTCCGAGAGTTTACAGAGTGTGACTACTGTATTATATATGTATATTGGTGAGGAAGATTTTCGAGCAACTCATAATTATATTGAACTCGTCACTTTTATTCGTGAAAGATTATTACCACTAAATCATACCAATTTCATTATTTGTTTACCTACTTTTAAATATATGGAAAAACATAATATTATGTATAATAGTCGTATAGATACCTTTAATAACCTGCTTTATATGGATGTACAGACTTATAATTATGCGTATGTAGGTATTAGATTCTAATTTAAATCTGCCATATACGTATAACACCTATAACAAACATAGCACACTGAATAATAAGGGATCACATATTATTGTATCAGACTTGGAACAATTAGTTATAAAATTATGTAGCCTGGATAAAGTGTTTTCCGATGTCGATTGTGCCCAAAATAATGAATCTGACTCACTTAATCAACCAGAACTGCTATCAAAAAATTTACAAATCGACCTCAGTGACACGGATTTGACAGAGAATATATGAATTTATTTCGTTCACAATAGTGTTATAATACTACACCAAAACATAGCTGGACTTCTAAACAAAGCAGATCTACTAACCGTCCACCTCCAAGAAATGACTGGAAAACAAGAAAACATAGATGTTATTTGCATTACCGAACATTTTATAATGCGTGGGCAAGAAAAATTACTTAACATTCCAAATTATAAACTGGCCGCATGTTATTCAAGACGTGAGACGAAGCGGGGAGGCGCTTGTATTCTAGTTAATAAGTCTTTTCAATGCACAGAATTTAGAGACGCAACAAAGTATTCAATATCAGGTGTGATCGAATGTTGTGCTATTGAACTAATACAACAGAAACTAATAATTATATGTGTATATAGACCGCCAAAGTCGAGTAATTTAAGTACCTTTTATGATAATTTTGAAATTATTTTAAAAAAACTGTACCAACCCTAATAAAAAAGTAGTTATTTGCGGGGATTTCAATATAGATAGGTTAAAAAGAAATAATACTAGTTTAGATTTCGAATATTTTCTTCTGGGCTTTAACTTGCGATTAGTACTTGACCAACCAACTCGGCTATCTAGTAACAGCTGTTTGGATAATTTTGCACATAATTCTAATAATAAATGTAAATGTAACGTAATAGACTTCGCCTTATCTGATCACTCCGCACAAATGTTTGAGATAAAAGTAAACAAAACTTATAGAGTGAACTCATGGTATGTTAAAAAGCGGGACCTATCATTGGAAAATTTGTTGAAATTCCAAAGCTATCTACAATGCCTTTCTTTTTCCGAAATGTATAAGACAGAAAATGTAAATGAAGCATATAACATATTTATGCAGCAGTTTGGTTTGTTATATAAACTTTGTTTCCCTTACAAGCGAATTACAATAACGCCTTTAAAAAAACCTAAATGGATTTCTAAGGGAATACGATTATGTAGCAGGAAACAGCGTCAACTTCTATGGGAACACAGACTTAATCCTTCGCATGAAAGCAAATATAAATTTAAAAATTACTCCCAGCGATTTAAAAAAATTATGAAATTAACTCAAAAAGCACAAAATAACTTTTTTATTAACACTTCACTTAATAAATCGAAGGCATCCTGGCAAGTAATCAACAATAAAATATGTACTAAAGAACCCATTTCTCAGATAAAAATAAACAATTCAATTATTAGTAACCCAAAGGACATTGCAGACGCATTCAATAATTATTTCATTAATCTAGTTAAAAACTCAACCAAAGCCTCAGTTGACACAAGTAGTTTACGCGAAAACCCTAATACAATGTTTATGACTCCAGTTATACCGCAAGA
Organism: Standfussiana lucernea; assembly: GCA_964057025.1. Classification (NCBI taxonomy): domain Eukaryota; kingdom Metazoa; phylum Arthropoda; class Insecta; order Lepidoptera; family Noctuidae; genus Standfussiana; species Standfussiana lucernea. The sequence goes on along the minus strand of OZ059807.1, from coordinate 14,466,845 downwards.
CGTAGTCAGGGTAATAAGATCTTTGAAAAATAAAAATAGCGTTGGATATGACGAAATAGCAACTAAAGTTATAAAGTTTGTATCAAATAATATAAGCAGACATATTTGTCATGTTATTAACTTAGCCATCAGCACCGGTGTATTTCCGGACGCTTTAAAAACTGTCATAGTTAAACCGCTACATAAAAAAAATTGCAAAGAGGATATAGCTAACTATAGGCCGATAGCATTGATTCCTGTGTTTTCCAAAGTTATAGAAAAGGTTATCTATGAATTAATTAACAAATTTTTGACAAAATATGACATCCTATGTAGTGAACAGGCAGGTTTCAGAAAGAATAAAAGTATTAATACAGCACTGTATGACTTATTACACGAAGTTATGATAAACGTTGATAAAAAGAACCCTATCTGTGCTATTTTTACAGACATGACTAGGGCCTTTGATTGTGTCAATCATGATATTTTAATAAGCAAACTTAATAAATACGGTATAAGGGGTAACGTGTTAAATCTCCTAAAATCTTACCTTAGTAACCGCACACAGTATACCGAGATATCCAGAATTTGTCTTAAGTCAAAATGTGAACAGAAATATCAATCTGAGGGTAAAATAGTCAAATTTGGCGTACCACAGGGTAGTGTATTAGGTCCTCCAATATTTTTGCTGTATATAAATGATTTGCCTCAACAAATTCGACATCCTATGGTTCTATTTGCCGATGATAGCACAGCGCTTATAAGATGTAATAATATTAGTGATTATGAAGAGGACATCAACAATAGTCTTAGAAATATAATTGATTGGCTTGATAAAAATAATTTGGTAATAAATTTAGTAAAGACGAATGTAATGCATTTTTACCAACGTACAATTCCACCAAACGTTAACGTAAACTATAACGGACAGACGATTCAAAAAACGATGGTCGCGAAATTTCTAGGAATCCTTATAGACGATCAATTAACATGGAAACCACAAGCAGAAGAAATCTGTAAAAAATTGAGTACTGCTGCGTATGTCCTATTTAATTTGAAAAAAAAAGTTGACATTAGGACGGCTTTAGTTGCATACCATGGCTTAGTCGCGTCGGTCTTGAGGTTTGGAATAATTTTCTGGGGTAATTGTAATTTAAGAGATACCATATTTAAAGCCCAAAAACGCTGTATAAGAGCCATGTGCGGTATAAAACCAAGAGATAGCTGTGAACCCTACTTCAAGTCGTTAAAAATTCTTACGTTTCCGTCATTGTATATTTTAGAAATGGCAATTTTTGTTAAAAGCAACATAAAGCTATTTGCTAAGGTCTCAGATACCAAGAAAGCTCCCGTTAGAAGTCAATACAAAAATCTTTTAACTGTCAGTAGCTATAAAACTGCACTACTTAGAAAAAGTGTTCTTTGCATGGGTCCAATTATATTTAATAAACTACCAGACAACATAAAAAATGACACCCTTCAACAATTTAAAAACAAACTCAAGGCATATTTGACTCAGAAATGTTACTATACAATTAATGATTTTTTGAATGACCCTTTATTGTGACATTTTAGATACACCATGAACCTTGTATTATTGACATGAAGTATTATTGACACTAACTATAATTGACATTAAGTAGCTATTATTGACATTTTAATTTGAAATTGTTATATTAATTATTTTATTAGTTTTCCTTAATAATGTATTTAAGTTTGAAATTTAAATTTGAAATTATTATATTAATTATTTTATAATCTAGCGTAGCTGTATTTAAATTTATAACTTAATTTGTTAAATTTTGCATGCCAATACTCAGGCAGAATGTGCACGGTTCAATATATATTTTTTTACCAACTTTTTTGTAAAATACCTACATTCTATGCGAATAAATGATTTGATTTGATTTGAAATCAGGGTTATGTGTGTACTTCATGCCAGGTTGTTCATTTTCAATGCAATCAATGTAGCCATTATCAAAGAAATTCGATGAAGCAGAATTCGAAGCTACGCTATCATGCCCTACCAAAGCGTCGTAGGGTTTTGGAAATTGGTTATTAACAAACAAAACAGAGTCAGGGTTATTGGTTTCATCAAGCTCATGCTGTTCATTTTGCATGCTTATTTGCAGTATTTTTTTAGCGCGTGATTTGGACATCTGCATGCAAAACAAAAAAATAAACATCACCATAAGCACAAAAATAAGCCAAAAATTAAAGTTAAATTACATAAAAAGTAATTCATTCAATAAAAATAAAAATTCTAAAATGAATACTTATTGAAAAAGCAATTTAACTTTAACTTCAAATAATTATAAATTGATTTTTAATAAACATAAAAATGGTTAACTCCCAACAGTAGTGTAATAAAGTAAGAAGCAAACCGGCCAACTCCTAACCGATACCAAATCTTAAAATGACTTAATAAACTAGCACTCCTTTGAGATAAAGTAAATAAGTATCCATACCTTGTATTACTGTTCAACTGTTTTTCAACACTACCTCTCCTTTTGTCGCGTTTTAACAATTTTTCTTACACAAAATGTTGGACGGTAACCGTATACGACTCCGACGCCATACAAAATGGCCGACTTACTGGAGTTGGCTGTCAAAATCGTAACGTTCTGTGACACGCGGAGTTGGCTGATTTTCGAATAGCTAATTATGGAAAGAATTGTGATTATATCGGAGTTGTCGTTTTTGCAAATCATGCCGAATTACTGTTACGTACAATCTAAACCAAAAAAATATTTTTCACAAAATGTGGAGTTGGCTGGTTTGCCAACTAAGGTATCGATATATAGTTTTCCGGTCTCGGCGGCCAATCTCAGCGGAGATTGGCCGGCGGCGCGGGCGATATTATAGTGCACAAAAGTGTGTGCGCAGACATCAGGGTTGCCACCTTTAGGGGAAAATAAAACGGGACGATCGGGCATCCTTAAGAGACGTCTGGAGTTTGGTGAAAAAAAAAATTACCCATGAGACAGTCAAAGGAAAATGAAACTTTATTTTGTGTTTATATTTGTATTTATTTTATATAATTATTTTTTCCATGTGTATTTCTTATTGTTACGAGCCGCTTTTAGTAAATCTATATCATTTTTGTATTTATTTATGAAGTCTGAACAAGACATGTGCATATTCAAAGAAATTAGCAATTCTGCTTTTATCAAATCTAACGAGCAACGATTTCTGAGATTAGACCATTTCATGGTCATTTGTGAAAATACGCGCTCAACATACGCATTTGAAGGAGGTATGCTCAAAGCACGAGATACAACACTAAATAATGCGTTCAACTTCTGCTCCTTTGCGACTTTAAATATTTGGACCCATTTTTTATAAACGCTTTGACTGAATTTGAATGAATTGATTGAGCCTGTCGCATATTGTCAAAAATCGGGACAAAATCGATAGGCCGTCGGGACGCGGGACAATGTCTTCGAAATCGGGACTGTCCCGGCAAAATCGGGACGGGTGGCAACTCTGGCAGACATAGGTGCACTCTCTGTTCCCTCGTTCTAATAGTCCGGTGGGACTCCGCTACGCCAACTCCGGGCCACTACTGAGAAATTTGTAACGCTAAAACCCAATAGCACTTCTTACCCGACTCAGGAATCGAACCCAGGACCCCACCACGCTCAGCAGTTTTTTTTAATGTTACAGCACCAGGCAGATATAGGGGCCTTTTGGCCTCGTACAGGACCAGTTTAGTTAGTCTTATTTTAATTTGTTCTTAAGTTCACGTTTTTTTATAATCTTGTTTTATTGTCAAGTTACCATTTTGTTTTGTCTAGTGCGAGACTAATAAATACTTTTTCTTTCTTTCTTTCTTCTCAGTCGCGGTTGCGACCACGAGACCAATGGGGCAGTCAATAATAGCAATCTATTCTATATCTATTTCTATCTATCTTCTATCTATCTATATCTTCTATATCTATCTATACTCTATACATATAATAAATCTGTAGACGTGGCGTTTCTGTACATTGAAAATATTTAGGAAAAAAATACTGTTTGTTCTCCACCAGCAGAACCCATTTCTACTATTTTTAGAATTTTTGTCTGTTTGTCTGCAGTCTGTGAGTCTTCGGCTGTTTGTTTGTTTAAGTATCACGTTAAAATTACAAAACCAATGTGGTTAGTTTCAATGCACAAGTATTGTGCGTAACTTAGAGGTTATTATATATAAAGTATTAGTCTTTGTTTCATTGCAATCCGTGCTCTCTATCAAAATATATATGAATTTATTGTGTACGTTACCCCAGCAAGAAAGTGTCTCCTATAGTTATATGAGTAGGTAGAACGTATAATTGGTGCCTTATCTGCTGTAAATGTGCCCCCACATGAAAAATGTGTGCCCCCTGTCGTTTTGAAAAAAAAAATATAATATGGTGAAAATATTCAGCTTGGAATGTTTCGCATTAAGTAAATATAAACAAAAAACCAAAATATGTAAACAACGGCTGGTTATCCGACCAAATTCCAATGACTACTAAAAAGCGACTGATTCATACAAATATCGATGACCTTCTTTATTGGACGTATTAATACCTAAACTGTTGTCGGTACAGTCGCGTTCAAAAGTTCTGGGGGCTTTTTCTGTTTTTTTTTTTGTTCCTACGCCTTTATGAACTTATTAGATGGCGCTGCATTGAAAATCTTCATAGCCTATATTGGTTTGTTCGATCAGATCGCTTTCCATGCATAAGCGGTTTAGCTCCTTGCTCGATAGATGGCGTTGCTCATTTGACGCCAATTTCTGAATCGCGGTGTTAAGATTTTCCATGAAAGAACGACCCATCGATGTCGGTTGTTAAAAGTATTTGGTTTCATATTTGATATCTATATTAGTATATACGTGGGACACTCAGAAAGTTTTGCGACACTAAAAAAAATTGTTCTACAGGTACATATATTTTTATTAAATCTTTTCAAAGTACTCTCCACCAGCCTCTATACAAAGATTCATGCGTCTGAACCAGTTTTCAAAACACTTTTTCCAGTCCGCCGCAGACACCTCGTTTACAGCCTGCTCGAACGCAGCCAGCGTATCTTCCGGCGACGAAAATTGTATCCCCTTGAGCTGATTTTTTATTTTTGGAAATATAAAGAAGTCACACAGTGCTAGATCAAGGCTGTAAGGAGGGTGACCTAGGAGTTTGACTGGTGTACTGTCCAGGAAGTCCCTCGTTTTGAGCGCGGTGTGTGCAGGCGCATTGTCGTGGTGGAGCAGTAGTCCGCGGAGCCCTGTGTTTCGTCGCTTGTTGCTCACAACAGAAAAAACTTCTGGTAAACATTTGGTAGTATACCATTCGGCGTTGATGCTTCTTTGATCTCTTAAGGGAATTGAGGCCAAGTGGCCAGTCAAATTAAAAAAGCTGGCGATCAAAATCTTCCCCCCGCTTCGAGATCGCTTCACTTTGGTAGGCGTTGGTTCATTTTGAAACACCCAAACTGTCGACTGGCGCTTGGTTTCTGGATCGTATTGATAAATCCAGGACTCATCACCTGTTACGATGTCGTAAACACGCTGAGACGAGCCTGCTTCAAATTTGTTCAGCATATCACGGCACCATTCCACCCGGGCCTGCTTCTGAGCGTCGGTGAGGTAGTGCGGCACCCAGCGCGATACTATCCTCCTCACGCGAAGATGCCCATGTAGAATCTCGTGAACGCTTCCCGATCCAATATTTAATATGTGCTGAATCTCCTGATATGTAATTCGCCTACTTATTATCTTGGATTAAATTTTTCACTGCTAGCACGTTTTCTTCCGTAATAGCCGTCAAAGGGCGACCGCTTCTTTCTTCATCCCCCAAGGTTGATCGACCGCGCCTAAATTCGTTATAATAACGATACACGGTTGCCTTGGAGGGGCCTTCATCCATAAATGCCATTTGAAGTCTATCGAACGATTCATCCGGTTTCAGGCGACACTTGAAAAAATCATAGCTCTAAAATGTTCCCGGCGCAGATCCATTTTTCAGTAAGACACGATACTTTGAATTGGCTCGCAAAAAATGTGGAGGGAAATTTTGAAAATGGAACACACATATTTTTACTTACAAGTAATCATATTTTCGAAAAAGATTCTAACTGGCCAGTCTCCCATATAATAAAAACTATTTATCGCAATACTTTCTGAGTGGCCTGGTATATATGTATATCTAAAACTGTGGTCTAAAAAAGTTTAATTGTTGTTGTAAAAGTATTTGTTTCTAATTTTATAAAGCTAAAAAGTTCGTTTGTTTGGTTGGTTGAACGCGCTATTCTCAGGAACTACTGATTCTAATTGAATCATTATTTTAGAGTCGGATAGCCCATTTATCGGGGAAGGCTATATAACATCACGCTGCGACCAATAGGAGCGGAGCATTAATAAAAAATGTAACGCAAACGAAGTTGCGCGGGTCAGCTAGTCTATATCAATATTATAAAGCCTGAAGAGTTTGTTTAGTTGAATGCGCTAATTTCAAGAACTTCTGTTTCGAATTGAAAAAATATTTTAGTGTTGGATAGCCCATTTATATATATAAGTTCCGCTACACTAAGTCTATTCTATTCTAGGTCTTCATCACTACTTTGGATGTGTGCATAGAGATTCAGGACAAGCTTTAAAAACAAAAAGTGTAGGAAATTACAAAATTTTGAATTGGCCCTAGGTCTGGTCTACGGCGACTTGGCTACTTGTCGGAATAGTATGAATTGGTGTACTTATTATGAGGAATGATTTGAGATATATTTCAATTATTTTGGACTTACGCCCATTTTGACGAAAACCGTTTAGACCAGATCAAGGTGCAGGTTATAATTAGGAATGTAATGGATTACATTCTTAATTATAATCTTAAAATTATTATAATTTGATTATTGAAATGGAATTTAATAGCTATAATACTAATACTAGCACGCGTGATTGCGTGAAGCGAGCGCGATGGGCGTGGAGCGCGTGGTGCACGGCGTGCGCGTGGCGGCCGTGAGCGAGGTGAACAGCGCGCATTACGACGCGCTGGTGCTGGTCACGTCGCCCGGCGTGGCGCCGCCGCAGGCGCTCGAGGACTTCGTGGCGGACGCGTGCCAACTGGACGCCGAGCTGAGCACGGGCGCGCACGTGCTGCGCTGCGCGCGCGTGTCGGGCGCGCGGCTGGTGCTGGCGGGCACGGGCGCGCTGAGCGCGTACGACGACGTGCGCGCGCTGCGCGACGCGGCGCGCGCGGGCATGCTGCGCGCGGCGGGCGCGGGCGCCACGCGGCCGGTGCTGGTGCTGCAGCCGCACCCGCGCTGGCCCGACGCCGACCTGGTGACGCTGCTGGCCGCACTCGAAGTGCTCTACGTCGTGAGTTATTCTCTTGTCTATTCGCTTGTATACGATGAGATCGTCATGGAGTTACTGACGGATGTAAGAAGACCTATCACCGCGCCAACACTCACATAGTTTCTTACCGTCATTGCGTTAATTTTTATGTAGTAGACCATTTGTCTTGCTATACCGCTATAGCTATCATTTTGTTCTAGGCTCTCTAGCAATATTTGTTGTTAAGTAACACAAATTAAAAAAAATACTCATAAAATGATAAAGCTTTGGAGCCATAAAGTCAATGCCATTCATGACAAAGTTCAGATTCCATTGCTATATCGACAGTGAGTAATTTTACAATGATATACAAAATTACCCATTCCCAGACGTATAGTGGCCGATTGTGATTGTGACACAAAACATTTATCTGCGTGACTGTACTTTTCATGAATTCGGGTAAAATGCGAACGGTTGTCCAGTTGGCGAAAACATAAAAAGTGATAAGTTTCACTATGTGGACAGGCTTAAAAATTTAGGCGGATCCAGATGACGAAATAAGAAGTGATACTAATTTTGTGTTTCACCAACTGGACATAAAATGGAATATCCCAGCCATTTTACCTTTCCATTGTCGATATGTATTTGCAAACAAAATTAATGTTTTTGTCACTCATAAATTAACTTAATCTGCACAACACTAAAGTTGATAGTTGAGGAAGTGATGGTTGAGAAATTTGTAATATAAACTGATTTGTTTTAACTTACAACTAATTTCATCCCAAAGATATACTCCTTTGAATGGCAGCACTGCACTACAAATTGTCAGCATCGAGCTGATATATTTTCAATTTGTTGCGATATGACTTTGTAAGAGGCATCGCTTAGCAGTGCATTAAGCAATTCGATGATATTAGGTTGTTTTTTTAATAGCCTTATTAAGTTTTATGTGCCAAGCCTCAAGTGGGTTCGTGGTCCGATGACGATGAACTTTTTTAGTCAAAACAACTATATTGTTTGCAAAAAGAACTAATGCGTAATTGTTTTGTGATGTTGTTGTTTTTTTTTAAACTGTTAATTAAAAGTAGATATTACCTCTATTACCAGGGCAAATTAAACTTGATCTATACCGTCCTCCCCGTTAAACACAATACCAGGGTAAACTAAACTATCACAGTCATCCTACCAGTTAAACGCCGACTAAACCAGGGACGATGAAACAATTTTTCCCATCTGCCCAGTTGACGGAACAGGGGAATGGGACCCAGTCATAATGCGTAGCATTTCAGCCAGCTGATGGGTATGCCGTGTTGCTATGTGTGTATCGTGTGGTATGTAACGCTATGTGTCGGGTGTGTGACAGCCGCTGCAGATCCGCGAGTCGTTCCCCGAGCAGGCGCACAAGATCTGCGCGCTGGGCGTGTACGCCGAGGGACTCGCCACGCCGCTCGAGCAGCTGCTGCGGGAGGCCGCCGCGCTCGACGTCGCCAGGTGAGCGCGCGCGCGCACGCCCGCACGCGCGCACGCACGCGCGCACGCAGCGGGTGTACAGCGCGGCTGTTGCAGGGGGGTGGCGCGCGACATCGGCGGCGCGGACCCGGAGCGCATGACGCCGCTGCGCACGGCGGCGTACCTGCAGCAGCAGTTCGCGGGCTCGGCCGTGCGCGTGCGCGTGCTGCACGACCGCGCCGTGCTGGAGCGCGAGTACCCGCTGCTGGCCGCCGTGGACCGCGCCGCCGCCTCCGTGGAGCGGCACCGCGGTACGCTACATTTGTACACTTTATGGCTCTCACTATATAATACAATAAATAAAATTAAAAGTCATTTAGTCAAATCACACAGATGTTCGGCACTTTTTGAACGTCAAAATAACAGGGCAGTCTTTCAAATCGCCCGGCGCCTGCCGAGTATTTTGAGTGGGGAACAGAATCGGCGGAGCACTCTATAGTTATAGAGTGACAGATGTGTTGCTGGACAGTTCCCGAGCAACTCATCTGTCGTAACCACAAGTGTGACATCGAACTGTTGCTTAAAGCTATTTAACAATGTTTGGTTGCGAGTGTTGCGAGTGCGATACGCGCGTGACTGATGTGTTGTACCGCAGGCTGCGTGATCTTCCTGGAGTACGTGCCGCAGAGCTACGAGCGCACCGTCATGCTGGTCGGAAAGGTGAGTGCGCCGAGTGCCGAGTGACGCCACAGGTAGGGTGACTAGACCGTGTAGTGACGCGCGTGTGTGTGCAGGGCGTGACGTACGACACGGGCGGCTGCGACATCAAGGCGGGCGGCGTCATGGCTGGCATGTCGCGCGACAAGTGCGGCGCCGCCGCCGTCGCCGGCTTCTTGAAGGTGAGCATTCGCATGAGCCTTATATTGTACATCACTCCGTATATAGAAAGCCTCAGATAACCTCCACTAGATTGCGCATGTTGAACATTTTGTTTATATTCAATTGCACCAAATTAAGCGGTAGGCACGCGGTGCGCAGGGAGTGACGAGTGCAATCCGATTCAGTCAAGGTGACACGGTGGGACAATGACATTAAACATTCTGACGTCGATATTTTTTTTAAACAGTTTGCAAATGAATGTCCACTTTATTCAAAGTCAAAAAGTCAAAATTATTTATTTGTGTTAAATGTGGTACAAAGATGGTAAATATAACATGTATATATAGGTTATTATGTCGTATACGTCCTATTTCATTATCGATTTGTATGCTTACTGAATACTCCGAATTAATAAAGTTTTAATTTTAAAATGTTGACATACCATTGGTTCAAAGAAAGAGATCTATATTTTATTTCTCGATAAGCAAGAAAGTATTGCTCCTGACACTATTGCGTTTGTGAGAAATAGACCTTCATACAATAGTACCTAAAGAGTGAAAGGAAGCCATCAACGAGAGTTACAGTACACAGCCACTCTAAGTTAATATGTGAATAAATTATCCCATCTTTTTTATAACTCGAGTTAACTTAACATTTAACAACATAGATATTTAAGTAAACAGTAACAATCGAACTTTCACACAAAATTAATTCTCTAAATTGCCAGCGTCATCTCGGGTCCAACGTCTGAGCGACACTGAAGAGATAAATACGAGCATGGAGTGATACGTGTGCTAGTTCATGGAGTGATACGTGTGCTAGTTCATGGAGTGATACGTGTGCTAGTTCATGGATAGACTGCCGCGCTGGGCTGGTGGCCGCAAGCGTGACTGCTGAGCATGAGGCCTTGGGTTCGACTCCCAGAACGGGCAAAGTGTTATTGGGTTTTTCCGTCAGGAAGTTCTCAGTAGTAGCTACGGAGTCTGGATTTGTGCCCGGTTGATGTCAATAGGCTTGCCCCCTATATAAATGGCGAAATGTGGGTGTACTAATGGGTACACCTCTGCCTAACCCTTCGCAGATTACAGGCGTGATGTTATGTTATGTAATTCATGGATATGCGGCGCGCATAAGTTGGCTTCTATGCGGAATCTAGAGGAGGTTATCTATGGTAGAAAGCGTTTCATGCGTGGCGCAGTAGATGTCGCGTGCTGTGTGATGCTTGACGCGCGTGCGTCCGCAGGCGTGCGACGAGCTGCGGCCGGCGCTGAAGGTGGTGGCGGCGCTGGGCATGGTGCGCAACTCGGTGGGCGAGGAAGCCTACGTGGCCGACGAGCTGCTGCGCTGCCGGCGCGGCCTGGCCGTGCGCGTGGGCAACACGGACGCCGAGGGCCGCATGGTCATGGGCGACCTGCTGGCCGAGATGTGCGAGCGCGCCGCCGACGAGCGCGCGCCCACGCTGTACACCGTGGCCACGCTGACCGGCCACGCCGTGCGCGCCTACGGGCTGGGCTACACGGCCGTGCTGGACAACCACGCGGCGCGCGCGCGCGGCCACGCCGCCGCCTTCCGCGCGGCCGCCGAGCGGCTGGGCGACATGGTGGAGGTGTCCACCATCCGGCGCGAGGACCTGGCCGCGCACCGGGGCCGCGCGGCCGGCGACCACGTGCACCAGGCCGACAACGCGGCGTCGTCCGCCATGCCGCGCGGCCACCAGGCGCCGGCCGCGTTCCTGCTGCTGGTGTCGGGGCTGCACGAGGCCGACGTGCCGTACGCGCACCTGGACGTGGCGGCCTCGGCCGGCGACCTGCCCAACCCGCCCACGGCCGCGCCGCTGCTGGGCCTGGCCGCGCACTACGGCCTCGTCGCCAAGCGCTAATATATTTTAATAAGCGGGAACTTATGAAGTACAGAACTGCATAGTAATTCACTTATTTTTGGATGTTTATCTTTTATTTTTTCTATCAAGCATAATAACTTTAGAATACTTCAGACACTGTTTATATTATTTCTGTTGTTTCATAAATAAAGTTGTACGTTTTACGTAGCGTGTGGTTTGTCTGTAGTACTCGTCGCCTTCGTACCTGTCGTGTCGCGGCAGAGCGCGCGCGCGGTGCCTCACAGTGGCTATGCAATTTACATAAAGTTACATCAATAAATATGACAACTAAGTTGAAGAGCTCGTGGCGTCGTGGCTAAATAATAACAGCTGCTCGGGTCGATCGTCATGTTAAGCCGCGCTGCCTGGATTGGAACGTGGATGGGTGACCACCCATTACATAACGAGTTTCCTCCGTGCCTCGGAAAGCATGTTAAGTCGTTGGTCCCGGCTGTCATTTGTAGAACTTTGACAGTCCTAACAGGTCAGGTCAGGTCAGTGGCCCGAAAGTCTGACAACCAGTCTTACCAAGGGGTAATGGTATTACCCAGTACTAACTGGGTTGTGGAAGTCAGATAGGCAGTCGCTCCATGTAAAATTCCTGCCTGACTACTCTGAGAAGAAACGGCCGAAACAAACTCAGAGGTCACCATTTTTAAGACCAGAGATAACTTTGGTCGAATCACATGAGGACCATGCAGATTAGTGTCTGAGATGGGGGGACACCGACGCTGAAACGGTAACCACTTATTCTGTACATCATTATGAACCCCCCACATAAAACATTTTAGTCGGTTATTAGAAAAAACATGCTGTTTCCTACAAAACTGCAATAGGTACCTACACGGTCAAAATGTAATGTTTTGAGTAACAAATACCTATCCATCCAAACTTTCGCATTTATAATAGTAGCAAGAAGTAAGATTCTTTTTTATGTCTCCCGTCTTTACTTGGTTAGATTATGTTTGTTAATTACCGGTAAGTATTATTATTGTAGGTATATTGCGGTACTTGACAAGTTCTGTTTACAAGGTCAGATTTAGATTTGATAGGTATAGGTCGGATAATACGTATTTAAATTGTATTTGAGTTTTTTTTGCTGGGTACCATGGACTAATTACTATAACTAAACAGTATGGAGTATGATTTTGACAATAGGGTACTCGTACATACTTTTTTATTAGCCCAACTACGTAAGCAGGTAGGTATTTTGATAAACTATGGAGATTAATCAAATTTTTAAAACTATAGACAGAGCTGAGGCAATATTTTGTAAGCTTGTCTTCGACCTTAGGAGGTGCACCTACTAAGGTTCTTTCACTCAAATCATATTAATTTGCTATTAAGTATTAGTCTATGCTTTTAAATTGTACTACTCTGTCAAGAAAGTACCGGGAAACGATCATTAATACACAAAATGTTAATTATTCATCCAAAGTTATTTATCGCTTTCAAAGTATGCTCCTTCAAAAACGATACACTTACGCCAACGAATAATTCAAACATCAAAACATTTTTTAAACGCTTTTTCCGGAATTGAGTTCAGTTGTCGCCGCGAAGTCTCCTTTATGTCTTCTACGGAATGAAAACAGGTGCCTCTAAGTGGTAATTTGAGTTTAGGAAAAGAAAGAGGTCGGCTGGAGCCATAACTGCTGAATAAGGTCGATGGTATTTGTTGAGTTTTTGGTCAAAAATTCGTTCACTAAGATGGCTTTGGGTACAAAATCCAAGAATTTTCTTTACACAAATTGGCCTTTTTCGTCGAATTTGCTCTCTTAAACGCCGCATAACGCTCAAATAATATTCTTTATTTACTATTTGACCTTCCGGCAAGAATTCCGAGTGCACAACACCGCGATAGTCAAACAAAACGGTCAACATGACTGTTGCGTCTAACAACGCCATCTAGTTTATCGTGCAATCGATAAACGAAGTGACTGCGAGCAAGATATTCAAAATTTGTCCGCCCGCAGCGCGAGTGTGCACATACTGACCGCGGGACCGTGCGTGCGTACGTGACCACACAAAAACTTACAAACTTGCTCCTTTTTTGTAATAACCGAAATATACAGTTTCTTTTGAAAATCGAGCATTATTGAAGAAGCCCTGCCTGCTCCCTGTCTTCGATGCCATAACATTGGACCTTCGAGCCACATTTGAACATATCAGCCACGCGACGAGCCGGTTTGAGGAAGCGAGGTGTATACGTTGAGGAGACTTGGAAGACCAGCCGCAGATTACTGAGCAGAAGCCATTGATGTGACAGCCAGCAACGGTCAGGTTATCCAGTCGTACCTTTCCCTCCTTCCCCTGTGTCTTCGCCTTGTGTTAATATCGTACCTAAACGTTTTCAGGAGTTCGTTTGGCAGCGCTGAGGCCGTCTTCAGGTGAGAAAACACGACTGAACAAACCAAACTGTGAGTACCTACTTTCATAAGCTACCAAAATGAGTGTTGATGAAACTGTTTCTCGTTTAGATAGTCAGATGTCTGATCTTAAAAAACAACGTGGTGTAATTAAAGGTAGATTAACATTATTCGCAAATTATATTAATAAGTTAGATAGATCGTGTTTAGATTCTTTGATTAAAACCCAAGTACAAATGCGTATTCATTCGGCAGCCATTTTCTTTGTCGAGTTTAACGACGTGCAATCTAAATTAGAAAGAATTGTGGATGAAAAAGAATTACTATCACATTTAGAGTATAGGGATTCGTTTGAGTGCCAATATTATTCAATTATAGCTTTCGCAAAAAACTTGATAGGTGACTGTGAACAAATTGGATTGGATAATTCTCAGTGCATTTCCGGGAAATCAGTGTCTATTAAATTACCTCAAATAAAGCTACCTGCCTTTGACGGTTCCTTCGATAAATGGTTAGAATTCAGGAGCTCATATGTTTCAATGATACATGATCGCGACGACTTAGATCCCATACAGAAATTTCAATACCTAAAATCGTCTCTCAGTGGATCTGCGTTACATGTTATCAGTTCGTTAGAGTTTACCGCACCTAACTATAGTAACGCGTGGGACCTGCTCGAAGCTAGGTATCAAAATAATAGGCTATTAATACACAACCATGTAAAGGCTTTGTTTGCGGCACCTTCACTGGGTAAGGAATGTCCGGCACAGATCAGAATGTTAGTAGATTGCGTTTTACGTAATCTGAGAGCCCTAAATTCTCTTAAAGAACCTGAATCTTCACTTGAGGATATGCTTATCATTTATTTAGTTGTCAGTAAACTTGACTCTGCTACTGAACGCGAGTGGGAGAACTACAGAAGCTCACTTATCTCTGATTCTCACAAAACCTCTAAAACTTTAAAACTAGAGGATTTATTAACGTTTTTAAACAATAGGTCTGACATGTTAGACATGATTCATTCGGGAAATACAAAAAATAATCAGTCACATTCACAAAAACATGAGGGTAAACAGTCAGCGGATCATAAGAAACAGAATAACTCTCAAACTACACTGAGTTATGCGAGTGCGAATAATAAGGTTTTGTCGGGTAGTAAATGTAAAATAAATAAATATAACTCGACATGTCCGTTATGTAGTGATAAACATGCATTATATTCATGTGTTAAGTTTTTAAATATGTTAGTACAGGAAAGATTAAATTTTGTTCAGTCTAAAAACGTTTGTCAAAACTGTTTACGTACTCACACAATTGAAAATTGTAAATTCGGTCCTTGTAAATTATGTCAACATAAACATAATGCGTTAATTCATGTTGACAATAATAGCGTTCTTCCAAATACGTCGTCACAACGTTCCGTTATCAATAACACGGTGCCACAGTCGTCTGTATTACACTGCGTTAGTAAAACAGCTGACGATAAGCGTAGTTGTAACGCGTTTAAAGATAATAAGTCGTTACAGACTGTCTTGCTGTCTACGGCGTTAGTTGAGATCGCTGATATTGATAACCGTTATCACACGGTTCGCGCTTTGCTTGACAGCGGCAGTCAAAATTGCTTTATAGCTCAAAGCTTATGTAAACGTTTAAAATTACCTATAATACAGTCCACTATACGTGTTTGTGGCGTTGGACAAACCGTTTCACAGTCCAGTCACAAATGCGATGTTAATATTCGTTCTAAGGTGTATGATTTTAATACAAACTTACATTGTCTAGTGTTGCCTAGCATCATTTCGAAGTTGCCTTCGATACACGTTAATAGTGATGCTATTAGTATACCTAGCAATATTTTACTTGCAGATCCCACATTTTATGTACCAAGCGATATAGATTTATTAATAGGCGCGGATGTCTTTTGGGATTTACTAAAAGTAAATAAAATAAAACTTCACACCGGTCCATACCTACAAGATTCGTTGGTTGGTTGGATTATATCCGGTCCAGTTTATAATAATAATCGTTTTTTTTCGGCTGGCATGACAGATGTCCAGTGCAATTTATCGTTAGTTGATTCTCAACTACGAAAGTTCTGGGAAATCGAAGAAGTAAATATCCCTCCCGTTATTACTGAGGAGGATCGTTTTTGTGAAGAGTTGTTCTTGCAGACTACTGAACGCGATAATCACGGTAGATTTACTGTAAGAATGCCACTTAAACAATCTCCTGATTGTTTGGGTGATTCACATAATTCTGCTATACAGCGTTTTCTATCTTTAGAGAGGAAACTAGATCGTTTACCACGGTATAAAGAAATATACTGTGAATTTATGCACGAGTACGAGCAATTAGGTCATATGACGCTGCTCGAAGATTTTAATAGTTTAAATAAGCCGTACTATGTTGTACCACACCATGGGGTATATCGTGAAAGTAGCGTGACAACCAAATTACGTGTTGTTTTCGATGCAAGCGCGACAACTTCTAATCATAATTCGTTGAATGATATTCAATACGTGGGACCTAGGTTACAAAACGATATCTTCACAATATTGCTTCGTTTCCGGCAATATCAATATGTAGCTTGCGCAGATATTGAGAAGTTTTTTAGACAAAGTTTAATTCATCCTGATCAGCGTAACTTACAACTAATATTATGGCGAACTGATAACAACATGCCCATTCAAGTTTATCGTCTCAACACAGTGACGTATGGCACTGCATCAGCGCCGTACCTTAGTAACCGTTGCTTGAAACAGCTGGCAAAGGAATGTCAGGATGACGTCATCGCTAGCGTTATCAATGACGATTTTTATGTAGACGATCTATTGACGGGGCATGATCAGCGCGACATGTTGTTAGATATTTGCAATAAAACGGCCGCCGTTCTACAAAGCGGTTGCTTCCCCTTAAGGAAATGGACTTTTAATTTCGATGTAACCTCAGAAAGTACCAAGGATTTATGTATTGGTGAATATTGTCAGTCTAAAACCCTAGGTGTTGGTTGGTCTAATAAGAATGATTTATTTAATTTTTCAACTAGTGTAAATAAAGGTTATAGTGATACGAAGATAACTAAACGTTTAATTATGTCTGTCATTGCACAGATTTACGACCCACTAGGATTATTAGCACCAGCTATTACCACGGCTAAGGTTTTATTACAAAAATTATGGCTTGCAAAAATAAGTTGGGATGATGAAGTTCCTAGTCAAATTGCATGTGTCTGGTATAATTTCATTGATTCGTTACAATATTTATCCGAAATATTAGTGCCGCGTTATGTCATGTGTATTAATGCTGTAAATAAAGAGCTACATATTTTTACCGATGCTTCTCAGTCTGCATACGGTGCTTGTGCGTACATACGTTCACACCCTAACAGTGATGAGTCGCAGGTTTCATGTCGATTACTATGTGCTAAGAGTAAAGTCGCACCAATCAAAGCGTTAAGTATTCCACGACTTGAGCTATGCGGAGCTTTAGTTGGAGCTAAACTTTATAATAAAATCATAAATGCTCTTAGGCTGAAATTCGATAAAATCTATTTCTGGACCGACTCCACTATAGTTCAAGCTTGGCTTCGGACATCACCACCTTTGTTAAAAACATTCGTTCAGAATAGGGTCGTGCAAATTGACGAATTAACAAGCAACACTACTTGGTTGCATGTTAAAAGTAAGGAGAATCCTGCTGATATATTATCAAGAGGTGTTCTCTTTGATTCATTAAAGGACAACACTAGTTTGTGGTGGTGTGGTCCGACTTTTCTTCGTGAACCAACTTCAAGTTGGTTGACAACAAACAGTAATCAAACTGAGTTTATTGATAGTACTACTAATAACTTACCGGAATTAAAATGTCCTAAAACTACAAATTTGTTGAATGTAGAATCGTCTAATATAATTGATTTCGATAGGTTTTCTTGTTTTAATCGTTTGCAAAGAACAATGGCGTATGTCTTACGGTATATTTTTAACCTACGTGCATCGCGTGTCGGTCAAGGTCGCAAAACAGGTTCATTGACCGTGAGCGAGATTAATAGTTCATTAGTTGTGTTGACACGTTTAGTTCAATCACAAACATTCAGCAAGGAATATAATAATCTTAAAGAAAAGGTGCCTTTAAAGAATAAGACTAGTAATAAAACAATAGGTTTAAATATATTTTTAGATAAGGATGATATAATTCGTGTTGGCGGTAGACTTAGTAATTCAAAATTTAATTATGATAAGAAACATCCAGTGTTGTTGTGTCATAAACATCGATTTACTTGGCTATTGTGTTCTTATGAACACAAACGTTTACTTCATGCTGGTCCTCAGCTTCTCGTGGTTACCATGCGCGATAGATGGTGGGTGCTGGGAGCACGTAATTTAGCAAGGCTAGTTGTTCACAGATGTGTAACCTGCATTCGCATGAAAGGAAATACGTTAACTCCACACATGGGTGATCTCCCTGCTGAACGTTTAGAAGCTGGATTCCCATTCATGCGATGTGGTGTTGATTATGCCGGGCCAATATCTATATTAAATCGCAAAGGCAGAGGTTCACAACTAATTAAAGGATACATTTGTTTATTCGTTTGTTTTGCTACCAGAGCTGTGCATTTAGAATTAGTTAGTTCTTTGTCCACTCAAGATTATTTATTGGCATTCAAACGATTCATATCACGACGCGGTAAGCCGTGTCAAGTTTTTTCCGATAATGGTAGGAATTTCATTGGAGCTGAAAGGGAGCTTTCAGCTATATTTGAAAAATCAAGCGAAATAATTGATTTTGCTACTAGTAATAATATTATATTTAGTTTCATCCCGCCTTATGCGCCTCACTTTGGTGGTTTATGGGAGGCAGGAGTGAAGTCGTGTAAGTATCACTTGAGACGTGTCGTAGGTAATGCTAAGCTGACTTATGAGGAGTTTGGTACGGTATTGACCCAGGTTGAGGCTGTCCTGAACTCTCGTCCTATGTCACCTATGTCCGCAGATCCTAATGATTACCTTCCACTCACACCTGCTCATTTCCTAATTGGCCGACCGTTGACTGCACCTGCCAGCGAGGACCTCACGACATCTAAGCCTGCCTGTCGCTACCATCGGCTGGAACAGTTACGTCAACATTTTTGGGAACGGTGGTCAAAGGAGTATGTGTCTGAGCTTCAACGGAGAACGAAGTGGGCGCACAAGACAGACGACATAGCTAAGGATAGCCTTGTCGTCATAAAGGAAGATAACCTGCCACCACTCAAGTGGAGAATGGGTAGAATTATTAAACTGTTTCCAGGCAATGATGGTGTCTCCAGAGTAGCTGAGATCCAAACATCACAAGGCACAATCAAGCGTGCTTCATCAAAAATCTGCCCGCTGCCGGTTTAGACTACGTGACTTCAGGTTTCAGTTGGAAGATGGATCTTCCAAGGTGGCCGGTATGTTGCGTCTAACAACGCCATCTAGTTTATCGTGCAATCGATAAACGAAGTGACTGCGAGCAAGATATTCAAAATTTGTCCGCCCGCAGCGCGAGTGTGCACATACTGACCGCGGGACCGTGCGTGCGTACGTGACCACACAAAAACTTACAAACTTGCTCCTTTTTTGTAATAACCGAAATATACAGTTTCTTTTGAAAATCGAGCATTATTGAAGAAGCCCTGCCTGCTCCCTGTCTTCGATGCCATAACAATGACTTTGACTTTTGATCGACTTTGGCGTGGTTTTTTCGGCTTCGGTTCAGTTGGAAGGCGCCACTCCGAAGATTGTTGACTAGTTTGCGTGTCAAACTCGTACACCCACGTCTCATCACCAGTAAACAATGCGTTTCATGAATGTTGGTTCATGAATTGCACTCGTTCTAGCATGTCCTCAGCGACTCTCATGCGATTGAGTTTTTGGAGAAAATTCAGGTCTTTTGGGACTAGCCTAGTGGCAACCATGTTTCATACCCAAGTGATTATTTAAAATGGTACGGATCGACTCGTGAGACACAGAAAGTTCAGCTATCTCTCTCAAACTTAAATGAGGATTTTCAGTCACTATTTCCTTCACTTTTTTGATGTTAACTTCAGTTGAAAGCGTTGATGGCCCACCAGAGCGAGGCAAATCTTCCATCACATCTCGACCGCTTTTTAACGCTTTGTACCTACTCATAAGCACGTGTTTTGATAAAGTCGATTCATCGTAAGGCTCCTGTAACATTTTTAGGGACTCTGAGCACGAAATTCCATTGGCGATGCAAAATTCAAGACAAACTCTTTGTTCGATGTTTTTGTCCATTATGACATTCGCAATATACATTATATATTATGATCTAACTAAAAACAGCACTGTATTTAATGTAAACTAGCTTTTGCCCGCGACTTCGTAGGCTTCGTTCGTAGAATAGAAAAAAGATTATTTCCTGTGGTAAAATGTAGCCTATTTTTTAAGAAATAGTAGAGCGGTGAAAACTAAGCTATTATCCATCCAGTAGTTTTTGCGTGATGCGCGTACAAACATACAGACAGACAAATATTCTAAAAACTGGCTTTAGGCTTCTGTTGCTCTAATAAAGATCCCCCCCATAATATATATATTTTTTTTTTTCAAGATCTTCAATGCACAGACATCGGCCTGTTACAATTTTATTATATGTAGGTATGTATAGATAACAGATGCAACTCAAACTCCGCGCCAAAATGGAAAACAGTTGTGCCAATCTAAAACCGGAAATTAAATTTGGAACCATAAACAAATCATCCATTCCCGATACTTTTTTCAGATTTCATGGACAACGTAGGTGCACACTAACGTATGCTGAATGCTTATCTTCTTAGGTTAAAGTACCTACCCATACAGACATTGTAAAATAAAATAGTTTTCTGATCTACATGCTACTAAGTAAGCACCGAGCCTAGGTTTATTTGAAACAATTGGTAATTAAATATACAGATAATTATTATGTAAAAGAAGACAACCCTTACGTAGTCAGAAGTTATAAGAGTTACGTGATAGAAAGAGAAACAACTTGTAGGTAATTAGCGTTGTGCGGCCTGAATTGCACTTTATTTTATCGTAGCAAAAGTCAGAAGAAAATATAGAAGGAAGGTAATTTCAGAGTATTGGGTTCTCTGATTGTCAGAAGGTTAAAGATAAACTCCGTTGAATGAAGAATGAATAGTGAATACTTTATTTACAAAAGGCACATCTTTTATACATTTGTAAAACTTACTAACTTAAAGTAACCAATAACAACATGTACATTATAAAAAATCAACATTAACAAAATAAAAAAACCAATAAGATTAGGAGAATTACAACCAATCGCGTCACAGCATTGTTGTAGTAATAATTCCACGGAGGGCGCTGGTGTGCTGGCGGCGCGCGGGCCGCGGACCGCGCGTAGCGTGTCTGGGTTCGCGAATGCATAAATAGAGGCGACATGTTCGCGCGCGCTCAGTACTCCTACTTGGCCCACCGAAACCGCCGCAGACGTCGACCGGCTGGCAGAAGAGGTCACCGCTTGCATACAGCGCGCCCTCGAAGGGGCGACAATAACACTTCCGCAGTCGCAGGGGCTTGTGTACAAGCCTCTGCCCACCCACATCAAGCATCTGGTCGCCCAGAGGAAGCGCCTTCGCAAGCGGTGGCAGGATACGGGCTGCCCACGGGCAAAGTCCGACCTCAACCGTCTCGCGGAGAAGGTTAGGGCCAAGCTTCAGGAGCACAACGCCGCGAGCTGGGAGGAACGTATCGACGCGGCAGAGGGAGACTGGCCGTCGATACACAAGCTGTGTCGACAGCTTGCGAACACCCCGGCTCCGGTACGCCCACTACGCCACAGCGACGGGGCGCCGAGATACATCGCAGCAGACCGTGCGGGGATCTTTGCCGAGCACCTGGAGCGTCAATTTGAGCCTAACCCATCTGATGACACCGAACACATCGCAGCAGTCGAGAGGCACCTTGGGAAGTACTTCGCGACGCCGATAGCTCCCGAAGAGGAACCAATCTTCTTCTCGCCTTGCGCAGTCAGACGCGCCATCCTGAAAACCAAGCCGAGAAAGGCCCCCGGTGCGGACGGTGTGACCAACACAGCGCTGCGCCACTTGCCCTTCCGTACGGTAGCGGCACTGGCGCGCCTGTACACGGGCATACTGCGCACTGGGGCCTTCCCGGCCGCGTGGAAGGAAGGGCGCGTCATCATGCTGCCCAAGGCGGGCAAAGACGTCACGAAGCCGGAGAGCTATCGGCCCATTACTCTCCTGTCAACCATCTCCAAGGTGTTTGAGAAACTCCTGCTGCGACACCTCTCCCAGCACGTCACGCCTCGCCCGGAGCAGTTTGGGTTCCGCGCTGAGCACTCTACGACGCTCCAGCTGTCGAGGGTACTGCACCTGCTGGCGGCAACGCTTAACAAGAAAGAGCGTGCGGTTGCAGTATTCCTCGACATGGAAAAGGCATTTGATCGCGTTTGGCACGCCGGTCTGCTGTACAAACTGTCGCAGACAGACGCGCCTCGTCGCTTGATACAGGTGGTCTCCTCCTTTCCTCTCTGACAGGTCCTTCAGGGTGGCGGTCGACGGCGCGCTTTCTAGCGCTCGCCCGATCGCCGCGGGCGTGCCGCAGGGCAGCTGCGTCTCTCCGCTGTGTTACTCCTGCTTCACCGACGACATCCCCACCACTCCCGACACCACGCTCGCGCTGTATGCCGACGACGCCGCGTACATCGCTACCTCGCTCAACGCGAGGCACGCGGCCGTCAAAATGCAGCGCGTGCTCGATCTGCTGCCTGACTGGCTGGCAAAATCGAGGTTGTCGGTGAACGTGGGAAAGACGCAGGCGCTGGTCGCCGGCGGCACCATTCTCCCGCCTCCCCTGAAGTTGCAGGGAGCCGACGTCGCGTGGTCGCCCCAGGTGAAATACCTCGGGGTCACCATCGACCGTCGGCTCTCCATGGTAAGTCACGTCCGCTCGGTTGTCGCCAGATGCAGAGCCGCCCGCAACCTGCTCCACCCAGTGCTCTCTTCCCGCCTCCCGCTGCGTGCCAAGCTGGGCGTGTACAAAACGTACATCCGCCCACTGCTCACGTACGCCGCCCCAGCCTGGCTCGCCCTCACGAGCGAGAACACAAGAAAACTCCTCCGCGCACAGCAGAATCTGTCGCTGCGGAGGATTGTCGCCGCCCCTCGCTACGTGAGGAACACCACCATCCAGCGGGACCTCAAGATAGAGAGCCTGGAGGACTTTTGCCGCCGCCTCGCGTCCACTATGTTCGCGCGTGCCGACGCTTCTGCTTGGCCCCACGTCAAGCACCTAGCGCCATGGCACGCGCGGCCACCTGACGCGAGGCGCCTACCACGCGACCTCATACCAGCGGACGTGGCTAGCCCCCCCCCCCCCCCCGGATTTGACGCACCCGAGTAAGTCGCACCCACCTACACGCGGCCTACTCAAACAATGAGACTCCACACTCACTACATACACTCGGTACATGTCGTGTTCTAGGTTAATATAGGCACGACACGCACCGCATCACACAGTCACGACTCCACAAGCGAATAAACTCACGCGATGAACGAGCGGCGCGGGCCTGCTATTCTATCGCTAACATGAGCGGTGTTACACAAGTACATTGCCGCTCATACTCACATACACGGCCCTTTTGCCTGGCGCGTAATCGGCTAGACCTGAAAGCGTGACAGGCGGGGGCCAACAGCCGCGGTAGGGAGCGCCGAGCCACCTCCGCCGCTGGTCGTCACCCGCTAGGCCTCCTCCGGGTAACCGGAGGTCTCACCGCCAGGTGACAGACCGCCGAGGTGGCGTGAAGATAGCGGCGCTATACATAGCGCCGTAGCGCCTCCTACCGGACACTTTTGCAACTACACATAGACAGGTTGCGTTATAACGCGCCTGTCAACTGCCGGGCCTATACGGCCACCTTAAGGAGGGCGCCCGTTGTCACGGGCGCCGCAGAAGATACCGCGGGCCCAAGGACGTTGTCCACACCCCGCCAGCCGCGCCCCCATGCGGGGGCGTAGCGACAACCACCAGTGCGCGCTCAGTGTCGGGCAGCAGTCGCGTGAAGTTGTGTTTTGGACTGAGTTGACGGAAGACTGAAGACACGTGAAATGAAGATTGAAGAAATTAAGAGTGACTTCACGGCTCCCGACACTCTGTTTCTTTATCGGATAATCGTCAAAACGTACAAACAAAAGTTCTTTTGAGAGCTGTTCTTTAGCGGCGTCGCTGATCCTAAAGGTATTGCCAATAATTTTAGAGATCACTTTGTGGTAAGATCTCCTGTGGGGCCAGCGATGACCGATATAAGCGGCGCTGTGGCTGGCGTGCCCGGGAGAAAAACACGCTTTTCAGCAAAGGAAGTTGTCGCGGCAATTCAAAGGATGAAAAGGGGTAAGTCTCCAGGGTACGACGGTCTCAGTATCGAGCATTTCAGGCATGCAGGTGTACATCTGCCGCGGGTACTGGCTATGTTTTTTACGCTGTGTATCGGTCACTCATACTTGCCGCAATCGCTGATGAAGACCTTGGTTGTACCCATTCTTAAGAACAGAACAGGGGATGTATCAGATAAGTCAAATTATCGACCCATCTCACTTGCTACAACAACAGCTAAGATACTTGACAGTCTGCTTAATCAGAGTCTCAGTGGGTACTTACATTTACATGACGCACAATTCGGTTTCAGGGCGGGGCTATCCACTGAGAGTGCTATATTATGCCTTAAGCATACTGTCAGGTATTACACGGACAGAAAGACACCGATATATGCCTGTTTTCTCGATTTGTCAAAAGCTTTTGACACCGTTGCCTATGACATACTGTGGCGAAAGCTAGAGGAAACGGGTATGCCCACGGAATATACCAGTATTCTTAAATTCTGGTATAAAAACCAGACTAACCAGGTGAGATGGGGGGATACTCTATCTGATGAATACAGATTGGAATGCGGTGTAAGGCAGGGCGGCCTCACGTCAACCGGCCTCTTCAGCCTATATGTGAACCAGTTGATCGAGGAGCTCAGCAGGACACATGTCGGATGCTACATTGACGGAACGTGTGTCAACAACATAAGCTATGCTGATGATATGGTTCTGCTGGCCCCCTCGGTCAACGCCCTGAGGACATTGGTTAAAATATGTGAGCGCTACGCGTCCGAGCATGGTCTCAGGTACAACACGCAGAAAAGCGAGGTACTGATTTTTAGTGCAGGCAAGCAGAGACCTAGTACAGTGCCTCCGATCATGGTCGATGGAGTGGCCCTGAAAATTGTGAAGACCTTTAAATACCTGGGCCATCTGGTCACGGAGGACTTAAAGGATGACCCAGATATAGAAAGGGAACGTAGGGCGTTGGCGGTAAGGAGCAATATGCTGGCCCGTAGGTTCGCTCGATGTACTAAGGAAGTTAAAATAACACTCTTTAGGGCATATTGCCAATCCTTTTACTCGAGCGGCCTGTGGGTTCGGTATACGCAACGAGCCTACAACGTCCTACGAATTCAGTATAATAATGCCTTCAGGATGCTGTTGGGGTTGCCGCGCCACTGTAGTGCGTCACAAATGTTCGCAAACGCGCGTGTTGACGGTTTCCACGCTATAGTGCGTAAGAAAGCGGCGTCATTATTTCAAAGACTGCGCGGTAGTACCAACAGCATTTTGCAAATGATTGCATCCCGCCACGACTGTCCCATACAGGCTCACTGGGTGGGAATAGTAACGGGAAGATTGTGACTTTTTAGAATTTTTTAGATTTTGTACTACTAACTTAGATTATAAGCAAATTGTTACTAACACTTATATGGATTCTGTCCGAAATAAATGGTTTATTATTATATTATATTAACAGATATCGTTCAAAACGTTCGTCCTTATCAGGATGGCTTGCTTCAATGTTTCTTTATCAGAGCGTCAAAAACGTGGTAACTTGCTGTGATCGGCAGTGGCTACAGTAACAAGCCAATTCATCAGTGAAGCTATTGTTGTTTGTTTAGCTTCGTCACTGACGCCCGCGGCCGTACCCTAAAATTCAATCGTTACTGTAATATCCACCCTTATCCGCTGATAGGTGAGTGTGTTTTGTTTCTCACCCTAGCACCTAAGGGTATCGTTTGTTGAGACAAGAAAGTCATTCACTCACCTAGTTTCAATTCTGTTTCTCAAGTCTCACCTTCTTTCATAATATTTCAGATATATTCTCTCGTCACCAATATTTTCGGTAGTCGGTGTACCGATCGCACGAGTACACGACGTTGCTAATAGCATTTATTTCGTTTAAACGGCCGCTGGCAGTGTTGCTCAAACTTTTTTTACCTAAGTCAGTCGAAATGTTTACCTGTAATCGCTGTGACGCTGAATCAAGAGATGGTGCTACTTGTGTTGCCTGTAAGGCGAAATTCGACTTTCCCTGTGCTGGGATAGCTGAGGCTGGATGGAGAAAACTTGGCGAGCGTAAATTGACATGGAAATGTCAAAGCTGCAAGGCTACCCCGGCTGCCAGCCCTCAAACTGGTTGTTTGAAGGCTTCACCAGCGAACTCGGATACCATCATGACTCAGCTTCAACGTCTGTCAGCTAAAATGGATGCATTACCTGCGCTGATAGAGAGTGTAAAGGCTATCCAGAGCGAGCTTGCGGAATTAAAAACCATACGGCAAGAAGTCTCTGAAATGAAATCTTCCTTTGAGCCTTATTTATGGTCAGGAAATAAAAGCTTTAGCAAGTGAAGTGTCAGCTCTGGAAGATGAAATCGAGACAATGAAGAAAACCAAAGAAGTGATAGTCAATTTGCAGGATCGAATTACCCAGCTTGAGAATCGGCAATCTGAGAATGAACAGAGGTCTCGTATGAACAATATTGAGATCAAAGGAGTTGGCACTCCTATATCCAAGGATGAAGACCTATTCGAAATAATGGCCAAGATTGGTAAAGCTATTGACTTTCATGTACAAAAGGATCAGATAAACTACATAGCAACGGTGCCGACACGTAATGACAACTTACATAAAAACATTATTTGCTCTGTACACAGCAGCTACCTAAAAACGATTTTATAGCTGCGTCGAGGAAATTTAAAAAACCGAATACTGGAGATCTGGGCTTACAGGGCAATAACAGGGTTTACATCAACGACCACCTGAAACTGGAAAATAAACTGCTACTTAATAGAACTAAAGCTCAAGCCAAAGCGTGGCTTTGAACATACATGTGGGTTAGAGGATGCAAAATTCTTGTGCGAAAAAACAACGTCTCCAAAACACTGCATCAAAACAGAGCAGGATTTAAAAAAGTTTTTGTGTTAATCGAAACGTCTCATTTTACCTGTGAATTGTTTACCTACTCTTTTTGAAAAACTTCGTTTAGTTTATATTGTTGACACATTATTGTTAATCGTTAACTCGTATAACTTAAGTTTGAGAAACGCAGGTACGTATTTTTTGCACGCATCCTTTTGTTCTCTTATAGCTCGTTGTCGCGTATTCATTTGACTCATTAGGCTTTGTTTATTGTCATTTTATACTCTATGTATGTGCAGTTAGAGGTGAGATCTGCTTACACTTCATATTACTTACGCTTACCGTCAAATCTGGCAGCTTTACCAAGGGTTACTAACTTTGCCACCAGCGGAGCGCTTATGTTAATCCTTTCATACCACAGACTACGTTTATTTTTTCGTGTTGTGACTATTTTTAGGGAAAAATATGGTTATCAATTGGCAACACTATTTTGAATAAGGTAACACCACGGCAGCCATTTTTTACCATTTCAAACTCAAAACTCGTCGCTCGCTTAACCTTAAAACACAGTGCTCAAGAACTTTTAATATTTTCGAGTGCAAAAATCGGATCCAGGTACGTAAATTTTAGAAATAATGTTATTTTAGTGGTAAGGAACGGATTGATTACCTTCTAAATGCCGTAGTGTTTGAATTGTGTCTCATAATGTTGTTGGCAAAGTTACCAGACCATGCCGGTCAATATGGGAGGGCAGCTTTGCCATGTTTTGTAGCCGCCTAGGGTTGACAGAAACAGAAAATAAAAATTATATTTTTATTCTCATAACTTTAAACTTTTTAAACTTTATGTGCTAATTACTCATACTTATTAATCATCAATATAAACATGAGGATCTTAGTAGTTGTAGGTTCAAAAACATTTTCTTTTTTTTAAGAGATGGGTCGCCGTAGTCGCCGAAAACTAGGATCAAGAACCTATAAAAATTACACCCAGGAAATGCTAGACCTAGCAGTAGATCTAGTAAAAAAAAAGAACATAACGTCATTGGAAGCCGAAAAAAGATTTCTCATACCTCGACGTACAATTGAGAATAAAGCAAAGGGACTCCATATGAAACCTCCTGGTGCTCAGTTGCGTCTTGGCGACTCCGAGGAAAAGGACATTGTGGATGTATTGATAGCAGCTGCAGATTTTGGTTCCCCATTATCTCGTCTGGATCTACGTATACTGATCTTTGAATATCTGAATAAAAATCATCGCTCTTGCCTATTTTCTGGTAAAATACCAGGTAAGTGGTGGGTAAGAAATTTTTTAAGTAGACACAAGCATGCACTGACGGAGCGAGCAGTGCAGAACATTAAGAAAGCAAGAGCAGAGAAAACTGTAGATGAATTTACGGATTACTTCAGTAATCTTGAGCACACTTTAATAGACGTCCCTCCACAAAATATATTAAATTACGATGAAACCAACTTGTCCGACAACCCGGGTTCAACAAAATGCATTTTCAAACGGAAAGTAAAATATCCTGAAAGAATATTAAATCATTCAAAAGGAAATATTTCAATTATGTTCGCTGCAAGTGCAGATGGATCTTTATTACCTCTTTATACAGTATACAAATCCGAACATTTGTGGTCCGCATGGTGCTTAGGTGGGCCACCAGATGCTAGATTTAATAGAACTAAGTCAGGGTGGTTCGACGCCACCGTTTTTGAGGATTGGTTCAGGTGTGTCGTCATTCCATGGGCTACTAACCTTGATGGATCCAAAGTTGTCATTGGCGACAATTTGTCAAGCCACCTGAATGTGACTATTTTAAGACTTTGTGAGGAGCACGATATACGATTTGCTTTTTTACCACCGAACAGTACACACATCACACAACCATTAGACGTAGCCTATTTTGGACCTCTGAAAAAAATCTGGCGACGAATCCTGACAGACTATAAAATAAAAAATCCATCAGAGGCTCAAATAAATAAAACTCACTTTCCTATATTGCTGAAGGAGTTACTAGCAGAAATCAGAATGAGTAATAAGGATAACATTAAATCAGGTTTTAAAGCTACGGGCATCGTTCCATTTAACCCCCAAAAAGTCCTCAGGAAACTGCCAGATTATGAAGAAGAAATAAAATACAAAATAGATACGGCACTTCTTGATTTTCTGAAAAAAACTAAAGCCCCTGACCCGCTTAAGAGAAAAGCAGTGAACAAAAAATTGAAAATAGAACCCGGATGCTCGATTTCATCTCAAGATGCAGAAAATCTTATGTGTGCAACAAAAACAAAACAAAAAACAGCAACTAAGTTGAATGAACCAAAAACTAATGAAAATCGTGTAACTATTTTATCAGATGTAACAATTTTACCAGAAAACCAAGCTTATGTTGATATAAGACAATGTAGCTCACTCAATTTAAAAGAAATTGATGCAAAATCTAAGTTAACTCTGAAAAAGAAGGAAACTGAAAATATAAATCCGTATGAAAATCCAGTGCCATCTACTTCTGGGACCTGTAATCTGATCCAAAGAAAAAATCCAAATAGAAAACAAACTCAAACAAAAAAACGGAAAGTTGACTATGACAGTGACGAGGAAAATGAAGATAATTATTCGCTACGAGACACCTCAGATGAAGAAACAATCATGTCTGAAGATGAAGACACAGCTTTATATGCCATTTTAAAACATAATAAAAAGTACGAGACTGATTATCATATTAGTAAAACATTGCCAGATATAAATGACGTGGATTTCTCTATTGATGGAGAAACTGAAAAGGAAGAATCTCAAGAATTGGATATTAATGAAATTGAATTGAAAAACGAAGAGGCTAATTTTCCTAAAGTAAAGGAGGTGCACTTGAAGATAGACGAAACTAATATAAACACAAAGACTGATATATATAAGAAGAAACAAGGTTTAATATTGAATAAGGATGTAGAACAAATTAATAAAATAATAGAAAATGAAAATTCAAATGAACAAGAGAAAGAAGAAAATGTGATCTCGGACATGGACGAAATTGGAAAAAAGGAAAAGACTGTAAATGAGAACCTGAATCTGGACCAAAACAAAATAAAAGAAAAAACTTATGAAGAAGACAGTAATCTGGACAAAAACGAAAATATTAATATTAATGAACAAAACTCAATTTATGAAATAAAAAGAACCGTTTTAGTTAGATACTACATCCGAAACACCTGGAAGTATTTTGTAGGATTCATTCAAAAAGTAGATGTACAACAAACAGAAACGTATTATTCAATAGATTTCTTAAAAACCGTTAAAAAGCCTTGTTTAAAATTTATCGTCTGTAAAAGAGATCGTGATGTCGTACCGTCTTCATCAATTGTTAAAGCTGTAAACTTAAATCCGGTGAAGGAAAACCGCGAATACTTGATTGAGGAATGCGATGAACATTATTTTTAAGGTTTTTTTTTTTTATTTACTTTTTAGATTATGTTTAACTTACTAGGTGATTTGTTTTGTTCTAACAATTTTATACTCAGAGTTTTAACAGTACCTAGTTAAAAACAGTATGAATGGCACATACTTTTTTAAGTTTATAATGTTATTAAAGAGTTTTGTATGTTTTTCTGAATACTTATGTACCTGATTACCCGTAAGTAACAAAATAAATAATTACTTTAATAAATAATCTTTTTCAATTGTGCCAGCCCTAACCACATTCACTCAGTTTCTATGAAATTTTCTTAAATGGGTGATCAACTTTGCCACTTTTTCTATGATTTATTTCATAACAAATAAATATTAATGGTCAAATTCCTAAACTATTGTATCGTAACTATTAAATATTCTGTACTAGTATTGTAAATACAACTTACGTTTCTTTTAAAGTAAAAATGTAGTTGGCAATGTTGCCATATGGTATAGGTGTCTTTGCCAGTTTTGTTTTTAGATGTTGGTAGCCTTACTATCCGTCATTTTATTTGAAAACCATTTTATTTATGCACCCGGATAATTATACTGTTTGTCGCGTCATACATATTTTAACGGTTTCTTAGACGTTCTGGTCAAAAATGTACCATGACTTTTCAACACTGGTGTAAAGTGGCAAAGTTGCCAGATCTGACGGTACCTTACAAAATTTCAAAAAAAAAAACAAAACTACACTTTGAATACTATTTCTTGCGCTTATTCTATCGAATCTGATTTACTTAATATCATTTTCGCTTTATTTTGGCACCACTTGCTATTTAAGCCGACTTTTAATACCTATAGCTTTTACCTCCCACTAAGTCTGAGTGTATCTTATATAAACTCTTTTGCAAAAAAAACGGGCACTTTAGATTTTTTTCTCTACTTCAATGAAGAAGAACAACAAATAGGTTTTATTAATTTGACGATGTATTGGCATGTTATTTGAAGCATCCTGGCATGATTCTTTACGTTCTAAACATTATATAATCAAAGGTTCTAAATTTAAAATTTGAAATTAATAAAAGAAAAATAATGATTATTGTGGATTACTCTAAAATTGCTTTACTAATGGCGCGAATTGCTGAAATGATTTTTAACTGATTACGATATTTTAAAACTTATTGGATATTTTCTGCAAATTAAACAGTTTAATCTTTCTTTTTACATTAAATACCACTTTTTGATATGAGTGATAAAGCGATAAGGGCCGGTAAAATTATAGCCCTACTTGAAGAAGGTTGTTCGCAAACTTACGTGTCTCAGCGGCTAAATGTGAATCGTTCAACTGTCCAGAGGACTTGGCAACGGTATCAAGAGACCGGTTCGGTCAAAAGAAGACCCGGTTCGGGAAGAAAACGATGCACAGAACCAAGAGATGACCGCTTTTTGGTGAGTCAGGCGTTGCGGAATCGTAAGGCGTCAAGTGTGGACCTGAAGAAGAGCCTTGAAGAAGTTAGAGGAGTAGAAGTTAGCTTGTGGACGGCCAGGAGGAGGCTTTTGGCTGCCAATATCAGGAGTTACCGCCCAGCTCGGGGCCCTAAATTACTCCGTGAGCACCGTATTGCTCGACTTCAGTTTGCTCGGAACTGTGCTTCATGGATTCTGGAGGACTGGAATAAAGTATTGTTTTCTGATGAAGCTAGAATCTCTTTGTGTGGAGAGGACCGACGCCGGCGAGTGCTGCGAAGACCACGGGAACGCTATGCGGAAGTGTGTTTCGAAGAAATCACTCCTTATGGCGGAGGCTCCGTTATGTTTTGGGCAGCAATTAATTCGACGGAGCGTACGGAGTTAGTTTTCATAGAAAATGGAACATTAAATGCACACCGGTACATAATGGAAGTCCTGATTCCATATGCACAACCCACATTGACTGCACTTGGGGAAGATTCCATTTTTATGGAAGACAATGCTCGCCCACACCGTTCTGGCGACGTGGAAGCGTACATGCAAGAAGTTGGGATCCGTCGTTTAGATTGGCCAGCTCGAAGTCCTGACCTCAATCCAATTGAGCATGTCTGGGATGTTCTAAAGAGACGGGTAAGATCAGTGCAACCTGCTCCACAAAACATCAGGGAGCTAAAAAGAGTAATTGCAGAAGAGTGGGAACGTATTCCTCAAAACGTTATTAAAAACATCGTGGAAAGCATGCCCAGAAGGATTCAAGCTGTGATTTTGGCAAGAGGAGGTCACACTCGTTATTAGGTTTTTACATTTGTAACTTTATTTAATTAAAAAAAAGTAAAAAAAAATCTTGTCTTTATTGCCGACCACTTCTTATTGTTTGGGCGTGTACATCGGTTTTAAAGAATCCATCGTTTTTTTTCTTTTAATTGCCCGAATTCACTTCACGCGCATTAATTTACACGATTATAAGTATACAGACTACGTCAAAGAAATAAATTTCATTTAATTAAGTCAAATCGACCTTAGAACGTAAATTTCCTTAGGTGCCCGTTTTTTTTTGCAAAAAAGTGTATTTTCAATCATTTTACTGGTAAGTATTACATTTGAACTATTATGGCGCCTATTAGTATTTTTTATCAAAATGTTCGAGGGCTGCGGACGAAAACATCTGTCCTCTATAGAAATGTTTGTATTAATTCTTTTGATGTCATTTGTCTGACGGAAACATGGCTTATTGATGGTATATCCCACAGGTTTATCCGATAGCGAATTGTTTGATGATAGATATTTTGTATGGAGACGTGATCGAAGTTACTCTCAAACTAATCAAAGTATGGGTGGTGGGGTTTTACGAGTAATAGCCGTACATCGAGAACTAGTTGCTGATGTCCGCAACGAATGGTGCTCGTCGGCCGAGGATCTGTGGGTTACCTTAACTTTACACCAAAAGAAACTCAAAGTAACCTATAAAATACATTTATGCGTTGTGTATATATGTAGCCAGCAATCTGGCAACTCCTTGATGATACAACTCAATAATTTTTCTAGTAATTTAGCTAATATTGTTCTTAAACATCCCGCAGATAAGTTTTTAGTGCTCGGTGACTTTAACCAACCGAATATTGACTGGCACGCAACAGCGGACGGTGATCATCTGTGTCCTAGTAATTTGCATGGTCCCATACAAACCAGCTTCTGTGATACTCTCACCGCTTGCAATTTGCTTCAGTACAACTCACATCGTAATGTGAACAATAGGATTCTTGACCTCGTCTTGTCCAACAGTGAAGTAGCTGTCACTTGCAGCCTGGATCTCCTAGTGCATGAGGACTCACATCATAAGGCACTCTGCATCTCTGCTGAATTCGTTCAACTTCATCAGCTGCATTCACGGCCTCGAGTCAAGTTCTTGTATGCTCAGGCAAATTATGACGCCATAAGTGAAGAAATCATGGCAATTGATTGGCCATTAGAGTTAAACTGTAGGCCTCTTGAAGAAGCTGTTAAATTTCTTTATGACACTATAAACTCGCTTCATAATATCCATGTTCCTTCTAAAATTATCGCTCCAAGGGGTAAGTATCCTCCTTGGTACAAAAGCCCTCTTATTAAAATAATTAAAGAAAAGTCAAAATTTCACTCAAAATTCAAAACCTATGGAAATCTTTCGGACTATCAATCTTTTGTTACCTTACGTCAGCGGGCTAAACATCTTGAGAAAGAAATGTTTAACGACTATATAGCAGACATTGAATTAGCCATTTCTAAAAATCCTAAGGCTTTTTGGCAATATGTTAAGTCTAAACAACAAACCAACTGTTACCCATCTATACTGAAATTTGGTGACGTGTCGTCTGGTCAGGGAGAGGAAATATGCAATATGTTTGGCGACTATTTCTTTTCTAACTTCCAAGACCGCCGCGACGCGCTCGAATTGTTAGCCTCTGCAAGAGCCGATCAGTCTACTGGTCTCGTATCAGACATCTGCTCTATTGATGTGCAGGAGGAGGTACTTCGGTTGCTAAAGCAAGTGGATATTAATAAATCCGCTGGCCCTGATAATATTTCACCAATTTTTATAGCCAAATGTGCAGTGTCTATCCATTCCATTGACATTGTTATTCAAACGGTCATTCAACATGGGAGTGGTGCCGACAATCTATATAACGCCGATTCATAAAAAAGGACCCAAGGATAGCGTTGAAAATTATAGACCGATCTCTAAACTCTGCGTGTTCGCTAAAATTATGGAGAAAATTGTACACGTACAACTTTCATCTTCACTTAAATTAAGTTTCTCCGAACATCAACATGGATTTTTAAAAGGTCGCTCCACCACATCCAATCTCGTGGTCTGTAGTGACTATCTTTCAGAGCATATGTCCAGGAGGGCTCAGGTCGACATTATATACACTGACTACAGCAAGTGTTTTGATCGAATAGATCATGCGCTTCTAATGCGTTAACTGTTAGGGATTGGTGTGAGAGGTACCTTGCACAGATGGTTTGTATCATATGTTGAAAATAGATGCCAGACTGTGGTCCTAAACGGTTATACCTCGAGAGCGATGTACATTCCGTCGGGGGTTCCCCAAGGATCCTTATTATTTAATATTTTTTATAAACGACATCGCCTCTTGTTTCCTAAATTCAAAAATTTTATTGTATGCGGATGACATGAAAATTCTGAGTCAAGTGTCAACCATTGAGGATGCACACCTATTATTACAGGAGGATCTGGACTGGTTCCATGATTACTGCGATAGGAACAGGTTGGATTTAAACATTTCCAAATGTTATGTATGTACATTTACTCGTAAGCCAAACCCAATTAGGTATGATTACAAATTATCTAATACTTCAATTGCCAGAGTAAACGTCATCAAGGATCTTGGGGATATTTTTGACTCAAAGCTTTTTTTTGATGCGCACATTGACAATGTAGTCAACAAGGCCTCTAAAGCGTTGGGTTTCATTTTTAGGGTGTTCTCTGAGTTTAGGAATGTCAAAACCATTAAAATTCTATACTGCGCTTTTGTCCGTAGCCATCTCGAATATGCTTCTCAAATTTGGAATCCAAATTACAATGTTTATATTAATCGTCTTGAAAGCATACAAAGGCGATTTTTAAGGTACACTCAATATCGTTCAAATACTTATCTTCCTAACTATACTAGTCGGTGTAAGAAATTTCATATTCTCCCTCTACACGAGCGAAGAAAAATTGCAGATCTCGCTTTCCTATTTAGTATAATGAACGGATCTACTGACGTCTCTGAACTGGTGGTCAAGATTGGACTTCGTGTACCGTCTGTTTCTTCGGAGACCTCATCTCCTTCATGCACCTATTGTGAAAACTCTACAGGCAAAATTCATACATTTTAAGAGCATGTCCCATGTTCAATAAGGTGTGCCGGGATGTCGAGCATGATTTATTTACAAATAGTGTCCAGAAATTAAAAAAAATGTTACGTAACTTTTTCTTTGATGTGTAAATTTGTTGTGTAATGTTTTTTTTTTATCTTTGTTTATTCTTTTCGGTGTTTCCTGTCTATCTCTCACGCTGTTTATGCCGTTTTGTCAATTTTATACATAAGTTTATATAAGCGGAAACTTGTAATTGGCCTTTTGACTACTCGAATGTATTAGCTGTAAGTTTTCTTAAAATTAATAAAATAAAATAAAATAATTATTATATCGGCCCCACTGTTAGGCATCGCGTCTTTGAATTAATTTCTTGTGCTTTCGTGTCTCACACCTTTTGACCGACGGCTCTCGATCACACCGCACTTTCCCGCGCAAACCTTAAGGTCGAAATTCAAATTTTAATTTGTTCTTAACTTTTTAACCGACTTCAAAAAAAGGAGGAGATTCTCAATTCGGTAGTATTTTTTTTTGTTTGTTACCTCATATCTTTGTCCTTTATGAACCGATTTGAAAAATTCTTCTTTTATCTGAATGGATCTGCTTCCCGATTGGTCCCATAGAAATTTCATCAAAATCGGTTCAGCAGTTTAGTTTTTAAATCAAAATAGCTGGAAAAAATATGTCATCCAAGTAAAAGAACTTGCAAAATTTATACTTGACAAGAATTTGTGTGTGATGCGATAACTAAAAAGGGTAAAATAAAAACGTTTTTGCAATAAAATTAGTTTGGATGTCGGTTATTTTTTTTTAATCTTGTTTTATTGTCAAGTTACCATTTTGTGTTGTCCAGTGCGAGACTAATAAATACTTTTTCAGTACACTTCCTCGAAAACTGGCTCTTATCGCACTACGATTAGGTTCAACATGCTATGGATTTCACCCTCGTGGTTTTCTTCTCATATTCCCGCACTATCGTGCGGAAATAAAAGTTCCCCAGCCAAGTGGTGAGGCGGCGAGCACACGCATTTTTATTTTTCATTTTTTTTTTCTATTCCTTTGAATCAATTTGGACTTTGAACAAATTTGGACTAAAAACTAAAACCAAAAAACTAAAAGTGTATTGAAAAACGTCGTTTGATACTCGTGGGCATTTGTTACTGTAGTTCTCGGCTCCATAACACCCTCGCCTGCGGCTCGTGTGTATATTCCGCCTCGGTCGCAATAACAAACTTTCCCCACTTATATCAAAATGTACTATTTCTTTCAAATTTTCTTACGTTTTATTTATTTTGTCAGTCGGTCAGTTTTAGGCAGTGTTGAACAAAATATATTCGCGACCGTAACAAATATGGCTTTACTGAGTTATAATCATTAAAATCACCAATACAACCGTTTAAGTTCATTTAATCCCATTGAAGGACTTTTTCATGAAGTAGTCATTGACACGAGGTCGGGCTCGCCGGCGCTATCGAACATCTACTACAATAATGTAGGCAGTAATCAAACAGCGGCGTATTGTCCAACTTTTTATTTCCTTACTGTTTATTTAATAATATTCTTTTCAATTTGCAATTTTACAGCTCGGCGGGCGACACGCGCTCGCCGCGTTATCTCTATACAAATAGTTTATAACTCGCAATTTAAATCGAGTTTATCACTCACATATACAACTCATAAATACAACAAATACAATTAATAATTATAGTAATTTACACAAACAACAACATAATTTGACGCATCCCCTCGAGCCGGGCGGCAAACCGTTCCCTCCATCACAATATACATTATACTTAGCACCTCCAACATATTTTTCATCCGTCAGGATGTTAACTGAACAGTTTTCATCGAAAGCCAAAAGTGTTTTACATAACAAGTACTAGCTGCAATCGTGGACTGCGATAACAAACA
Source organism: Standfussiana lucernea (assembly GCA_964057025.1). NCBI lineage: Eukaryota > Metazoa > Arthropoda > Insecta > Lepidoptera > Noctuidae > Standfussiana > Standfussiana lucernea. The sequence goes on along the minus strand of OZ059807.1, from coordinate 14,429,130 downwards.
AATCATTTACAAAAACAATGGAAAACAAAATCGCACAGCGCACTCGTGCTGGCGCGCGCCGTGCGGCGGTGACGTCACGACAGAGCGGTCGCGAGTGATGTCACGTCAGCGCGACCGGCCGCGCCGGGGACTAGTGCGAGCGGGCGGCGGCGTGTGCGTATCAAACGTACATAAAAAAAATATACAGGACATGTACACACTAAACTAATCTCACTAGAATCGAACAGCATCTCACTGTGTGCGGCCAGCGAGCGTGCAACGAAATGTACAGAGCGCGCGGTCACCGCACTAGGAGGCCGCGCCCGGCACGTCGGCCGCGGCCAGGCGCAAGGCCGCGCACGCCAGCGGCGGGGCCCCCGCGCCCTCGTCGGCCGCCAGCGCGTGCTTGAAGCTCTCGTACGTGAGCCAGCAGATGGCGGCGGCCGGCATCTGGTACAGCACGCGCGCCTGCACGCCCTTGAGGAAGCCGCGCGGGCCCGACGCGCGCAGCACGTGCGCCGCCGCCTCGCCCAGCCCCGCGGCGCGCGCCGCCCGCTCCTGCGTGTTCAGCACGGTCTTGCACACGTCCAGCGGCGTGGTGGCGGCGGCCGCCAGCGCGCCGCCCGCGGCCCCCGACAGCGCGTGCGCCAGCGGGTCGTACGCGCGCGACGGGTTCAGCTTCTTCTGGCACGCCTCGTACGTCACGAAGTGCAGCGCCTGCAAACACACGTGCGTGTCATGCTTCTGATAAAACTCTCATTAGTAACTCAATTCGAAGAAAACTTCATTGAGGGATTCAAAACGAAGTGTAGGAATAAAGACTATCCTGCTACGGGCTCTCATTCCGCAAACAAATGCATCTGAACAAAAAACAAAAACAGACGAGTTGAATTTACTCGAAAAAAAAAGCAAGTGTGCCTCAACTAGACAGAACTGTGAGGGCTACATAATGTGTACATCTGCAGATAGAATGCAGGCAGCCGTGTCGCTGGACGAGTAGTGCGTTTACCTGGAAGGGCACGTTCATGGCGATCTGCGTGCCGTAGGAGCGGTAGAAGGCGCGCGCGCCCTCCGCGCGGTACACGCCGCGCGCGCACTCCCACACACCGCGGTACGGCGAGTGCAGCATCTGCATGCGCTGCTTCACCACTGCAACCACAACACGCGCACTCACTACACAACTGTACACAATGCATGTTATGATAGCAAATATTATTAGTTTTTGTTTCATTGCAATCCATGCTCTTTATCAAAAAATATATACTACTCAAAACAGAATAAGGGCCACGAGGTATTTTTACATTTTGGTGTAATTTAGTAAACATTTACATATTGAAAGTAGTAAAATATTGAGTATACAAACTCTTTGATACCTAAACTTTTTAATATTGTAGTATTCATGTAATGCTGGCAACAATTTTAAATAAAATTTGATTTAAAATTCTTTTTGAAGATTTTGATTCCATTTTCTTTGACGTTTTGCTTTCCTTAGCTTCTTGGTTTATTAGAAATTATCAGAGTTCATTGATATCTCGAGTCAGAAACGTCTTTTGCAATGTCAATGCCACAAGCACGCGGGCGTCATATGGACTCGCTGACAGCAACCAGAGCCGTTACAATGATTGAAGAAGGTCATTCGCAGCGATCTGTGGGTTTGCAATTGGGATTTTCTCGAAGAGCTATTCAAAATCTATGGAATCGTTTCCATGAGACCGGTAGTGTTAGAAGAAGACCTGGTTCGGGCAGAGTTCGCATTACAACAGCTCAAGAGGATCGTTACATTCGATTAAGTGCGCGCCGAGATCGCACAACGACGGCCCGCAAGCTGCAAAATCGTTTACGGCTGACAACGGGTACTCGTGTCAGTGACCAAACTATTCGTAATCGATTGCATGAAGACCAGCAGGCATCAAGAAGGCGAGTTGTCCGTGTTCCATTAACCAGAAATCATCGTGCAAATCGTTTAAGATTTTCCCGTCAACATTTGGACTGGGACATAAACCAATGGGGCATGGTGCTCTTCACAGACGAATGCAAAGTTAAATTTTTTAACGACGATCGGCGTATTACAGTATGGAGAAGACGCGGCGAGAGATTTTTAGAAGCCTGCATCCATGAAGTCGATCGTTTTGGTGGTCCAAATGTAATGATTTGGGGCGGGATAAGCTTACACGGCAAAACTGAGCTCGCTATTTTAAATGAGGGTACTGTTACTGCTCAGCGGTATATTGAGGAAGTTGTCAGACCACATGTGATCCCATTTGCACAGCGAGCGGGTCCTGGATTCATCTTGATGCAAGACAATGCTCGTGCACACACGGCTCAAGCGACTCGGTTTGTACTGGAAGCCTCTCAAATTCAAGTCTTGTCGTGGCCGGCGAACAGTCCAGACTTAAATCCAATAGAGCACATGTGGGATCAGTTGAAACGAAGAGTTAGAGACGGTGATCAGGAAATCCACAACCAACAGCAACTCATCAACGCTGTTAAAAGGGCCTGGGAAGAGATTCCAATGGAAAATGTCAGGCATTTGATTGAGAGCATGCACTCCAGGCTTCAGGAGTGCGTAGCTAAACGAGGGAGGCATACCCGTTACTAAAAGATGAGCATGGAGTATTTTCTTTTGTTTTCAGTAACTTTACATTGTTTTTATTTTTAACCTAAAATGTGTTTTTTCTTTCAAAAGCAAATAAACTTTTTAATCATTATTATTTGAATAAATGTATTGGTCTACATGGTAAAAACAACATTAGTTTTCGTTATGGAGACAAAAAAATATATATTGGTTTTATTATTTTCATGGTACAGACAAAATACCTCGTGGCCCTTATTCTGTTTTGAGTAGTATATGAATTTATTGTGTAAAAGAAGAACTTATCGCCTTTACGTAAGATACCAGGCCACTCAGAAAGTATTGCGATAAATAGTTTTTATATATGGGAGACTGGCCAGTTAGAATCTTTTTCGAAAATAAATCATATTTTCGAAAAAGATTCTAACTGGCCTTGATTCTAACTGGACTTGTAAGTAAAAATATGTGTTTTCCATTTTCAAAATTTCCCTCCACATTTTTTGCGAGCCAATTCAAAGTATCGTGTCTTACTGAAAAATGGATCTGCGCCGGGAACATTTTAGAGCTATGATTTTTTACGATTTCAAGTGTCGCCTGAAACCGGATGAATCGTTCGATAGACTTCAAGTGGCATTTATAGATGAAGGCCCCTCCAAGGCAACCGTGTATCGTTGGTATAACGAATTTAGGCGCGGTCGACCAACCTTGGGGGATGAAGAAAGAAGCGGTCGCCCTTTGACGGCTATTACGGAAGAAAACGTGCTAGCAGTGAAAAATTTAATCCAAGATAATAGGCGAATTACATATCAGGAGATTCAGCACATATTAAAGATTGGATCGGGAAGCGTTCACGAGATTCTACACGGGCGTCTCGGCGTGTTTACGACATCGTAACAGGTGATGAGTCCTGGATTTATCAATATGATCCAGAAACCAAGCGCCAGTCGACAGTTTGGGTGTTTCAAAATGAACCAACGCCTACCAAAGTGAAGCGATCTCGAAGCGGGGGGAAGATTTTGATCGCCAGCTTTTTTAATTTGACTGGCCACTTGGCCTCAATTCCCTTACGAGATCAAAGAAGCATCAACGCCGAATGGTAGACTACCAAATGTTTACCAGAAGTTTTTTCTGTTGTGAGCAACAAGCGACCAAACACAGGGCTCCGCGGACTACTGCTCCACCACGACAATGCGCCTGCACACACCGCGCTCAAAACGAGGGACTTCCTGGACAGTACACCAGTCAAACTCCTGGGTTACCCTCCTTACAGCCCTGATCTAGCACCGTGTGACTTCTTTTTATTTCCAAAAATAAAAAATCAGCTCAAGGGGATACAATTTTCGTCGCCGGAAGATGCGCTGGCTGCGTTCGAGCAGGCTGTAAACGAGGTGTCTGCGGCGGACTGGAAAAAGTGTTTTGAAAACTGGTTCAGACGCATGAATCTTTGTATAGAGGCTGGTGGAGAGTACTTTGAAAAGATTTAATAAAAATATATGTACCTGTAGAACAATTTTTTTTAGTGTCGCAAAACTTTCTGAGTGTCCCACGTACATATATGCAACGACATCTATTGAATCAAACTGAACTGTTCTGAACTGAATAAAGATGAAGTGCTCACAAGATAACTTTAAATCGACTTATCGGGTTTTTCAAAAAGTTATGATAGCAAAGGGTACTTTAGATGGCGCTGCTTTGAAAATCTTCATAGCCTATATTGTTTGTTCGGTGGCTTTCCATGCATTAAATTTTAGCAGTTTAACTCCGTACTCGATAGATGGCGTTGTTCATTTTCCGTGAAAGAACGACCCTCGCCGGGTAAACTGCATCGATGTTGGGATCGCCAGTGGCCGCGGAAGCGCCGGCTCCTACGAGCTGCGCCCAGGGCTATACAGGACTATGTCTATGCCCAACATTGTAGACCCGACGCCAATTGCTGCACCTGCTGGACCCCCCCCCCCCCCCTACTCGGAGTGAGGAGAGGAAGGCGTCCAGGAAGAGCACGGACGGAGCTGGACCTAGCACGGCGGCAGCTGCGCAGGGCCCGTCGACGCCATCGGCGCCTGCGCGCGTTGCGCCGGTGCCTGCGCCGAGCCGACCGCACGCCGTAGCCGTGCCACCGCCCGCATTCCGCCCAGTGCCGATTCCCGGGGCCTGCTGCTGCGCACCCAAGTCGCGCGCCACGGCACCCACCGCGCGAGTACCAGTGCGCGACTCCGCGCCTCGCGCGCGATTGCCCGCGCCCACTCCGCGCACCCCTGCGCTCGTCGCCGCCCACAGCGCCTACATCCACGCAACCAGCGCACCCCTCCGCGCACCCAACTGCGCGCACCCCCGCCACACTGCGTCCCGCCGTGCTGACAGCGCCCTCTGTGGCTGCGTCCGTAGCGACCGCACCAGGCCGTGGTGCGACAGCGCCGAGCACCGTCTCCGCCAGCCCCACAGCTCGCTGTCTGGGACACCTCAGGCGGAGCGGGACCGGCGCCCACCGAAGATATCAACGACCAGTGCCCGACCTACGCCTCCGGCACCTCAGGTGCCTGACTCCCCGGCGCCCCCTCGCGCCTCGGCCTACGACTCGCCTGCGGTCCTGTCGGCATGCTCGTCGCGAGCCGGCTCGAGCATGTCGATGGTGTCGGCGGGCTCCGTCGACGCCGAAGCCGACTACGCGCCGGGTCCGTGCGCACCTGGAAGGCGCACCTCACCTGCGTCTCCGACGCCGTCGCTGGGATTCGACTATGAATTCCAGCTGGAGCCGCATCCGCAGCGACGGCGCCGAAGCACTCATGAAACCGAAGAGGAGGCGAAGCGGTACTGCCTCGACCCGCCGCGGCCGCAGCGCGAACACGGGCCGCCGCGGGGCCGTGGCCCCACCGCCTCGCCAACTTTCACGGAGGCTGCCCGGCGCTCGCCACCACCTGCGTCACCGACTCCGTCGACGTCGACGCAGCAGCTCCATAGGATGCAAGGGGTGAGTGCTCAGTCTGTTCAGAATTTAATTGATTGTCCGCAGACCTAGACGGCGGCCCCCAGTGACGACGCTGGAGCGGCCACCACACAGCCTAAGCCGAAACCGCAGAAGCGGCCAAGGTATCCTCCGCTGATAGTGGAGAGGCTGCCAGGATGGGCCGCCCGCCCACTTCAGGACCATAAGAGACAAGCTGGGCCGTCCACCCAGCGCCCGTCCTTACGGCATGGGGGTCCGTTTCTCGCCCGAAAGCGAGGACGAGTTTAGGTTGGTCCAGAGATACCTGACTGGCCTAGAGAAGGAAATCGGCATATCCTGGTTTGCCTACTCGCTGCCAGCGGAGCGCAGCTAGAAGGTGGCCATCAAGGGGCTGCCGGTCGACACCACCCCGGAGGAAATTGAGGAGGAGCGCCGAGCGATGGGAAACGAGCCGGAATACGTGCGCCATATCAAGGCGCGCCAGAGACGACCCGGCTGCGTGTTCCACGCAGTCCTAAAGCGGACCCCGGAGGCCCGCCAAATCTTTGACACCACCGTGTTTTTATGCATGCGTGGTGTCAAGATTGAAGCCTGGCGAGGCAAACCTGGGCCCGCCCAATGTCACCGGTGCCAGAAATTTAGGCACTCATCCCACCACTGCCACCGGCCGCTCGCCTGTGTCCGCTGTGGAGAGGGGCACGCCGCAATCGTTATTATCTTGATAATCTTCAAATTATTACCTATCGTTTTCTTTAAAGTGTGGAAGTGTTGAACCAAACGCCATCTTAGAAATGATTGGTTATATTCACCAAGTCCAGAGATTTGCATTTAGTCGATTAATTTGGGTAAAAATACATAAGTACGTCTTTTTTATGAAGTTTCTTGTTATAGTTATCTTTATATTATTATCGTTTTTTAAGACCGTGGAAGTGATAATTAAAACTACATCTTAGAAGCGACTGGTTTATTCACCATTTGTGATAAGCCACCGAATATGTTTTATTTATTTTTTCATTGCAAATTCTGAATCTGTATTGGTGCGCAGACTTTGCCTAGTTTGTGGCCCTTTTTTGTCATTTTTTTTGGGAATATTTTTTTAATACCAATATTACCAAACATATCTTTTTTGCTGACCCTACCCAACTTCTTCGATTTGACAGCTATGACGTCAGAACATGCGCGAGGTCAGTATTATTCTCATTTGAAACGCATTATACGTTATTTGATGTGCGCCAGCGAGCCTGCCGCGCCTCACTGACACGAGCGAGGTAATAGCCATCGTCGTCGTTGTTTTGACTATAAATATCAATATATACTGTACGCGTACACATCAGAGAAGATGGACACGTCAGTGCCCCACTCTGACTCGGAATCCATGTCGGATTCTTTCTCCACCTCCTCGTCCTCCGAAGACGACTACCAAGTCGTCGGAAAGGGCAAGAGGAAGAAGGGGAAGAACTCCCAGGCCAGTTTGGCCAAAAAACCGGTCGCCGCGTCCTACTGCCGCTGCTCAGACCAGTAGGCCTTCTAGCCCTAGGGCTACGCAATCCGTCCCCGCTTCATCTAAGAAGCTCAAGCCCCCTCCTCCGCTCTTCATTCAGGACAAGCCCAAGTGGACTGAAGTGTCCAAGATGTGTATGGATCGCAAGATCCAATACACGAGCGCCCGTAGCACCCAACAGGGTATCAAAGTCACGGTCCCTACGACCACCGACTATCTGTCCGGAGCTGTCCCGTCAACTTCGTGCTCGGAATATTGCATTCCACACTTACTCCCTTCCTGAGGAAAAGCCCATCCGTGTGGTGATCAGGCGGATTCCAAAGGAAATCCCCACCGAGGACATCCTTGAGGACCTCAAAGGTCAGGGTGTCCCTGCCATCACTGTCCACCGCCTTCATAAGGCTAGAGGAGGCGACCAATACGACTTGGTACTGGTCGTCTGCGACCCGGTCGATGGGCATCATCCCATTTTCAAAGTGAAATCGGTCTGCTCTCTCACAGGCATCTCCATAGAGAAGCCATACCGCTCCAACATAGTAGGTCAGTGCCACAGATGCCAGTTGTACGGGCACAGTCAGGCCAACTGCTTTGCGCCACATGTAGGTGCGTCAAGTGCCTAGGTGGCCATAGCACGGCTGACTGTCCCCGGCCAAAGGACATCTCCAAGTGCACTGAGCCACCCAGCTGTGTTCTCTGTGGACAGTCCGGGCACCCGGCCAACTACCGTGGCTGTCCCAAAGCTTCATCTTCGAAGCTGGCGAAGCGTGCTCACGCCCGCCAACAGAGAGAGTCCCTCTGTGAAGATTCCTTCTTCACAGATGCCCGAGCGTCTTAGTCCTCAGAGGCCCACTCCCTGGACCACCGAGAATCACCAGAGAGCTTTCCCAGCTCTTGCTAAGGCTCAGGCCAACCCCACCCCCGGGCTACCCAAAACCCCTGCACCCGCGCCCTCTCCAAAGGTCGCCCCCGTTACCGCATCCGCGCCTCCTGGCCCCGTGGCCGTTGAGGAGGAAACAAACTTCGACGTCATCCTCGGTGCCTTCCAGGTATTCTGTACCCCGGTAGCGGACCGCATGGCAAACGAGATCAGGGCTGCCAAGAAATCTGCCATCGAATATGGCAAGATTTTTAAGAGGTACCCCACCATCGAGAAAGCCATCCGGGCCCTTAACCATAATTAATTTGCTATGGATAATAACAAATTAATAACGTGTACCAAGCCCCGATCCCTTAAACTAGGCTACTTTAATGCCAACGGCATTAACGGACAGCGTGATGAGATCGCCACATTCCTCCGCGACCAAAATATTAATACTTTTGAAAACGAGATAAATTCCACTCTTTGTAATATAATTAACTGGCTGACAAATAATAATTTAATTATCAATTTAGAAAAACTAAATTAGTGAATTTTGGGCGTAATACTAAAAATAACAACATCAATATTAATCATAATGGGACTAAAATTGAACATGTCAACTGCGTTAAATTTCTAGGGCTTTCGATTGATAAGGATCTATCTTGGCAAACGCACATAGACACTATGCAATAAAGTTAATCAGTACTCATATGCTTTATATAAATTATCAAAAATAGTTGATCAATCAGTTCTTTTGACCGCATACCATGCTTATGTCTCGGTGACACTGAGATATGCAACTAACAGGGATTTAGTGTTCAAAGCGCAAAAAAGATGTGTACGTGCGATGGTTGGTATCCGTGTTCCAGATTCATGTAAACCATACTTCAAAGAATTAAAAATATTGACCTTCCCTGCAATTTACATTTATGAAGTAGCAGTATTCATAAAAACAAATGAAAATCTATTTTGTAAACTTAAATCGAAAAGGCATAATTATGTTAAAAATTTCTAATGAGCCACATAAAACGGCTCTATTTAACAAAAGCTTCTTTGGCATTGCATCAAAAATATACAACAAAATACCTAATGGCATTCTAGAAACTAAGGAACTTCCAGTATTTAAAAATAAATTACGAACATTTTTAATTGATAAAGCATACTACACGATCCAAGATTTCCTGAATTGTTGACCTTCTATTAGTTCCACTGTATTTTGACATGTATTAGTATTGACCATGTATTCGTTTCACTGTATTTGACATGCATTAGTACTGACCATGTGATAGTTTCACTGTAATTTTATATTTATAATAACTTACCATTTATAATAATTCTAAATTTTATTGCCAATACCTACCTACATAATTTATTGTATGCCTATAAGGCAGGACATATTGTTATTTTAATATATTGTTAAGACCTGTAATTTACATATGCCCACAATAAAGATACTTTGACTTTGACCATCAACTAGATATCCTCCTCAAACAGGAGACTTCAACTAACCACCGTGATCCGAAAATTGCCAACTATCGCATATTTCGCAACGATCGGTCGTACACTTATTTATTATAAAAAGGAGCTGCACTGCATCCCGATAGATCCCCCTCCGTTAGAGTCTCTCCTCGAGGTATCCATCGGTAGGCTCGGCATGACCGGTCATCAACCGATCAGCGTAATCTCTGCGATCATCCCTCCCGGCGGTTCGGCCGCTGAGAATATATTACTCACCAAGGACCTCACAGTCCTCTTCGGCTTGAGCGACTCCGTTATTATAGCGGGCGACCTCAACGCCAAACACCCCGCCTGGAACAGCACGACGACCTCTGCCAGAGGACGTCTCGTGTTCGACCTAGGGGCCTCCCTTAACTTCGACCCCATCGCTCCTATGGAGCACACGCACTATCCGCATGATCCCGATCATCGTTCTGACGTGCTCGATATAGCGCTGCTCAAGAATGTCAGCTTAAAGTTGCATCTCATTGAGACGCTTCACGAGCTAGATTCCGACCACCGTCCAGTGCTCGTGCACTTAGTTCCCCGCTCAGGTCCTTCAGACCCCAGCAAACCCCCGCCTTCCCAAGTGATTACTGACTGGAGGAAAGTCAGCGAAAAGCTGAAATCCACCACGTCACCTCACCTGGACTCCATTCCCGAACACATTGTCTAGGTCGCAGACACGACGGCCGCCATCAACTCGTTTACAGAACACGTTGAATCCGTACTGAAGGATTGTTCACGGGAAGTCCCAGCAATGAGCGATCATCGCTGGAGACTACTAGCTGACGTACGTGAACTGATAACCGAGAAGAACGCAGCCATCCGTGCCTACAGCAACTTTCCTTGCGACGCGAACAAGGCTTACATGCGTAATTTACAGCTCGCTGTAAAGAACCGCGTCAGTGAACACCGTTCCAGTCTATGGGACAAGACGCTGAGCGAACTCGAGCCCACTTACCTCAGCTTTCTGGCAACTGCAGAGAAAGATGCGCAATACCGAAGAGGCTTAGATGCCTCCTCTCATTCGTCCTGATAAGATCGTCACTTTCGATGACTGAAAAGGCAGAATGCCTAGCCGACAGCCTGGAATCGGAGTGCTCTCCCAGCTTACAACCAGTAGACCAACGACACCTCGATGAAGTGGACGCCGAGGTCGAACGTAGAACCGCCCTACCTCCCGTTGAAGACCCCGATGCTCCTCTGCCTTCCATCACACCTGAGGAAGTGCACGACATCATAAAAGGGCTTCAGCCACGGAAAGCACCTGGCTCTGATGGATTCACCAATAGGGTGTTCAGTCTTACCCACTCAATTAATCTCGTTAATGGCAGCCATCTTCAATGGCGCCCTTACGAACAACATCTTCCCGCAGGTATGGAAAGAGGCCACTGTTATCGGTATCGCCAAACCTGGCAAACCTAAGGCGGAGCCATCGAGCTACCGGCCCATCAGTCTCCTGAGTGCACTCGGCAAAATCTACGAGAGGCTTATTTATAAGCGTCTTTAAGATTATGCCGAGGCCAATTGCCTCATTCCGAACGAGCAATTCGGCTTCAGGACCGAACACTCGTGTGTACAACAGGTCCACCGTATCGTAGAGCACGTGAGCGCTGGTTTCCAGCGTGGTTCGATAACGGGCGTGTTGTTCTTCGATATAGCGAAAGCGTTTGACAAAGTCTGGCACAACGGCTTAATATACAAGCTGTACCAACTGGGAGTGCCGGACGTTGTTCACCAGCGATATCCCTAAGAGCAAAAAGGCTCAGTTAGCCCTGTTCGCGGACGACACGGCCATTTATTATACTGGTCGATGTCAGAACTTAATCGCCAAAACGCTGCAAACCTCAGTCAACGTCCTCGGCGCTTGGTTCAGGAAGTGGAGAATCAAGGTTAACCCCGATAAGAGTCAGGCGGTTCTTTTCTCTAAACCGCGTATCAAACCCCCCAGCCCCCGTCCGATCAATATGTACGGCAAGCCTATCCCTTGGGAGAAGCAAGCCAAATACATAAGCATCATACTAGACCAATACCTATTCCCGTCCTTCGGGGCACATACCAAAGCAGCTCGCGACCTGCCTTCGCTATGAGTAGGCTTCATTTTAAGGTAGCAGCTAAGAGCAAGTTGTCACTTAAGTGCAAGTTGCGCCTTTATACCGCATTGATCCGTCCCATCATGTCTTACGCTTGTGTTGTGTTCGCACATACCATACCAAGCCCCGCAATATTCATAGGATGCAGACGCTCCAAAACCGATACTTACGTAGGGTCACGGGTGCCCCCTTTTACGTACGTAACGAACGTCTCCACGTAGACCTTAGGATGCCCACCATATTGCAGTTCATGAAACGCCTTTCCAAGCGTTTCTTCGATCGTGCAATAAAACATCGCAATCCCCTGATCGCATCGGCCGCCCGATACGACCCCTCGCGTACCAGTCAGAATCGCCGACCAAGGCACACTCTAGTCACACCCGACGACGCTATCACTCTCCTCCAGGAGAGCCGTAGGGAAACTAGTACGCTCAAGCGTAAACCCCGATCCCGACCGCCGTCTTTCCGCCCTCGCCGTCGAGGACCGTCGCGACGTCCCGGTAATTGCCCTCCCCGACCCTTGCTCGAGCCAGCCCGCGATGCGGTGCCAGTAGATTTAAACTAGCCCCTAAATAATACCACTCACACCCAGCCTGTCCCCTTGCTGCCCTCCCCCAGCGACGCCCTAAACCGAGGTCCGAGCCCCATAGGGGGTGCCCTTAGCGTGTAGTCGCTTAGTTTGTAAGTTTTTTTGCCCTGGCTGGAGGCCTTAAATTCAACGCATCCACAGGGTATTCCGGTTAAGCAGACGACAACCTCCTAGGTTGAACTGCGAGATGCCATACATAAAAAAAAAATACGCGTACACACTACACCGTAGTACAATCAGTGCACTTCGCAGGCACACATCCAGTTCAGTGCGGGGGATCTTCTTGTGCCGCGGCGCCGACTTACGAGTCGCCTTCGCCACATTTTCCTCAACGGCACGTGCCGTTGAGGAAAATGTGCTAACAAATAACATGACATTTCCGCAGGTTCAACGTATGGGATATAAGATCTATCAGACGCCCCGCGCCCCCTTTCCCCGAAAACCTCACTCAGAGCAGTAGAACACTCATTAAAAGGATAGTACACAGGCATCCATAAATAAAGATATACCGGGGGTTGAAAGTCGCGGACTTGGTTAAATAGATGCCTACTGTATCACATGCTCAGTCAGAATGATGTTCTCCGAATATAATGTGTTGTTCGTGACCGTCGACAATTGAGTTAGTGGATCGCTCATTCATGGCTATTACGGCTTAATGCCCGAGTGAGTGGGGAACAGTGAGTGCAACAAACATATTGCGACAATTCCGAGAAACGCGCTAACAGGAAAACAATGCGCTTGGAAATCCTATATTATCATTCATTTATTTAAAACCTATTTTAATGATAGACGTTGGATAGAGAGCTCTACTTCCAATCTGCCAGCTCGTCGAGTTCGTGTAGGAGCCACGGTTTTTGCATTGTGGTAGAAACAGTAACACCTGCACACACTTACGACCGCTAGGCAACCGACGTAACAAACTAATTAATGAACAAATACGGGAATATCGGCAGCTGTGCAAATGGCAAGCTTCGCAGAAATAACCTTCATTAACGTGACATGCAGAAACTATTGACTGCAAGGACAACCGGATTGATAAAACGAACGTGGCAACAAATAATATGCGGCGTTATATTCTTATATTCCGCTAAGCATAGTTTCTCTACTCGTAGAGGCCGTCGCCAGTTGAGTAGGTAGTAAGGTAAGTAAGTAATAAAGTAAAGTGTAAGTTTTATTCATACTAATAAATTAACTAACGGTAAAAGTGACTGTTTTGTTACATTTGTACTGTATTTACAATATATTCAAAGAGCTCTTGATGTAGATTAGCATAATTAATTGTTTAGTGAAGTGGGTAGTCACATTTACAGTACCTACAAGTAACAATTAATATTCATGTTATCAGCTGTATTTCACGCCATTTTTTTATTATGTTCTCCATCGACACGTTACGGGGAGCTCTAATCGTAGGTTAGGTATCTGCTCTCGTTCAGAACATTCAGGCTGCACAAGAACGCATGACGTGTTAAGTGTCGATACTGATTGTTCACTGAGCAGTGGACGGGGTGGGTTGCCGGCCATTTTTCAAAACCGGATACCCGGGTTTTTCGAGTATTTTCGGTATTTTTTTTTTTTGGAACAATAAACAATTTATTTATTTTATTTATTTACAATATACTTTTGCACTATTTATTAATTAATCACAAAGGTTATACTATCATACAAAAAAGAAAATTAATATGCGGATAGAAAAAAATATTGAATTCACTAAGACAAACAAAGTGAGATTCGACGCTAACAAATTGTTTTATTTTTTATTTTCTTAATAACTTGTATTTGGACGAATTTATTTAAATTATTTTTATTTATTTCTAAAATACCGCATTAGCTTATATATTTTCACATATTAATTCTTTCGCAACGGTTTTCTAGAACAACAAAAAAAAAGCTGTTTCCTACAAAAGTGCAATACCTACACGGTCAAAATGTATGGAACAGCAGATGATTTTTTTTAATAACCGGAAAAAAAATTCTATGTGGGTTTCAGAATGATGTACTGAGTATGTGGTTTCCGTTTTCGGTGCGGTGTCCCTTCCACCCCGTATCAGGTAATTTAGTCGTGGGATGGCAACAATACAATAAATTGATTTACTCATGTTTCTAGATTTTAAATGATCTGCGACGTGTTGTGTCTGATCTGAGAAATTCACAGTATTGATCTGTGAACTCAGTCCGGACCGAGTTCAATCAGTTTATACAGAATTATAGAGTTATTTTTATGTTGGCTCATCAGAGCTAAATACGAAACTACCTATAGATATTAGAGCAAAGTGGTCAAAGGAAATATGATCTTAATTTTGGAGGAGAATAAAACAGCAGTATTAGTTTTTTGAAAAAACTTTGGCCTGAGCCAGGAATCGAACTTGTTATTTTTACAAAAACAGCACTCTGTATCATTGCACTAATCGATAGTGATGCTGATAACGATCAAATACTGCAAAGGAATAATATCTGTAAAATCGTGTATAAAAGTGATTTCATTCAGTCCGGACTAAGTTCCGAGATTGACCGCGATACAAACTTTTGTTTGAGCAAAATTGTCCCCATTATGTACATAATTATATGGTTTCGTTAGTGGCCGCGAAAAATAAAAAGGCACCAATTCTGGTTATAGCCTTTTGCATCTGCATATCAAAATAGAATATGAATTTAATCGTAATGACGTGTGGGTAACAAGTGGCAAATAAAGCCACGCTTGAGGGCAGCGATAGCGTCGCCAGACTATTGCGGCGAATAGATAACGCCGCCTATGTGCATAGTGATTACTTCGTGTTCGTAGTGGAATCATTGAACTCCGTCATTATGCTGCGTTACCCCGCGAGGGGGGAGAGGCGGCGTGGTAAGCTGTAACATGCAGCTAGACACTCACTTGAACTAGATGCATAATAAAAATAGACATCATTGATAAAAGCATGGTGTAGTGTATACTATTATTGTTGTACAATTAGTTAAATTCGCGGAATATAAGATAAATTTTATCAGCGATAAGCACGGGCACGCTCTTCACCTCATCCTGCGTGACGTCATGCGGTTTCTTAAGTCTTTTTGGAACAGTGGTAGAGTGCGAGCGGAGGCATTGTTGCCGTTTTCAAGTATTGAAGCATGTTCAGTGACAGCGTAAGTCTGCCAGTCAACAGTCACAAGCTGATGGGTGAAAAGCGTATCATTGGTTACACAGTACACACTACGCAAGGTCTCCATAACTCTGTAAGTAGAACACTGATAGTCATGTTTCGGGAATGACTGGTTTAACTTTAAAAATAAAGTAGAGGCGGCGACGGAGGTACTCACCCTCAGCTGGATTGGAGACCGCGTCGTGTATGAGCGACGCGATGCAGCCCGACAACCCTGCAACAGTCGGCATACGGCGTTAGCGTGACATCACACGACAACACGCGACAACAGACAGATAGAGACAGGAGACGTGGAGCTCACCGTGCGTGATGTGGTCGTGCCGGTGCCGCGTGAGCTGTGACAGCGAGTGCTTGCAGTACTCGTAGGTGGCGAAGAAGCAGGCGTGCGCCGGGCCCGCGCCCATCACCACCGCCGACATGCCGCGGATGGGCCTGCATCAGGACAAAACGTTACTAGCACCTCACCTGCTACCACTACCGCCTAGTTAACAAACTGATTCATTTGCTGGGTACATGGCATGTTCTCGTCATCCTCCTTATATAATCGGCTCCACGGAACATCTGATACCAGCAGGTACCAAGGTTGAGTTGAGTATTAAATGACATAGGTACTCTAGTTAAACCAGTATGTTACCATCAGTCTGCATGAAAAGTAGGTATAAAGTAGATTAATGAAAATTTTCATTGCTTTCTAAATGGGTTCTGTGTCTGACAGTCGCTGACCAGCAGAACAATAATGTCCTCCCGTACCTTACAGAGACTCAACTTATCACAACCCAGTTGTATACTATTAGGAAAAACTTTTGGCAAAAATTTTTCATCGACATGATCTAAAACTACTGTTTGAGGATGCCCATGTTTACAAGCAGGCCGCGCCGGCAGTCTGGGCTGACTTGTATGTGAGATATTCATTCAATGTATTTATAAAATTTAATGTAAGCTCAGTCTGACTGATGATTGATAGCTTAGTATTGACAACTTTATTAGGGCCGTAGTTTTCCAATACAAGTTCGAACTTTGTCAGTTTTTTTTTATAGGTATCACCTTGTGTACTCGCATGCTTGTTTATTTAAAACAGTGACGTAATACGAGTTTTTTGTCTACATTTTTGCAGTATCATCGTGCCTCAGCAGCGAATATTCGCCGGAGATCGTATTGAGTTCCGCGTTATTCCAAGCCAGGTACGAATGGTGCGATCCATTAGCAATGCGCCTGCAACGACACGATCCATGAGGCGATTACCTACTTTGCTCATTGAAACTTATCATTATGAGGCATTTTTAAATCAAATACATCATCATGATTTTTTAAAATCTTGGATACCTATACTTTTATCTATCACACTAATACGTAGATAGATGTATAATTATAAAATGTTGGTTTTATATAAAGCATATATTATTATATGAGTATAAATTATTACGTTCCGCTTACATTATTACTATGAGTGATCACTGAGCAAACATAATCCGAACCGAATCCTGTTGGACTGCTTTTTCATAACTGTGGGTACTTTTCAACTTGTGCCAAGCAAACACTCCGGAGTTTATATTTCACAATTTTATTTCTGTTCTATAAAAGTGATGGACAACGATGTCGTTGCTTGCGAAATGATTTACTTATGTTGCAAGTTATACAAACAATTCACGACTACAAACCCCACGAGGGAGGAAGAAAAAATGGGAGCCAACACTGAACCCTTTGGGACGCTCACAAAATAAAGTAATTTTTATATAATCGAAATAGATAGTTCATAGGGTACAAACTTCAGCTACTTATAGCTTTAGTAAAGTTACGCTTGATGATGGGAAAACATGAGAGATGCAGTCAAAGGCTTCACACTGAGTTGTGTGTGTGGCAGTAAGTCAAATAATAATTGAAGTGGCATTTTATATTTATAATACTTGTGGTTTTAAAACTTACTGTATCATAACTGGGAGCTGGAAAATTCATAAAAATACAACTTAGTGAATAAGTTTTGTGTAGGGAAGCAATTATTAATTTTACTTGTTTCATTTTGGAATAATAATGTTTTTGAACAAACATTCGATATCAACGTCACCAGCAGTTCATTTTGTAAGATAAGGTTTTGGTCTCAGGGTTAACAGTGTTAATCACTGTACGTGACTTATTGCTAACGTTTGAACGTCAACTGTTGTTAAGATATGCTATTGTTAGCGGTACCCACATTTTAACAAATAATTGTAATAAACAAGTTCCGAATTTGACAGATAGTCGGAGGTACAGCGCCGGCGACCATTACCAATTGGAACGCTAGTCCGAACTGTTGTAAAACTATTTGGTACCTATTGATTATAATATTTCAGGAAATTGAAGACTGTGTATCATTTGACCTGACTCCGTTAACAGTCAGAAGTGGTAAGAACTAAGAGTGTTGGAGAAGTTCTCAGGTATGTTATTTTATTTGACCTATTTTTTTAAACAAGTTACGGTTGATGACGTCATGTATTTTATGGTTGAAAGCAAATAAGTATTTGGCATCCTAAGACGTATTTCAATAACAATTTTATGTGATTTGTTTACTTGTAAAGAGAAGTACCGCTTATGCAATATTGGTAGACGAGTATTTTATTTTATCACCAACGACGCGACATCCGATTAACTGCGTGACGGCGTGGGGGTACCTCACTTTATAGGTAGAAATTAAAGTAGGTCACAGGATCGCCTGGTTTGTTTATGCCTGAGATGAATAGACACATCAGACATCGTGAGATTATACCTACCTAGGTAAACGAATTCCACGAATGTAAAAATCAAAATGCCTGTTTATTTACCAAAATAAAAGGTATGTGTATGAAATATCTACGTAGCTAGATTATGATGTTAGGATGTCGTGTATACTCGTCACTGCGGTGTTGTTAATGTTTACGTTTTTATCTATGATTGGAGTACACCTGATCCCGGAGATCGTTGATATTTTGAAATGCTTTAGGTACACATTAAACTACCTAGGTATTGGATATTCGTGGACTATTTATGATTGTTATGATTGATTCATGTGTCACCTACAATAGGTACCTACCTACTTGCATAACAGCTGATTAACCGTTAATAGACGGTTAATCTGCTACGCACAGTAGATATGAACTTTGACCTTGGTACCTTTTTTATTGGTGATTTATGTTTATGCGTCTTATAGATCTAATTTTACCTAAATCCAACCCAAAACTGTCACTGTTGATGTTGATAATTATTTAAAAATTTGGTACCGTATTTGTTCGTTCGAAGATTCTGTGACTTAGTATGATACGGGGCGAAATGTGCTGTTTCATGGACATTTCTATAGGTATGGACACTGTGTAAAAATACCTACTGATCATTGTATTTCTTTTTTTCTCTTTTCCTTACTAATACCTATTACACGGTACTAACTCAAACCACGTCTCCACTCCTCTATCATGGGCTAAATAAACATTTAAATACATTAATTTAAATACATTAATTAAAATACATGCTTTAAATATTTATTTATTGGATATCAATATTATCTAGTCTCCGCCAATAAACATAGTTCTGAACAATGGCTTCCAGTGGTAGGTCTAATTATACTCCGCCTTTGGAACCGAATATACGTAATAGATCATCACGCAATCCTGAGCGTATCCAAGAGCCTAGAAGAAATAGACGTTCCACGACAAGACCTAATCAAAGACAACGTAAACGTGATACATACCGCAACCAGATCTCATCGCAGAACTGCATCTGATACCTCGTCCTTGTTATCATATCGGCGTCATAGTAGCAGTAGTACAGATTCAGAAAGCAGTCATTCCGATTATGATATCCAGAATAGGCGCAGGCCTCGTTCTAGGCGACGTAACCAGCGTCGGAAACGTAAATCTCGCTCATCGCGTAATGACAGTGATGATACCAGCTCTACTGGTTCTGAACACAACAATCGAAATAAGCGAAAGCGGGATTCGCCCGACCTGTCAGGTGATTCTTCGTTCGCAAAACGAAAACGATCCCGTTCGAGAATTCGCTCTCACCGGAAAAGTCGATTCAATGCTCACGAAGAGAACTACTTCTTAAAAAGGTTCTCTAGAATAATTACAGGCAATCGTTTTGAAGGATCGCAAAATGTGATCTCAGAATTCGATCCAGACACACATTCACAGTCAGCAGAAGACTGGATTCGTAAGGTGAACGAGACGGCCAGAATATATGGTTGGACAGAAAGGCAAATTATCTATTATGCTATACCAAAACTTTCTGGCCATGCAAAGAAATGGTATCAAGGAAGGAGTACCATTGATTTAAGCTGGAAGCAATGGCAGAGAAAGATAACAAAGACTTTTCCAGACGATCGTAACTACGCCGATCGTCTGACGGAAATGCTTAGCAGAAGAAGTAGGAGAGAGGAATCGATGGAAGAGTATTTCCATGAGAAGGCTAGGTTGGTGAAAATGTGCGGCATTAAAGGAAGAAACGCTGTGGATTGCATAATTAGCGGTATCTTTGATAATGGCGTGAGGCTAAACGCCCAAGGCGCCAGTTTTAAGAGGACATCGGACTTGCTAAAATATCTACGCCGAATATCAAAACGAAATTTAATCTCAAAGAGAGACACTTTCGCAAAATATAAAAAATTCCGTCAATAATCGTAACAATATGTTAAATAAATCTATACCCACAACTAGCCGGGCAAAGTCTAGGTCGTTTCAATGTTATAATTGTGGTGATACTGGGCATGCGGCGCGTAACTGCAATAAACCTTTAAGAAGATGTGATAAGTGTTCCCGACTAGGCCATATGACACAAAATTGTGAGCTCATAGGTACTCGACCAAAAACTGATCAAACACAAGAAAATACGAATCAAAATCCTACACAAAGCGTTCTACAAATAACAACAAATGAAAAGTCAAATTGTAAGTATTTTAAAACTATTTCTGTTAATGACGTATCGGTCTCAGCTTATATAGACTTCGGGAGTCAATGTACCTTAATCCGAGAATCGGTTGTCAAAAACCTTGACGTAGTCCTAGATAAGATGGCACTTCCAATTTTTAGGGGATTTGGTTTTGGAAGTGTCGTACCAATTGCTAGGATATTTGTGACTGTTATAGTAGATGCGGTCCAAGCAGATATAGAAGCATTCATTGTACCGGATCATTTACTTAAGACGGATGTTCTTATTGGGCAGTCTTTAACGGAGCTGCCCACTGTGACCGTTCATAAGACTTGCACTAAATTAGTTCTTTATTGTGATGATTCCGATATGGGGAGGATAGATGTTTATAATACCAGTAACATCTCAATGCAAGGTTTACAGGATATACAAGTACATACACTAGATACGTTTTCAGAACCATTATTTATCCCAGGTAGTGCATGCTTGAAACCCGGTAGCGAATACATTCTATTGCAAGGTGTCTACCAATTTCATGAAGGAAAGAGTCGATGTATAGTTATGAATTTGTCGGATCATCCAATTAATTTCATTAATTCTAAATTATTATCACGAGCAATAAAACTAAACAATCAAGGTCCATTTACATCAAAGCATGAACCTTTGGATGTGAATTCTATTCATCTAAATACTCGGTTGTCTAATACTTGTGATAAATCCGACACCATAAAGAAACCTATTACTATAGATATGTTAAATATTGGCCCCAAAGTGGCTGACACTGAAAGGAATCAGTTACTAGACCTCCTCAACAAGTTTAGGGACTGTTTTGCATTTAATATGCAAGAGCTGGGACTGACTCATATAACCGAAATGACGTTACGTCTTAACGACGATACGCCTGTGATTTATAGACCTTATAGACTACCTTTTAGTGAGCGTGCAAAGGTACGGGAAATGATAGGCGATATGTTAGCTAATAATATTATAAGAGAATCACAGTCGGCTTATGCCAGCCCTATAGTGTTGGTTCGGAAAAAGAACAATGAATACAGGCTTTGCGTAGACTATCGGGCATTGAATAAAAAGACAATAAAAGACAGCTATCCGATGCCAGTCATTGACGACCAGCTCGATCGATTAAGCGGCAAAACATACTTCACAAGCTTAGATTTGGCATCCGGTTATCATCAGATCCCAGTGGCTGAGGAGTCGCGTCATGCAACAGCTTTCGTTACTCCTGACGGCCACTACGAGTATATGAGGATGCCATTTGGTCTTGTGAATGCTCCTGCAGTCTTTCAGAGTATGATCAATAAAGCACTGGGAGCCCAACGATTCGAGCTGGCTATCCCTTATTTAGATGATTTACTTTCTACGGGTAGTTCATTTGACGAGGCATTCCGTAAGCTGGAAGCTATCTTACACCTTTTACGTAATGCCAATCTCACCCTTAATCTACAAAAGTGTTTCTTTTTCCAATCGGAAATCGACTATCTTGGTTATGAGATTTCCGAAGCTGGTCTTAAACCTGGCAGTAAGAAAATAAGCGCGATTTCTGAATTCCCAAAACCGACAAATGTACATCAAGTTCGTCAATTTATTGGCTTGGCCAGTTATTTTCGGCGTTTTGTTTTTAATTTCGCTTCCATTGCGAAACCATTAACTCAACTGACCAAAACCGATGTTCCCTGGCATTGGGGTGACGAACAAAATAGTGCATTCGAAGAATTAAAATCTAAATTGGTAGTTAGACCTGTACTAGCTTTGTACAACCCAGATCATACTACAGAGGTCCATTGTGATGCCAGTAAATTAGGAATTGGGGGTATCTTACTACAGAGACTTAATGAAGAATACCCTTTTAGGCCAGTTGCTTATTTCAGTCGTCAAACGACCCGCGAGGAAGCTTTTTGGCACTCCTATGAATTGGAAACAATGGCAGTGGTCCTTACTTTAAAGAAATTTAGAGTATATTTGATCGGTCTAGAATTTAAAGTCATAACAGACTGTAACGCATTACGCACCACCTTGGTAAAGCGAGATTTAATTCCTAAAATTGCCAGGTGGTGGCTGATGCTGCAGGAATATAACTTTACTATTGAGTACCGGCCAGGTCATAACATGCAGCATGTCGATGCCCTGAGCCGGAACCCCATCTCGCAAGAAAACATCCTAGGTGAGTTGGACGTGCTCAATATCACGACTGAAGACTGGCTTCACACTGTACAGATGACAGATCCGCGGATAAAACATATTAAAACTATTTTAGAAACAAGTGAAGATGATATAAAAGACGTATTCAATAACTACGTATTGCGAAATGACAAAATATATAGGCGTGTTGGATCCAAATTAAAATGGGTGGTACCTAATTCGGCGCGGTGGAGAATTTGCCAGCTTAATCATGACGAAGCGGGACATTTCTCGACCGATAAAACTATTGAAAAGATAGGAGCCGATTATTGGTTCCCAAAAATGAACCGCTTCGTCAAGAAGTATGTTAATGCTTGTATGAATTGTGCCTATAACAAAGAAATGTCGGGGAAAAAGTCGGGGTACTTAAACCCAATTCCCAAGGTAAACGCAATATTTCACACAAAACACATGGATCATTTGGGTCCATTTATTAAAAGTAAAAGAGGAAACGCATACATTCTCGGAGTCATTGATGGGTTCAGCAAGTTCATATTTGTTAGACCTGTTAAGAATACTAGGTCTAAAACTACAATTAAAGCTCTCGAAGATATTTTCGCAACATTTGGATGCCCAAAAATAATTATATCAGACCGAGGTACAAGTTTCACGTCTGGCGAATTCAAAAATTTTGTCATGTCGATTGGAGCCAAACATGTCCTAAATGCAGTAGCAACACCTCGAGCAAATGGACAAATTGAACGCTACAATCGAACAATTCTAAATTCGCTAGCCGCTATGAACCATGGTTTGGACGAGAGAGACTGGGACACAAACGTTGCAAAATTGGAGTGAGAGGAGCAATGGAGTCTAAATAATACAGTTAATAAAAGCACTGGAAAATCGCCGGCTGAAGTGGTATTTGGGCAAAGAACCACATCCCAGGCGGAAGGAATTCTTAAAGGGGCTTTAGAGACAGACGCACAGATTTCAAATACTGATAGGGACGAATTGAGGAAATCGGTGGAAGAAAAAATTATAGACGGACAGAAAAAGAAGAAAGAACATTTTGATAAAACGAGGGCTCCAACTAAGACATTTCAAGAAGGTGATCTTGTCATGATTCCTAATAACAATCCAGACCGAGGCAAGAGCAAAAAGTTAGCTGCAAAGTTCAAAGGTCCGTTTAAAGTAACAGCAGTGCTGGACAAAGACCGGTACGAAGTACGAGGGGAGGTCAAAAAGTTCGCGGAATGGAGAGGAAGGGGCGCGAAAATAAAACCAAATTTATTTTTCCTTTTCGATATATTCTCCCTTAAGCCTAATACACTTCTCAGATCTCTCATAAAGTTTATTAATACCTTCAAAAAAAAAATGTTTTGTCTAGGCCTTCAAAATACGTAGAAATAGCCGACTTCACTAAATCATCGGTAAATCTTTTTCCTCGAAGCTCTTTTTTCATATTTGGAAATAAATAATAATCTGATGGGGCTAAATCTGGACTATAGGATGGGTGGTTCAGTGTTCCGAACTCGCATCTGTGTAGGGCAGCCATCGCAACATGACTCTTGTGAACAGGTGCATTGTCGTGCAAAAGGAGCACACCTCGAGTCCATTTTCCCCTTCTTTTTTCCTTAATAGCGTCCTTTAATTTTTCTAATAATGTAGCGTAACCTTCTCCGGTAATATTGACACCTTTTTCTTTATAATCGGTCAATAAAATACCCTCTGCATCCCAAAAGACCGTAGCCATAATCTTGCCGGCCGATTGCGACACTTTAAACTTCTTCGGAGGTGCTGCACCTTTTTTGTGCCACTGCATAGACTCCTCCTGCTTTAACTCAGGTTCATAGTGATGAACCCAAGTTTTGTCTCCAGTAACAATTTGGCTCATAAATTCATCCCTGTTGTCACTACACAGATTCAAAAACTCGCGCGAACACTCGATGCGCTGTTGTTTCTGAAGCGGTGTGAGCATTCTCGGAACCCATCTTGCACTGACCTTAGACATGCCAAGATGATCATGGAGGATGTTCAAAATGGTTGTAGATGATACTCCAACCATTTCTGCGATTTGTTTCTTCTTTAAACGGGCATCTTCCAGAACAAGTTTTTCAACTTTTTCGACAGTGTCTGAGGACGTCACTTCAATCGGTCGGCCTGAGCGCTCATCGTCTTCAATCGACTCCCGACCTTGCTTGAAAAGACTATGCCACTTATAAATCATTGTTTTTCCAGGGTAAGAGTCCCCATAAACAGATGACATTTCTTCCATGAGCACTTGTGGTGGTTTTCCTTGCTTAGTGAGGAACTTAATCACGGCACCAAACTCAATTTTCTCCATAGTTGATGTTTTCTTCCCGATTGACTTGTGTATCCAGCGATATCTCAAAGGTTAATGAACCGATTGGAATGAAACTTAGTATTTATAGTTGTATTGAGTTGACAAGTAGTGACAGGTAAAAAAAACACCCTCACCCCTCTCCAACCCCTCCATTCCGCGAACTTTTTGACCCGCCCTCGTATCTAGCATTAAGGGGTTTCCTCAAAGACAGTATAGGAATATTTTCCCGGCTGATCAGTTAAAACCGTGGATTAATTTCAATTTATCACCCGTAGTTAGCGATGAAAGTGAAAAAGCGGGTAGGTGTAAGAAAAAGACAGACGTATCTCCAATATTTATTTAATATTTTAAATAGAAATTCGCAGTTTATTTATATTTTTTTCACATAATATCGGTATATAACCTCTACACAGTGAGTACTTACGTTTGTGGTACATTTATGTGACTACAGCTATTAATTTTCCACCACCTGCCAGCTCATCATTTCACTTGCACTTTTTTTACTGTCACTGGACACAACACCACAATGTCACAATTCGACGAGATTATATCTGCACAGAAAAGCCTCGAGGATAGCTTTGTCCGTAAGATGAGTGAACTGGAAGCGCAAATTCAGTGCGCAGGACCTGCCAAGGATACCGTGGCGAGGGTAGCCGAGGAGTTTCGGACCTTCAGGGAGTTGATTTTCAGCATGCTTAGTCTGCTTAGGAGACAGATCAGCGAGTGTGCTAGACAAGTTGACGGATTGGAGACCAGGCATCGTCGGAAGGCGCTGATCTTCCAGGGCATTGAAGAGGTTGAAGGGGAGGTCAGTAGTGCAGCGATCCTGGACTTACTTAACAAGAAGCTAGCCCTTAAATCAATCACCGCATCCTCCATAAAGGTTTGCCACAGGCTTGGCACATCCAATAAGGATCACCACAGGCCCATTCTTGTAAAGTTCTTAAACTATGACGACAGGTCTGCGGTCTGGAGAGCGAAGACAGGTCTTAAGGGTTCATCTGTTTCCATCAAGGAGTTCTTGACCAAGACCCGACAATCCATCTTTGGGAAGGCAAGGCTTCACTTCTCTATGCGGTCGTGCTGGACTCAGGATGGTGTCATCGTAATTAAAGCCCCTGATGGCAGTAAACATAAGATCACATCGTTTGAAGAATTGAGTCCGCTGCTGTTGAAGTATCCCAAGGTTCAATCTTCTGGAGATAGCCTGAAAAACAAGACTCGTTAATTGTGGTAATAATATTCTAATACTTATTGACTTACAACATTCATTCATTAGATACCTACGTTTCGTAGGAGTTACTTACCTTATATAGAACTTGCTATCTTTCGCTGTTTGGAATGATAACCTTCTAATATTTTAAGTAGTTAGTAATCATTGTGTTTTTAGCCTTTTTTTTTCATCCTTACACATCTCTGAGATTATTTTTTATGGATTTCGCGAACAATTATTGTTTACCCCCAACAAGTTGTTATTTTCGTAATTTTTTTTTGTTTACATGTTGCTAATGTCAAATTGTCATGACTGTCAAATCTAACACACAAATGACGTTTTCGAAGATCAGATACGTTCACGATAATTATATGTTTTGTTGAGGGTTTGTAGGGTGCGTTCCAAATACCATAATAAAATTCCCTACCTATTTTGGCCATAAAACTTGACTACTTTTGTATAGATTTAGCGTTTGTTTTTATATTTCATTCTGTGTTATTTTCGTTGCTTGTTCTTTCATTGTGTTTTTATAAAGATGATGTTAGCTGGCGGGTGGTGCAGAGATGCAAGCGCCGTACTTGTTTTTCGTGTAGTTCTTATATTTATTTATAGTTATTGTTATCTTAAATCAGAATCTTTATTTAATATTTTATTTGTATTTATGACAACTTTTTTTGTTAATGAATCGTTTTACTCTGCTAACGAGTCTACTGCTACTTCTGATGATAGTTTTTGTTCCGTTACAGACACCCTTGGTGATCTTTTACGTCAAAGCTTTAACCAAAATCTTGGCCGGCTGTTTAATGTTTGTCACATCAATGCCCAGAGCATACCCAGTCACTACAACGAGCTATATGCTACTTTTACGAACAACAACGTCCATGCCATTCTGGTTTCGGAGACCTGGCTAAAACCTAATCTTTTATCTACCACTTACTCTCTCCCAGGGTTCGTTCTTCTACGGAATGATCGAATTGGTAAGAGAGGGGGTGGTGTAGCTATTTACCTTCGTGCTGATTTTTCTTTTAAAATTCTCGCTACTTCCTTCTCTAATAATTTGACTGAGTTTCTTTTTTTAGAAGTTTGTGTCAAAGGATCTAAAACCGTTCTTGGAGTTGTGTATTGTCCTCCTTCCCTTGACTACTTCATCGAATTCGAATCGGTCCTAGAATCTTTAGGTTCGGAGTATGCACATCACATAGTCATGGGGGATTTCAACACCAATATCCTTGCCCACAACTCACCTCGATCCCGTAAACTCCTACATCTGGTCGAGTCAGCTAGTCTGCATGTGTTGCCTCTCCAACCAACGCATCATAAGACTGTCGGTGATGATACTTGGCTCGATTTGATCCTCACTTCTAATCCCTCCCTAGTCTCCTCACATGGTCAACATATCGCTCCTGGCTTTTCCCATCACGACCTTATTTTCCTGTCTTATGTCCTTAAACCTCCTAAACCCAAACCTATGTTCCAGCACAGGCGTGCCTTTGCGCGGATGAACACTGAAAAACTTATTGAAGACGCTTCCAATATTGACTGGAAACCCCTGGAGGAAGCCACTTCAATTGATGACAAATTAAATTGTTTTAATTCGGCTGTAGTCAAGTTGTATGACACCCACGCTCCTATCAGGAAAATCAAGCTGAAGCGTCTGCCTGCGCCATGGATGAATAGGGGAGTTCAGATGGCAATGCGACGAAGGGATCGCGCGTTTCGCAAGTATAAAAAGGATCGGTCCGAGGATAACTGGACCCTCTTCAAAACTGCTCGCAATCGTTGTAATCAGATGATACGCAACGCTAAACGCCGCCATATTCTCGATAATATCACTTCTGCTTCTCCTGCTGATATTTGGAAATTCCTTAGGACTCTAGGTATCGGCAGATCGCGGCATTCAGACCTTCCTAAGACATTTGGTTTGGACGATCTAAATCGCCATTTCTCAACTGTTCCTACTCTTGATAGTCTAACCAAATGTCAAACCATTGACTATTTTGCTGGTCTGACGCGACCCAATATTTCTCCCTTTGTCTTCACCCCAGTCGACCCGGGAGAGATCAAGAAGATTGTCCTGTCCATTAAATCCAAAGCAGTGGGCTGTGATAACATCAGTCGTCACATGATTGTGACGGCTCTTGATCAGTTCCTTCCTGCAATCTCCCATATCATTAACTTCTCCCTTTACTCCGGTGTCTTCCCTTCACTCTGGCGAAAAGCCCATGTTCGGCCACTACCTAAGATTCCTAACCCCACTCTTCCCAGTTACTTTCGACCCATTTCCATCCTTCCCTTTTTATCTAAAGTACTTGAGGCTTGTGTACACAAACAATTCTCCCACTTCATTCACCACAACTCCCTTATCAGTCCATTGCAATCCGGGTTCAGGCCTGGGCACAGTACCGTTTCAGCTCTCCTCAAAGTGACTGATGATATAAGGCGGGGAATGGAAGACACTAAAGTTTCCGTTTTAGTATTAATAGATTTTTCCAATGCCTTCAATACCGTCAATCACGAAGTCCTTTTATCAATCCTCTCCTATCTCATGGTCTCTCCCGAGGTTTTGGAATGGTTTTCATCTTATCTTCAGGGGCGACAGCAGTCAGTTCTTGCTGGAGAATCTTCTTCCAGCTGGTGTGATCTTGTAACTGGCGTCCCTCAAGGCGGTATTTTATCCCCACTTTTATTCTCTATATTTATAGACCTCATAACTACTGAGCTTCAGTGTTCGTATCATCTTTACGCTGATGACTTACAGCTCTATAGTCAGGCAAGTGTTGACAACTTAGCCGATGAGATTAGGGATTTAAACTGGGATTTAGGAGTAGTTAAAAACTGGTCTGATCGCTTCGGGGTGGCGGTAAACCCAACCAAGTGTCAGGCTGTTATTGTTGGAAGCCCCCATAGCGTAAGAAGGCTGAATGGTTTAACTGCACCACCGGTCACCTTTGACGGCACAGTCATTCCATTTAGCCCCATCGTCAAGGATCTGGGCTTGCATGTTGACACTTGCCTTGACTGGCGTAAGCAGGTCGCGACTGTGAGCAAAAAAGTCACCGGAACGCTGCGGTCGCTTTATCGATTAAAAAATATTCTCCCATCGCACATAAAGGCAATGCTTGTTCAGTCCCTTATCTTCCCCATGATTGACTATGGTGATGTGTGTTACTATGACCTGAATGCAGATCTCCTCAATAAACTTGACCGACTTCTCAATAACTGCATTCGATTCGTATTTAATCTTCGTAAGTATGACCATGTATCCGCACAGCGGTCACTTTTAAAATGGTTGCCCATCCGACAGCGCAGAGCGTTGAGGGCATTGACTACTCTCTTTTCTCTACTTAACAAGCCCACTTCTCCTTCCTATCTGACTTCTCATTTCCAATATTTATGCGCTGCGCACAGCAAAAATCTTCGTTCCTCCAATAACCGTCTTTTGCGATGTCCTTCTCACCGCTCTGGTTTTCTTAAATCTTCTTTCTTAGTTCAGGCGGTCTTCCTCTGGAATGCGCTCCCTCTGAATATCAGGATGGCCACCAGTCGGTTCACATTTAAAGTAAAAGCTCGCGAACACTTACTGAAGAAGCTGGCAGACTCGTCACAAAATTAAATTGTTGTTAGTTTTCCCCTCTCTTTAATTTGTTTTAATGTTGTTGGTATGTATGTATTTATGTATTTATTGTTATATTTTATTTATAAATGTTTTCGTGACATTTTCTTTTATGCTGCACCTACTATGTTTTCTCTCTGCATCACCCTAAGGTAGACTGGTAGAAAATGCCCAAGGCATTAAGTCCGCCTTTGTACAGTGTTATTTATACTTGTGCATAAAGTTTTAATAAATAAATAAATAATAGCGATTCGGATTCGCTTGTCGAATAGTAGAAAAGCGATGTGTGTTTTTATATTATGTATGTATTTGTATATACATAAGGATACTATGCTAGATTTATAGTGGAGTGGCCGGTAGCCCTTAAACCAATTTCCATGTCATTTACAGCTTAGATTGGTGTCGATAACGGAGAATCGGCATAATTCGGTTATTTACTAAGAGCCTGATGAGACAGCGCTGATGCGGACAGGCTGTTGGTAGACCGTGGCTCTCGGGTGGCTAAACGGCAGATTATTGATTAATTGTTGGCAAATTGCAAGCTAATGGCTCTCGGGTGGCCTGATGAATGTGATGACCCAAGAAGGTGAGCAGACCGTGGCTTTCGGATGGCTAAACGGGAGCTACCTGTAAACTGTTGTTACATTACTATATGGGCCTTCGGATGACCTCACATGAAGAACGACTTATAGTTAGCAGCCTTCATAGTTTTGAATTAGTTTGTGCAATTACATGATAATATTTTGTGCATCATATTTATAACTATTTTATGTTTCGCTCCATTTATATAGTGTTTTTGATTTTTGATTGCTAAGACAATATAGAATTGTATACTTAATATGTCATTAATTATAAATTGATGTGATGTTATGTTTATGTTAAAATTCATATTATTTCTACAAAAAAGTAACTATATTTTATCAAATGCAGTGTCAGTGCTATGGATTACACCTATTTAACTGAATTTGTTAATTACTAAATTGGATGTTTTTTTTTTTATTTATATTATATCTTTTGTTTTGGTATGAGGCCATACCCGGTACGATAGAATGGCCGAGTGGAAATTAGGAATGAGGACATTCCTATTGCAGAATGGCCGTCTGTTAGCGGTACCCACATTTTAACAAATAATTGTAATAAACAAGTTCCGGATTTGACAGATAATCGGAGGTACAGCGCCGGCGGCCATTACCAATTGGAACGCTAGTCCGAACTGTTGTAAAACTATTTGGTACCTATTGATTATAACATTTCAGGAAATTGAAGACTGTGTATCATTTGACCTGACTCCGTTAACACTATAATGACAATCGCATTACCTAGTTCAAGTAAAACGTTTAACAGCCGAGCGCTGAGCGCTGACCATATCATTTAGTATCGAGTTGCTGGCACACTTACGTGACGCAAACTTCTCTATGTGTACGAGTCCTAGAATTACGTTTACATAACATGATCTTCTTAAAAGTTGCAGTTAGTACTTCTATGTTGTTTATGTCATGGCATGGTCCCGAGCTAAGTTTTACAATGAATGGTTCGACGATGGACCGCCCCGCTTCGCTTAGGTACACGTTCTAATGTTACGTCATCGCAGCAATGATCGCATTCTTATTATCTAGTTTTTGTAATTCATCGGATGATTCAAACTGTCATCTTGTTACAAACCTGAATCACAGTGGCACCAAGCACAAGTTCAAACCAATAATTATAACATGGTGTAGTCTAGTTATAGTCGTTACACTGAGATTGGGGGTGACTTGATCATTATGTATCCCGCGGATCTTGTATATCGTCTACTTTCGAACATTGCCTACCGGATTTAAAGATGTTAAAATACAGTTCCGGGTATTGAGCGGAACGCTGACGTCGCGTATTGTGTAACAGTAGAAAGCGCGCCAAGTCCGCGGTGCGTGGCGCGAGCAGGCGGGCAGTCGGGCAGTCGGGCAGGCGCGGGCATGGAGGGCAGACCCGGCGGCGCGGCCTTGACGCTGAAGGTCGCCGCGGTTCGGTCGGCGGCGACCTCTCCTCCCACAGACACACTTGAATCGATTTCGTCGTTCGAACTCTAAGTCTACTATTTAGAGACGTCTTTATTACTTACAATACCAATAATAAATTATGTACAGTTCATATTTATTTTATTTTTAACCGACTTCTCAAAAAGGAAGTGGTTCATGTATTCGGCTAGTGTCTTTTTTTCATGTATCTACACTGATTTCTACGTGATTACTGGTCCGATTTAAGTGATTCTTTTCTTTTCTTTGGAAGTCGACTTGAAGAGATCCATCACTATCAGCGCCTCCCCTGTATTATTTTCTGTATAATATGTATGTATTTCTGTCGTTTCCGCTTTAGTAATACTGAAACCAGGCGTTGAAGCGATTTGCTTGCCGCGACCGCGGGGTGGGATCTACATGACATTGTTCAGCGCTACGATAAATCGATACATCTATCTTCTAAATATTTAAAAATGAATGGCTAAATGTTTTGCTAAGCGCAAAACTCGAGTATGGCTGGACCAATTCGGAAATTTGTTTTCCAAATATTTTTGAAGTCCGAGGAAGATACACAGGAAGAGAAAAAATTGTAAAATTTCACGGAAAAACGTAAAAGTCTCATTTTTCTTTTTCCTTACTACTAAATTATAATTATGAAGGCAGCTTTAAAATTAATGTAAACTACTTGAATGCAATTGTAGATTTGACACTTTCTCTTTCTAAGATATAAAGTTGGACATTGACAGTGTGGACGACGCACGCCTCAATATTGTTAAAATAGTTTCTAAGTATGTTTTATAAGTAAACTAAATATTAAGTAAGTAAAAAATATGTAAGAAGCTGTATTTCGAAGCCCTGCAACCACCCGCACCTTCCAAGTTGATTCTGAACCAACACTGCATTGTTATTTTCGCCTCCATCTGTAACAGACAGTCTTTTTATTCTTGGTTGTTTTTAAATGTTAGGGGTTAAAGGTGTGACTGACACTGGCTTGGCCACCATCAGGGATTTTAATAACACAAATAATTTGTCGGTAATTAGTCGAAATTTGACGCCCAATATCAGAATTTGTCGGTCACTGGTTCAAAAGTTATAAGGGTTTATAGGTGGCCGATCTGTAGAGACTCTCCCCAGCTTGGCCACATTTATATCTCAAAAACTAGGGCATCTAGCGTAGATCTGTGTTCTCCCAGATTTAGTCGGCAATTTGTCGGAATTTCTCGCCAAGTCACAGATTTAGTCGGTCACTGGTTCAAAAGTTATAAGGGTGTATTGGTGGCCGATCTGTAGAGACTCTCCCCAGCTTGGCCACATTTATATCTCAAAAACTAGTGCACCTAGCGAAGATCTGTTTTCTCCCAGATTTAGTCGGCAATTTGTCGGAATTTGTCGCCAAGCCACAGATTTAGTCGGGTCTTACTTTAGAAGATATAATGACTTAATTTTATTAAGGTATAGTCCAAGAGCTAGATCGAAGAGTTTACGAAACGTTGGCAAGAGAAAAAATATTTCTAGTAATATGTGTAATATACTTCTAGTTTATCGGTCTTAAGTCCTTAGAAATGTCAGGAAGAGGTAAATTCTCAATTAGATTCATGTTTTTATGTTTTAAATTACTAGGTTAGAGTGTCTTTAACTTCTTTGAAAACATTAAATCTTGCTCTTGGTCTATTTGGTGAATTATTGGTGTCAAGATGTACAGTCGCATGCAACTGTGTTACCAAATTATAAAGTTAAGCTCTTACTTTAGAATAATAATTTATGTTGTTGAAATATAAAAAAAAATATATAAAACTATTATTACTCGAGTTCCTAACTATTTATAATGAGCTCCACTGTAAACTGGCTCGCATCTATCTCTTTCCTCTCACCATAAATGAAACGGAGCGTAGTGATTTATCTGCCAGCGACTAAGTGCACATTTTGTTCGATAAATAATTACATATATATTTATTGTAGATCTGTTTATAGGTAATGAATACAGTTTTCCTTTGGTGGGTTCAAATTATAGAATAACTTTATATTTATATATTTCGAAACAAAAATTCCACCATATGACATCATAGACACTGTCTAGAAACTACTTCAAATATTTTGTACTTGATTGTACCAATGTATGGAGAAATTGAATTCTTTAATATCTTTTTAATTACACGCCGACTAAATATGTGGCTTGGCGACAAATTTCGAAAAATTGCCGACTAAATCTGGGAGAAAACAGATCTTCGCTAGGTGCACTAGTTTTTGAGATATAAATGTGGCCAAGCTGGGGAGAGTCTCTACAGATCGGCCACCAATACACCCTTATAACTTTTGAACCAGTGACCGACTAAATCTGTGGCTTGGCGAGAAATTCCGACAAATTGCCGACTAAATCTGGGAGAAAACAGATCTACGCTAGATGCCCTAGTTTTTGAGATATAAATGTGGCCAAGCTGGGGAGAGTCTCTACAGATCGGCCACCTATAAACCCTTATAACTTTTGAACCAGTGACCGACAAATTCTGATATTGGGCGCCAAATTTCGACTAATTACCGACAAATTATTTGTGTTATTAAAATTAACATCCCTGATGGTGGCCAAGCCAGTGTCAGTCACACGGGTTAAAGTATGAAATTGCCGATTTATACTGCAAAACTAAAACTCTTTTTTCTCCAAGATGTAACATATTTATTTTATCAAAATATTTACCCTCATCATCTATACATTGTTGCCATCTAATCGGAAGTTCATTTATGCCTTTGCGATGGAACTCTAGGTATGTAGATTCGACAAACTGTGTGAAAGCATTTTGTCCTGCCTCCTTGGAATTTTTTTTACCACGTAGAAAATTGTTTAAATCACGAAAAAAATGGTAGTCAGTTGGAGCAAGGTCTGGCGAGTACGGAGGATGACTTATGGTTTCTAACTGCAGCTCCTGTAGAGTTACAACGGTGGCCCGTGCAGTGTGAGGTCTTGCGTTATCATGGAGTAAGAATGAATGGTGAAGTTCGATTCACGAGTCGTGGCTGTTTCACTGCTAGTTTCGCCATTATTGTTCGAAGTTCGGCACAGTAAACATCTGCTGATATTGCTTGACCAGATCAGAGAAAGCTATAGTGAATAACACCATGAAGAAACCACGAAACAGTTACCATTAGCTTTTTATTGGTAAGCTTTACTTTAGGGCACTGTTACGGCGTTTGACCTGGGGTCAACCATTGCTTTTTTCGCTTACGGTTTTCGTAAAGATTCCTCTTTTTGTCACAATTAGATCCAATATTCCTTCATTTCGTTAGTACCGATTCAACAAGCCAGCGCAAGTTTCAACACGCGTTTCTTTCTGCAGATCAGTCAAATCATGAGGCACCCATTTTCCATATATTTTTATCTTATTAATTTGATGCAAATGAGTCAATATTGTAGGTAAGGTAACGTTAAACCATGCTGCTAATTCCTCGGTAGTTTGACTCGGATCAGCTTCCACAATCTCCTTAAATTCAGCGTTATTCACCTGTGTAGGCGGTCTTCCACGTGGTTCGTTCTAAAAAAGCGAAAGGAAAGCGTTTGAACCAAAAACGCACGGTGCGTTCATTAGCAGTATCCGTCTTTTCCGTCTAAGCTGAAGAAAAAAAAAACAATTGAAATAAAAAAATGGAATGTTACACATTTTTTTAAAGAAATATCTCATTGGTATGATGTAAAAACAGTTTCACTCGAATATCTCACACCATAAAGGTTTAATGTCAATGCAAAGTATCTATTACTATAAAACGGCAATTTCATACTTTAACCCCTATTATTCCCTTCTCAATCGACCAACAAGATCCCCGATTTACCTTTAATTGATTGGTTTATTTTCTCCACAGCAACTTGAAGAGCGAAATGAAACCGAAAGAATTTGGATATCACAAACACGTGCAGCGCGTCATTAAGCTAAGTTACAGCATGGCTATGAAACACACCGCTCATATGATGCGCGACAATCTCCTAACACGAAGGGGATGGGGTCTGAGTTCGTTTGCTTCGCTTGCTCTCTAGACCCCGCCATTCTCTTCGAACTTAACCTGGGGGTCTACTCTCTAAGTCCGTCAACGAAGATACGGGCCCGTCCGAAAGTAGATCGAAACTTCGAAATGAACCCTATTCCCTATTATTTTCGGCTTCATGAGTTTTGAAAATACATCGGGAGTAGGGACAACTGTCCAATCGTGTTGTCATTCGTTTTTCGTTCGGATCCCTTACTAATCGTATGTCCGTAGGCGATGGAGAGTAGGAAACGCCCGTATCTTCGGCCGAAACTACGGGTTTCGTGCTTAGAGAGTAGACCTCCTGTCCCAAGTCGGGGTGCTCCAAGTCCGTTGGTCCGTAGATGGATGACCACCCATTACATACCGAGTTTTCTCCGTGCCTCGGAAAACACGTTAAGCCGTTGGTCTCGGCTGTCAAATGTTGTTCTTTAACAGTCGTTACAGGTAGCCAGTAGCCCGAAACCCAGGCAACCAGTCTTACCAAGGGCTATCGTATTGCCCAATACTGAGTGCGTTTTGGAGGTCAGATAAGCGGTCGCTCCATATAAAATCCTGGTATTAAGCTGCATCCGGTTAGACTGGAAGCCGACCCGAACATAGTTGGAAAAAAGCTAGGCAGATGATGATGATAGTTCGTGAATATATAAAAATGTCGGCGATTACTTACCAATATAATGTACAAGGTGTAAACGGACCCCTCACGAAGCCGTTAACCAAGCATTTTGTACATCAAACTAAGTAACCCTAAACGTTAACGCAGAAATTATTGCTGGGAAACGACATTTTTGTTTTGTTGTGAAAAATTACGTTTTTCGGTAGAGCTCAATGTAACGCACTCAAAACATTAAGTAGTATTGATGCATTGAGTAGTACAAAGGTCATGGAGGTATGGTATGTACCTATTTAAATTAAAGTTAAAAACTTAACTAAAACAGAAAACATTTCATATTCTTCCTCTACACGAGCGAAGAAAAATTACAGATCTTGCTTTCCTATTCAGTATAATGAACGGATCTACTGACGTCCCTTAACTGGTGACTAAGATTGGACTTCGTGTACTGTCTATGTTTCATCGAAGACCTCATCTCCTTCATGTACCTATTGTGAAAACTGTCTACAGGCAAAATTCATATATGTTAAGAGCATGTCGAATGTTTAATAAAGTCTGCCGGGATGTTGAGCTTGATTTATTTACAAATAGTGTCCACAAATTGAAAAAAAAAATTAAGTAACTTTTTCTTTGATTTGTAACTTTGTTGTGTAATGTTTTTTTATCTTTGTTTATTATTTTCAGTAGTATGTTTAACTCTCACGCTGTTTATGCCGTTTTGTCAATTTTATATATAAGTTTATACATATACTCGTAAGTGGAAACTTGTAATTGGCGTTCTTCTACGCATTACTTCTGACTACTCGAATGAATTAGCTGCAAGTTTTCTTAACATTAATAAAATAAAATTTCGCAATGATGGGGCGAACAAATGCCCTTCGGCGTCGTTAAGGGTATTTTTACAACTATTACGTATGCCAAAATTTACTGAAATTGTCAAAAAAACAGAGCGATTGACATTCATCAGGTTGAACCAGACCAAAGTTTGTTCTGAAGAGTACCTTCACCTTCGAGATACGATTAATACTGATGGGATAGCAGAGACTATCGGCCGTATGACAATATTATTCCAGCAACATACATCGGAAGTCCTCGACATAAGCATGAGTATGCTCAAGATGCCATGTCGTATGTTCGTTATTACGGCACAGATTTATTTATCACAAACACGTGCAATCCGCAGTGTTCAGAAATCAAACTTGATTTAATCTCTGGTCAATCACCCATTGATCGCCATGACATTACGGCAAGTTTTCAACCTAAAGTTGAAATCTTTAAAGGCTTTCATTGTGAATCAGCCTGTTTGGCGAGTCGCGCAGCGCGCTGATGGCTGTATTCTGTAGTAGCAGGAACGAGGATTGCCTCATGCACATTTATTCTGATATAAAAACATGATTCATGGTCCCTGTGAAGCACTTAATCAAAATGTAGTGTATGGTGGATTGTAAATTTTCGAAGCGTTGTCCACGGGCATTAGTAACAGAAACAAGTACCGGAAATGATGGTTATCCACTATATCGTCGCCGATCGACTGCAGACAACGGAAGATCAGCAATTGCCAAAGTGAACCAACAACAAATTGAAATATTGATAATCTTTGGATTATTCCATATTCACCGATCCTATCAAAAGACTTTCAATGCTAACGTCAAAGCCAATTTTATTTATATCTTGTCTGTTCCCGTATTGGAAAACTATCAGCTTGGTTTGTTTACGCTCCAGGTAATCAAACAAAAGTAGTAGTAGTGTACCATAAAACATTACAATGAAAATATCATTAAGTTTGCAGTTCAAGGTGGCGCTTCTTTAAAAAAAAAAGAATCAATATGTCAAACTCGGTACATGTTTATTTGAGTTCGTTGGTTGAAGTACGAGTATACTAAAGTATTGCAGTGTACGAAATATAAAATTGAAGGAGAATGCTATAAAACAGGGTGTAGCTGCGAATTTTCCATTTTTATGCGTTAATCTTGTTTTGAAGTATCATTTCACATAATTATATTTTTTAATTCGGTAGAAAAAGCTCGCGCGGTGGTCCCATAATTTTCAGCTCTCCAGCTCTTGGCAGAACGACGTCTGCCGGGTCAGCTAGTTGGAAATAGATTGAATACAATAGTGTGACATGATGTAGACGCACGTGGAACAATTGCGGAAGGTAAGGTCAAGGGGCATGACGTTCGAGTGGCGAGCTGCTGCTATTGACGTCACGAATCCATTACTCGCTGGAATCATTCCACTGCGGAGCACGTGCTTGTGACAGTTTACATACGCTTATTTAAATAAATATTGCCTTTTGGGGCCAGGAGAAATTAAAGGTCTCGGTCTCGTTGTTCTATCGCATGAATATTGGACACACAGCGGAGTGTCGGAGTCGGTCAGTACGCGAGGATCGCGTGAACCGACACTAGCGCGCAATTTCTAATGACCGTTGTTGCACTAATCACTTCATCCTTCACTTTTAGCAGTTTCTTTTAAGCGTTCTTTCAATAGTCTGTAACAATCGAGTTTCCGGGGAGTTGCGATTTGTTTTATTTTTATATCGTGGTTACATTTTGCGGTATCAGTGGTAGTAGATTAAAGAAGAAATATACATAAAAAGCAAGCTACGACTTGCTAAAGCAGTCTCTATATGTAACAAAGATGCTATGAGGCGGCCAGGACTGGGTGATCGATAAGTCGGGCAGCACGACTCAGCCGATAGCGGCTCTTCAGCGGCGCGACGCGTCAGCACGATGTCAAAGCACGCAACGAGAGCGTGCTTTACATATCCACCACTGTTTCTACCTTTACGAAGGGATGCTACGCTAGCCTTTTATCACAAGCCTTGATCTATCCGCAGTCATACGGTCGCCGCCATGTGTTGGGTGGCCTATTTCGAGCTGGGACTAGTAGGCGGGACAGCGGGGCGATGCACGGTGGCAGTGTGGCAGCAGTACAGCGCGCGACTAGCACATTGCACATTGACATAGTATTATCTCGCAATACTCTGCGATGCACGCGGCTCTACAAATATTGCATTTAATATATTACTACATCGATAGCAAGCTACACAAATAGATTTGTAAGTTGTAAAGATTGTCCTCGTTGATAGATAATCAAATTGTATAAGATGTTTACAACGTAACACAACAAACAAAACTGATGGTTTTTATTAACCCGAGAAGAGATGATGAGAGTCGTCGGAATGTTGGAAGCCAGTTCCAAGGAACGTCCTGTGGCTATCGCTCTTGGTACTACACAAAGCGTTATAAGCCGCCTCTGGCCACGCTATCGCATTACGGGCAGCGCGGCCGAGCGACATGGAGGACGATTTCGCATCACCACTCGCAGACGGGACCGGTACATAAAAATAATTCTCGACGGAGCATGACCGCATGATGTTGGTTACGAGGCTCCACAGCTCTTCAGGCTTGCTAGTAAGCGATCAAACTATTCGAAATCGCTTTCGTGTAAAAGGTCTGCGTTCCCGAAGGCCACTGAGAGTCCACCTATAGCACCCTGCAATCGTAGGGCCCGTTTACAATGGGCTCGCGAACACAGAGATTTGGAGGAAGAGGTGGAGAGAATTGTTTCAGACGTAATCATCCTTTTGCGAGGCAGGTTGGGTGATTCGTTTCAACGCGCAAAGGCACGACAATGCACGTCCACACACAACTAGTCACACGCACTCTTGCCGAAGCTGGTACCGAGGTTCTGTCGTGGCCTGCTCAATCGCCAGACCTCAACCCAATTGAGCACGCATGGGATATGCTTCAAAGAAGAGCCCTGCCGAGTATGGATGCCGTTCATACCCCACAACAACTTTTTGACTTGTTAGAAATCACGTGGGCGGCCATTCCTCAAAGTGATTTTGATGAACTGATAATAAGCATACCAAATCGCTGTGATTTTGTGATTCATGAGGAAAATGGTGGAAACACCCAAAACACAGACTATTATTTTTTTAACTAAGATACAATAAAATAAAAAATTTGCCCTTTTTTTAGGGTTTCCGTACCTCAAAAGGAAAAAGGAACCCTTATAGGATCACTTTGTTGTCCGTCTGTCTGTCGAGACCCTTTTCCTCAGGAACATGTAGAGGTATCAAGTTGATGTCTATATCAAATAAATACTCACTTGGAATCAAAACCTATAGGGTACTTCCCGTCCACCTAGAATCATGAAATTTGGCAAGAAGCAATGTCTTAAAGCTGTCTAGAAGATAAATATTT
Source organism: Standfussiana lucernea (assembly GCA_964057025.1). Lineage (NCBI taxonomy): Eukaryota > Metazoa > Arthropoda > Insecta > Lepidoptera > Noctuidae > Standfussiana > Standfussiana lucernea. Next base: position 14,388,955 of record OZ059807.1, on the reverse strand, counting down.
ATTGGATTCTTTTATATAGCATTTTTTTTTCATCTCTATGCTCTTTTGATGTGTGTACTGTGTACTATATGTTTAGAAATATAGGAACATTGAATCTGTGGATGATATTGATGATGATCTGGTGCTCGCTACCGCAACACCGACCGGCCGCCTGACGTGTAGGACGACTCAATCAAAAAGAGCCAAAAGCATATCGCAGTTATTACAAAATACATAATATAGTACCGCCGGTTAACAGCCGCGCCTGGGTACCAATTTGTCTTGTGGCACGATATTACGACATTATTCCTAATTTTTATAGTGTTTCCAACAAGTTGGTATTTTGTATACATAGGTATTTACACGTCTTCCCCTCCTTTGCCGAGTAATAGGTGTTTATTTTATTTATAACCGTTACTGTTTGTGTTTGCACGAGAGTCATGTACCGAGACTGATAACTGACTGCTACTATGTAATTAAGAGCGACTGCAATGAATGAGTGTGTGCGAAGTAATCAATGCGTTGCAACGGCAGCGGCGGTCTGCGGTACCTACGAGCAGTGCGTCACGCCCCGCACACGGCGCAGGCGTGGCGGACAACATGTTTGTTATATCAAATGTATGATTGAACCGTTTATATTTAGTTCGTGTGACAACTACTCTGTCATTTTTCTTCCACAAGACTCTTGAGACAGCACTCAATAATCTTGATCTGAATTCTTGATCGCCCGCTCTGTTTCCCATTATTGCGAATATATGCCACATCCTGGCGTTACAGATATGGTTAACAGCTATATACATAATCCGTAAGCTGGTAGGTTAGTACTCAACGAGTAGTTCCATTAAGGTTGCAGACGTCAGAACAATGAGTTAAGGAGCAGGGACAGGGACCTCGGAAGGCTTTCACTGTGAGTACTCTACAGTAGAAGACCCCGGGGCATACTTAGGAGAGGGACACGATGACAGCAGTGGACTAAAGTGGAGTACCCACACTGGGGTAAGAGATCCTTCTAACATTATTTTCAAGGTTTATCTTAAAGAGGAGAAATCTTAAGCAGAACCCGGTAAAGGTGCCACTTGACAGCCCACGCGAGTGTAACTTTGTAGAGGCGTGAATATAGTTGGCGATGCGTGACGATATTTGAGTAATTTGTCAACAATAAACGGGCAAGCAGTTTTATTACAAATATTAAAAAAAAAAAAAACAGATTTTAAGTTATAAGAAGCATCTGACGTCTTTGGAGTTATTTAAGTAATGTTAATTGGTTCGGGGTCGATCACAACAACCGGGACACTTCGTACTGTGCGACCTCTGAACTCACATAAAGATAAAATTAACTAATTGCTAACAGATAGTTACTGTATCTGAGCTGATACTGCCACGAGCTGAGAGATGATCGCCTAGCCGGCTTGGTGTTCACTGTTCAATACGTTTCTGAGCTGGAGATGATAGCACTAGATACGACTAGTACTACACTCACAGGCACAATTAACGTTTAGGTAATGCTTATCGTGATGCATATTCTGTATCAAGTATGTATTTTAACAATAAATTAAAAACAAAGCTGGGCTGCTAAACCCAAGCTTTTTTCCAACTTCTTTGTGCTGAACATTTTTGTGATTTACGCGTAAATTTCCATTCCTAGCGATCTGTCTCACAAATGTGGCTTTATTTCCGAATCTCTTTTTTTTGATCATTTAAAACTGGAGCAGCTAGGGCTGTGGCTTTAGCTCAGGCCCGTCCAACATACGGCCCCCGGGCCACCTACCGACCCGCATAAGTAGGTGTTTCATTCGGCCCGCGAGCTATTTCAAACTTTATAAGACATCATTCATCAATATAAATTGCACGGAAATTGTTTCAAAAATGTCCCAAAGTTAAATTATCTTCCCGCAAATGCAGACCGCATCATCCCAAACCAGGCCGGCGGAGCTTGTCAATTAGGCGCGTATTTTGGTTAAACTCTTGTTTGATCGCGATCGTGTTCCACATATTTCGTAAATTAATCAATAGTGGATAAAAACATCGTCATTAGTTAGGATTTAAGAATAAACATTTTAAGTGAGATTAATTGTACAACTGGAGCGTTCTCTTAAATAAATACTTATTGGAATATGAAAATTGCCGTTTAATTTAAATTTAGAGGTCACTAACCCCGTATCTATAATCAAGTTAAAGTAATTACTTGAGCTTATGTAATAACTTGTGCATTTTTTTTATGCAATAGGCAAGAATTTATAGGAAGTAAGAACCGTCAAAGACAGCAGCTAAGAATTCTAACTTTTTACAGTTCTAACTTCAAGCAATTACTCGTCATCTACCTAGCCTTTTCCCAACTATGTACCAGTATTTTACATGGAGCCTGCCTGCCTGCCTGCCTTGCTTGCTGCCTATCTGACCTCCACAACCCAGTTAATACCGGGTAATACGATACTCGTTGGTAAGACTGGTTGTCAGACTTTCGGGCCACTGACTACCTATAACGACTGTCAAAGATCTACAAATGACAGCCGGGACCAACGGCTTAACGTGCTCTCTGGGGCATGGAGGAAACTCGGTCTGTAATGGGTGGGTACCCATCCACAGACCAACCTAGGCAAGCGCGGCTTTACCTGAGGATTGTTCCGAGCGGCAGTTATTATTTAGCCACGAGGTCCTTCAAGCAATTACTAAACTACATAATAAAAATCGTACCTTAAAAAATGATATTTACTCAAGTAGGTAAACATTGACTTGTTTATATTAGGTTGGGGAAAAAGTCTTTTCGCATTATAGTATGTATAAACTTGTAATAAAATCTCTTTGGGTATACTATTTGTATCTGGCTGGTATTAGTATCATTGAAAGTTTAAATTTTAAAGAACATCATTCCAAATTCAAATTAGGAAAATGTGTGATTTTCATTTGTTTTTCGTACCGTCAAGATGAGTGAATCTAATGAAGAAATTCGATACATTTTAAAATTTTACTACAAAAAAGGTAAAAATGTAAGTAACGCAAGCGAAAAAAATTTGCGATGTTTATGGACCTAGTGCAGTGTCTGTGAGAGTAGCACAAATTTGGTTTAAGCGTTTTCAATCCGGAAATTTTGATGTCAAAGATGCACGTCGCTCTGGTCGCCCTATTACGGATAAAATGGATGCCATTTTTGAAAAAGTGGAGCAAGATCGGCATATCAGTAGTTACGACGTAGCTGAAGAACTGGGAATTGACCACAAAACAGTTTTGGTGCATTTGAAAAAAACTTGGTACACAGAAAAGCTCGATATTTGGGTACCTCACGAGTTCACTGAAGGAAGCCTAATGAACCGTGTACTCATTTGTGATTTTTTATTACGACGTAATGAAACCGAACCATTTTTGAAAAAGCTGATAACTGGTGATGAAAAGTGGATCACGTACGACAAGAAAGTGCGAAAAAGGTCGTGGTCAAAGGCCGGTCAGGCTTCTCAGACTGTGGCGAAACCCGGGTTAACTCGCAACAAGGTGATGCTGTGTGTGGTGGGATTGGAAGGGCATTTTTCATTATGAGCTGTTACCACCAGACAGGACCATCGATTCGGCACTCTACTGCGAAGAACTGATGAGATTAAAGCAAGAAGTTGAGAGAAACCGGCCGGAATTAATCAACAGAAGGGGTGTGGTTTTTCATCTTGATAACGCTAGACCTCACACATCTTTAGCCACTCACCAAAAATTAAGAGAGTTTGGCTGGGAGGTATTAATTCATCCGCCGCATAGTCATATTTTGATCAGAAGTCCCAAAATTTCTATAGCAATTCATGTCCCTACCTACAAGATGGCAAAAAGTTATCGAACAAAATGGTACCTACATACTTTAGTAAAATGTAAATTAACTATATTAAAAAATGTTTTGATTTTTTTTTTAAATGCGAAGAAGCCTTTTCCCCAACCTATTAGATACGGGTGTTAGCATTTCTTTAGACCCGCTAAGGTTACATAAATTCTAAACTTGGCTCTCCATAAAATTATGTTGCACACCCTCCTGCTTTAGCTGGTGCTGGGTACAGCAATGTTGAACCGCTCTGACACGCTATAGGTCGACTAGACCAGAATATCGAGACGAATTCTGTCGTAAGAGCCTCAAAGACCGCCCTTATGCACAAAAGCGTTCTCTGTATGGCTCCGAAAATATTAAATAAAATACCAAATGACATTAAAGATTTAAAATTGACACAATTTAAACGGAAACTTAATAATTTTTTTATTAAAAAATGCTACTATACTATTGACGAATTTCTTCTTGACAAAATGTAATAAATTAAGCTGATAATTATGTATTTATGCCTGAAAATTCTAATTAAAACTTAACTAATTAATTGTATTCTGAATATTTATTATAATAATTAATTATAATAAATAAGAGGTTCCTCTCTCAAGAGCCCTGACCACCGGTAGCTCGGACCCTGTTCCCGGTGCTGGTGGACTACTATTTTATATATTTTTAAATGTTTTTTTTTTTATACAAATTTTGTATAGGAATATTTAAAAATGTAAAAATAAGTAAGAAAAATAAAGGAAATGAAATTATATTCTAAATGTTCATTATAGAAAATGATTGTATTCTTAAAGTCAAAGTCAAAGATTTATTTGCAGATAATTTGTATAATTATTTAATAATTTGTTTGTATTGATTTTGAATTCTAATTTGTTAAATAGTGTATGGTAATGGGTTGTTTTTTGAGTTACCATAACCTAACTATAAGACCTACTGTATCACCAAAAATCACACTAATAAATACTTTGACTTTGACACTTGGTTTACCAAGCTCTAACGCTCGAATTACGGTCCGGCTCGAGACGACCGCTTTGTTGTCACCAGTATGTAAAGAAATCGTTTTAAGCCATAAAAAAAAACAAAAGTCAGTTAAAAAGCTCCTAATCGTGTCATCGGGGTATAAAATATTAGTGTGAGTGAACGAACCATCTGATGAATGATGATGATGATGATTCTTGGTGCATTTTACTCATTTTAGCTCGGGCCTCTGAGCGTTTCCCACAAGTCCACAACACCGTAGAGCTAAACTTCGATTTGCGAGGGGATATGCCATTTTGACTACTGAGCAGTAGAAGAATGTAATGTTGTCAGATCAGAGCAGAGTGGTCTTAGTAGGCAAAACTACAAACGAGAGTCCTACTCCATGTGCCTCATTAGAAATAGTGGTTAATCAGGTAGCTCGATAATGATATGGGGAAGCATAACTTGTGAGACTCGTGGCGAACTGGTTGCCCTTGATAGAAGCAGTGTGACTGCTCACAGGTACGTGGAAGAAGTTCTTCAAGATCATGACATATCGTTCGCGTCAATTTATTGGGGATAACTGCATTCTAATCTTTGATAAGAGACGTAGCCATGTCGCTAGCCCTGTCACTCACTATATCGAGGAGGTTGAAATTCAAACTTTACCATTGCCAACACACAGTCCTAATCTTAATCCCGAACAACATGTATGGGACTACCAGAAACAGGGGTTTGGGCTAGGGCATTGAGAACCATAAGAGAGCTTGAGACAGTTTTGTAAGAGGGATGGCATAACATCTTTTAATCGGACATTAAAGACGTAACGGATTATACCCCGAGGAAGTAATACTCGTTACTAAAGTATGAAATAATGGTAAATAAAAAAGACATTTTTAGATTTTATCGTTTGTTTTTATTGTCTTAGCATGTCTTACAATAAATAGCACCAGTTAAGGAAGCATCTATTTTTACAATTCTGCTAAAATCATGAAAAACTGGGTGGGCGGGAACACTATACTATAACTGGGCCTGTGAGTATAGATAAGCTGAAAATACACGATATTAAATCCTAATAAAGCACTGATAGAAGCTGTACAGTGCGAAGGGCGTAAACACTTATTGCTATTGGGCGCTGGAATTTGACAACAAATTGGGGACAAGCAAAAAGCAAACAGATTCGTGACAATATCATTCTAGTAAAAGTAAGGTGAATTGAATAGAAGTGAGCTGGCACCGATCGATCATTCATCGCGAGTCCGCGGCACTTTCACTGTCCGTATCGGAGTATCGAGGCACGCGACGTGATTATGTGTGACTAAGAGATCAGCGAATACTAGAGGAAAGCGGCTGCGAATCACGCCCGAGATAACGCAGCTATGTTACGTGTGTGACCCGGTGACCTGGACGTTATCGCGCGCCGGCGGGGGGCGCCACTAGCGTCACTGACCTCACCGCCGGCGCTGTAGCCCCGCTGATCAAGTATTGATGCAGCAATAGTCTGCATCCAAGTTGACCCTGCAACCCGCACAGCCTTCACTGGCACGGCGGAACTCTTACTAACTGGTTTAACATGAACTACTCTCTATTCCGTAACATAATTTGTGCTTTACGAGGCACTAGGCTAGCATTACTTGGAATATTTTTGCACTAAGATGGTGAAGCTAGAGAAAGCGACCGGGTTGCCGTCATCTGGGTCCTCCAGCAATCTACAGCGGAGGACGCGCTGATGCAGTCTATTGTGGGGTCCCTCAGCCCACAATCATCACCTAGAAGGACAAAGTTCCGTCGTATAATATCACTGTTACTACATTATGTGCATATTATAAAACTTTTTTAAATTCCAATGACAACATTGTAGTTTAATGGAAATACAACATTGTTTGCATTCGAGTTCGAGTACCTATCGAGTTCGACTTGAACACAATTTTCATGACTGGTTAGGACGGGCCGAGCGTGACGTTTGTTCAGTTTCAGCCAGCATGTCGGACAAAGGTTTAGTAATTAGTCTAGTACAAAGTGTCAGCGTATCCTTCGCTTCGTGTAGGATCACATATTGTCATCGAGATATTGCTCGTTCTGCGGTTCTGCCTCAACAGCTGCACCTTGAGAAGGCTCTGTACATTGGTACTCCCAAAAATAGAGTGAGATAGTGACGCACTATGGGCACGGCGATGAAGTACGCGACAGGAGCGAGCGGCGCGCCAGCGCGCCGGCCGGCCTGGCGGAGTGTCGCCGTCGCGCCGCGGTCTTACATATTCATGAGGGGATGGCTTACTGGACGACTGACCGTCACCTCGTATCGATGTAATTGTAACGCGGCTGGAGCCCCGCTCTGTCTTTGACCTCACTGTGTGGAGGGTTTCCGTTAATGTCCCGTTTTTACTTACTTAATTAAGTCATTGCTCTTCTTGAATCACAATATTGTTATGTCACGATTCCTACTAATTAGTAACGTTAGTAGGAAGGATTCGAGTAAAAGCACAAGTTTCGCTCGTACGATTCGCGTCATTTAACAGAAAGTACTATGGCGAAAACGCTCTGAAACCCAATTCCTCAAAAACGCAGTCTTGCACGTTCCACCTCCGTAATATATGTACATGCGGGTTGTAAATTAAACATCTCTTGGCAAGGGATGCCCATCGCGCACAGTCCTCACCAGAAATACTTCAGCATAACTTTAGACCGGTCACTCACCTACAAAAACAACTGTCAAAATGTAAAATTAAAAGTGCATGCCAGAAACCACCTGTTACGTCGTCTGACATCCACTAGGTAGGGGGGACTCTCCAAAAGTTCTGCGAACAACTGGGATGGCACTCTGCTTCTCTGCTGGTGAATATGCCTGTCCAGTATGGGACCGTTCTGGTCACGCACACCTAGTGGATACAGCTCTAAATGAGACGTGCCGGATAATCACTGATAGTCTTAAACCGACCCCGGTACGAATGCTGTATCCACTGTCCGGTATTGCGCATCCCAAAGTTCGCAGGACTATAGCCAGCCGTATCGAAAACACAAAGCTATAAATTGACTCACGCCATCCAATCTACAGATACGACTCAGTGCCCCAAAGGCTGAAAGTCGTAAAAGTTTTCTTGAGCCCAGTTAGCCCAGCCAATTTAAATACCTCCACAGCAAGATGCAATCTCTGGCGGGAGCAGTTTAAACCCCCTGACCATTTCAACGATCCATCAGAGGGCCTTCCACCTGGGCACGCGTTGCTGTGGCCGACTTGGAAATCTGTAAACAAACTTCGAACCCAATTCGGCCGGAGCAAAGACAATCTCTGCAAATGGGGGTTCATGGACGACTCAGACCTTAAGTGCGTATGCGGAGTTTCCCCACAGACAATGGCACACCTTTCATCTTGCACCGCATGCCCTATCACCTGCGCACTTGATGATCTGCTCACTGCATCAGTGAGCGGAGTTTGCGTGGCTGAGTTTTGGGCTAAACATAATATTTGAACTTATTTGCCATCGATACGCTAAGAAGTTAACAGTAACGCATAAATTGCTTTATTCTCCCGAAAATAGAGCAGGGACTGGGTGCGGGCCATATGAACTGTAATGACAAGGCCATACAATATTCGCACATCTTTGCTATTCGTGTTTTTCGATTAGTGATGCTCAATCAACATCTGCCTAGCCGTTTCCCAACTATATTGGGGTCGGCTTCCAGTTAAACCAGATGCAGCTGAATTTTGTAAGACTTTCGGGCCATTGTCTACAGCTCGTACTAGATAAAGTCCCCCGCCGGGCAGAGGATTCGTTTGTGCGTTCTGTTCTCAGGAACTGCCTAACAGATTTCCATGCGGTTTATCCCAATAGAAAGAAGGATTAGCTGAGAAAGTTATAGGCTATAATTTATGATCATTTTGCGAATAAAAGCTACCTGAATGATGATATTAGAAATTAAGGCGGTAAAAATCGTCGTTTCTTGGCGTGCGCTACCTGAATAGTACAAGTTAGCATATTATATTATGTCTATCTACGGTCGACTCACAATAACGCCGCCTGGACAAAGAAAGAAGATTTGCGATAACCAGAGCAATGAGAAGAACATCGTAGAAGACGGTTATTGGAGGAAAGAAGATTCTTTCTGTGCGCAGAGCATAAATATTGGTAATGAGATGTCAGATAAAAAGGAGAAGTGGGCTTATTAAATAGAGAAAAGAGAGTAGTCAAGGCCCTCAGCGCTCTGCGCTGTCCGATGGGCAACCATTTCAAGTGACCGATGCGCGGATACATGGTCATACTTACGAAGATTAAATACGAATCAAATGCAGTTATTAAGAAGTCGGCCAAGTCGGTAAAAATATCAGCAAAAACTTTGTCACATGACCGCCCCCATCCATGGCCAGAAGTCATCAGCTAATTATACATAATTTTGTTTGTTTTCAACGACAACAATTTGCAAAAAGCCGAAGGGTCTTAACTTGGCTATGTTTATACCTCTGCCGACGACATCGCCAACTTACACTTATTCTTTATGTCAATCACCAGTCTATACCAAGTTATTATTTAAATCTCTGCAGATTTTTTTTTGGTAAATTAATGGATCTACTTCCCAAACAGTTCCTCACATAATAGATACTTATTACCACATCCTGTGCAAAGGCGGTATTTATTGTTTGTAAAGATAATGTTGTGCTATCAGCATTCGGCCACTTAGAGACGGCTATCAATAATATATTTATGGCATAACACGCCACAGATAGCGAGTACAATGCTAAGGGCAGTCAGCAGACGGGTGCGCGGCGGCGCGCGGCGCAGCCTCACGTACGCTGATAACAGATAACAGGGCTGATAGCGAGCGTCGTGCAATAATGCAGGCGCCACGTTGCAGAAGGCTCGGCCGTGATTGTACTGCGGGTGCAGGTGCTCGACACTCGATAACGATCGCACAGAACACACATATTGCAGCACAGGCACGTCTGGACGTGCCGATACGCTGACATATTTATCACAGTTCGCATCAAATGCCAAAGGATCTAAACCTTTTTGTAACTCCTTATTCGGTTGTGTCAATTTAGACTCATTAAACCTTGTACTGATTTAATATATAGTCAACTTGCTAAATAATTTGCCAAAAATAGTTGAGAACGTGTGGTGCTGATAGGCCTGGTACTGGCGATACGAGGCAGCATTGACCCAAATGTGCGTAGGTATTGTAGCGGAGATAAGATTCACACCTCGCGTGCTGTAGGTACCTACTGTGTGCAATGCAACGTTATCAAACGGTCTTATACCGCGCGGCTCCTCAATCAATCATTATCATAAGAGCTTTTGTATAATATCTGATTCAGTATATGCGCTCTATACATAGTCCTGATTTACGATTTTGACTACTAGTGGCAGTCAGATCAACCCATTCTCAAATACAAGCAGCAGCTTACACCACCATCATCTCGGCAAACGAACTGATGGATGCCGTACACTCAGGAAGATGCTGCTTCCCGTTCCGCCAAGTGGGCCGTGCTATCGGCACGGTGTGACGGTCACCTTAGGCCAGCGGTTCTCGAACTTTTTTGGTGACAGAACCCTTTGGAAAGCCAAATATTTGACGGAGTCCTAAAATAACCAAAATTTGGTTTTGTGAACATTCTTTATGAAGCCCGATAACAATTTGCCCGACCCGGGAATCGAACCCAAGACCTCATCACTATCACTAGACCAACGAAGCAGTCTCAGTCAGTGTCAGTATTTGGTTTTATGAACATTCTTTATTAATAGTATTTTAAAATTTTGCCTACAGTTGCATAATAATGAAATATCTAATGGGAGGTATGAAAATGTTTCTTATTTTTCATCAATTGATTGATATCAGGTTTGATAGAAGAGAGTTGAAGTCTCAAATCAGGTTCCGCATCCAGTCTATTTCGGTATTTTGTTTTTGTAGTTGCATAGGTCGAAAATCCTGTTTCGCACTAGTATGTTGTTGGGAACGGGAGAAGAACATGTCATGCCATTGTGGCAAGGAGTGGATATTCAACGGATTTTGCACCAAAAATCATAGAGAGGCATCGTTTTGAACAGTATCTACATACTAGTGTCTGATGACATTTCTAAAAACGATTTTGCAAGTTCATCCAGAACCAATTCCAGATTTGGCGGCATTTGTTTAATCGCGAGTGCCTGTCTATGCAGGATACAATGGCTGGAACTTCTATTAGGCGCTCTGCTTTTTATTCGTGATACTGCTCCTGTTGTTTTACATCCGTAGATACGGGAGGAGTATTTATCATTTCTCATTATTATCAGTATCCTCGTGGAGCCCCCACAGAGGCTTTGCGGAACCCTAGGGCTTCGCGGAGCCCACTTTGAGTATGGCTGCCTTAGGCAACATTGTACGGCGCACAAGGTCTGAAGTCGGAGTCTTTACTTACAGCACGACTAGTGTCCTTTATACCTAACATGTAAACAACGGGCCGATCGAGCACTGGCCTAGGGGTAAACCGTATATGAAAAAGTAGCCGAAATGGTTGGTAGGACAGGCCATTAGTTAAATATTGAACACGGTTACTTAAAATAACGTAGTTATCATTGAGTCATGACCATGAGTTAGTTTGTCGATGTCATTAGAAGCGTTCGACAGAGCGACACAAGCAAGCGCGTGTGGCGACTCGCTGGACTGTGGCGAGTACTGCCAAGAGTGGCGAGCATTGTTACATGGTTGTTACGATCAAGTCATAGTTGAAGCGATATCGTAATTTACTACCACTTGCAAATGGTACTTATGTAAAACCTGGAAAGAGGTCACACTTGGGCCCTTGGGGCACAACGCTTGTCTACCTACTACGTTAGGTACTATTTTGGGAGCTATTGACTTTCATCAATACGGTACGATTCTGAGAGATGAAGTACAAGAGTTTAGGTTGTTTGCATCTGTTCGGATGCTAGAGTAAAATATTAGGTAGCCGGTGCTGTGTTGACACACGAGCGTGTCAGTAAACAGAGCACGTGCAGCCGGTGCCGCGGCCACTGCGCCGCAAGGACAATAATAGGAACAGAAATACCACTACTAACGACGCAGTTTGATACACTCTTCGTAGTTATTGGAGAGGTTTGCAGAGGTTTTAGATTTAACTCTAGATTAGCCTTTTTCAGGCTAAGATACTAACACGGTAAAAATTTTTGAAGTATTAAGAATTCTTGTGATACACAAAAGATGACAAGAGTAGAGAATACGCTGTTGTTTACTATGCTTCATCGAAGTTCACGCTTCGGAGATTACGTTTTAGTTTTTCGTCCGTGTTGTGACAAGTGTCAGTGGGGCATGTTAGGCCGACTAGCGCTGTTGCGGCTGTGTCAATATTGATGCCCACATAATACACTCTTTGCGCCTTCACACTATTTGTTTAAGTATAATGTATTCTTTGGAAATTTGGGGTAAGTGTGGACTCTGGAGAAAACGAGAACAGTCCATCCTGTATAATGTGTTTGTAAGCCAAGACTCCGTAGCATGCAATAATTTGGTGTCGCGGCAGCATGTGGTTGTTGTTAGTGCGAGTGTTACCTGAGCAGCCCCTCTTTCTTCACCATGTGCCGGAACGTCTCGGTGATGGAGCTGTTGTTGGCACTCCGTAGAGACTGCATCCGAGTCTGCAACAAAGTACACAATAATTAGTCGACGAATTGTAGGAGCACCCCAGGTCTTTCGACTACCAGTAACAGTGCGTCAGTTGTCAGGCCCGCGGCCTACAGGCATGCATTCTGTTCAGCATGTGACTTCGTATGCAGACTATCCACACAGTCCTCGACTATTATGTGTTTAACACTAGTGACACCTCAATATTCTGTTTTACTGACAAACCTATAATTGTTAAATTCCCCATAAAAACAAACGTCGTAGCCTGTAATTCTCTCTTTAGCGAGTCTGTAATTTTTTCCGATGATTCTACACATCAATGAAGAATAAAATGATAGTTTCCTCTACAGCAGTACACTATACGAACAAACAATATTTTTTAATCACAGGATATTAACGAGGAGCGTGTAATTTAGGCATCAGTCGGTCCATGTGACCACAGATCAGGTTGACATTGAACAGCTCGTTATATAAAGTGGTGTGGACGGGGCTGAATCATTTGTGTCCGTATTTCTGAACGAGCATGTGGATACGGGCGATGGTGCTGGTGGCGGGGCTGGCGGCGGCGGCGCGCGCGGTAGCCATGGACGAGGACATGGCGGAGCTGGCACGCATGGTGCGCGAGAGCTGCGCGGACGAGACCGGCGCCGACGTGGCGCTGGTGGAGGCCGTCAACGGCGGCGCCGACCTCATGGCGGACGACAAGCTCAAGTGCTACATCAAGTGCACCATGGAGACGGCCGGCATGATGTCGGACGGCGAGGTGGACATCGAGGCCGTGCTGGCGCTGCTGCCGCCCGAGCTGGCGGCGCACAACGCGCCCTCGCTGCGCGCGTGCGGCACGCAGCGCGGCGCCGACCACTGCGACACGGCCTGGAAGACGCAGGTCTGCTGGCAGAACGCGAACAAGGCCGACTACTTCCTCATATAGTGAATCACTTAACGAACATATTGTTCTTTATGTATGTATAGTCTATCATCATTTTTGACTCCAAATTACAGTTCAGATAAATTACATTTTGTTACCTATCCGTTTTTTATCTATTTTTTTGTAATAATAAATGTGTCTATTCAATACTTACTGAATGGTTTAATTTTACTAACATTGGCAGACATTAGACTGCAGCCACTTTTCCTTTAAGGAAAAAACATATGATTTACTTGAATGAGGTACCTGAAGTGTGCACTAATAATAATGCATTCATCACTTAGGTTATCAAATGTGCTATACCGGTTAAGTACACAACATAACCAATTATTACGTCAAGGAACTTTAACTTGGTGTACTTAGTCCTTTTTATAAACAAACCTTCTTCAAATCATTATTTGAATGCTATTTCTTATGATCAAGGAGAAATAAACACATTTTTAATTTAATAATTAATTTGCTTGGAGTAAACAATTGACATGTAAAGTAATATTTGGTTCGACTGTTGTCTGAATCTGTTGTCGGAGTTACAGCTAACTATCATAATTACTTGCAAGTTTGACATTATTATCACATGGTATTGGAATACTTCATTAGCTTCACTTACTTAAGTAATATTCTTTGACATTTTGTGCAATCATAGATACATTAAAAAAGGAACAATGTGTGTACTCTACGATGACATAGGCCAGTGTAGTACATTCCACACAACAACACACAAAACTAGCCAATAAAAACACTTAAAATGAACATTATTAGAAACAATGTTAAACTTGTGGATTTTATTACAATTCAGTGTCTCATATTGAAATAAAAGATTGGAATGAAAATCAAGGAATTTAATATGAACTAAGTTGTGAATTATTAAGTACACATAGAGCTGAGCATACCCACCTTCAGCTGGGCTTCGATGGTGATCTCACACAAACCTAACATAGTATTAAATAAATAGGCTTGTCACTTGCCACTCAAACTTGCAACTTTACCACACCTAAGTTATGTAAGTAACCGTTAAGTCTACTTCTATAAAATTATGATGATAGTTTTAACATATGACTTGGACATTTACTAGAGGAAAACAACAGCCTTTTTGGATATTACAACGTAATGACATAATAATATTATGTGTGTGTTAATGAGTGAGTGTGAATATGTAAGTGTAGACCAACACACCAGCTTAGTCATATGAGTTCACTCTCATTCAAAGGCGCCATACACATTACATATTTACTAATTAAATGCATTTAAAGTAAGCATTAAGTGCTGAATGTCACACCTTACTTCATATTTGTACAAAGCAAAGGTGAATGTTTTACTACATTATGATATTTTTATTTTAATGTGAAATGATATGAGAACAACTTTCCTCACAACATTTAAACTGTTGACTTCTTAATGTACTTCCACAGAATATATATATAATATAATATATTCCACAGAATATATAGCCATACAGCAAGAACAACATTGAGCCTAGCTCACAACATCACTGAATCTCAGCCAACATCATTGTACATAACAAGCAATCATGAATCAAGGTCATGTTTGCTTGTCTCTCCAAACATGTGTTCAATTGCAGACTTTTGTGTAATTTCCTCAAGTATTGTCATTACCATTTTGTTATTAAATTGAAATCACATACAATAAGCATGTCCATCTCTGTACCTATGTACAATTAGGACTCTTATTGGACTGACATTCATCAACTAAAGTTGTTATTAAGAGGCTTAAGCTGGCTAATAATGTGTTTAGATATTGTATAATCAATGTTGTCAGTAAAAACCAGTTTAATGGGCATTATATGCCCATTAAACTGGCTAGCTATATTTGTAATTACAGTATAATGAAAATTGCAATAAAATTTGGGGTTATCATAAAACGAGTAAAGGTCAAAATATTGGTCTGGTCGGAACATTTGCTATTATTCTATTTGGCAAATAGGAAATTGACATGATTTTACATGACGAGAGATCGCAAATTGGTGGTGTAACAGGCCAGCCGAGACAACTATCACACTGATTAGGTTAGTTCGAATGGCAGACAGCAGCAGGGCTGCTGCGCGACCGGCTGCTGCCCATGCTTACCTTTACGGAGTCGAGCGGGTACATTATGCAATGCTCCATCACCCCCGCAATTGCTCCGGCAGTCATGTGTGTGACGGAGTTTTGGGTCGGAAGGGTTTCATAGTCCTCAAAGTTCATAATACTCACTGAATACTGACACTCAGCACAAAAAAAAACACTGTTAGAGAAAAATTTACAGGGGCTACGATTTTGATTTACCGAATTAGAAGTATCATTTTCACTGACTATTTTTATCACAAGTCATCCGAAATTTAGAACTATCAAAATTGATTCCTTTTGCGACTCTCAAGCACGCGCGACTTTTGCGGTGTCACAGAGTAATAAGAACTTTCATGTCATTCGGTCTTCTATAATCTGTGGTATAGTGACGTTCCTTACCACAGATTTATCTAAATCGACTTAAAATTGTAATTTTACAAGGTGACTAACTCAGAGGCAAATATAAGATTAAAAAAACTGAAAAACTAAATCATTTTATAAAAGGTTATGCAGTTCAAGAAGGATATAACATCTGCTCAATCTCCTTTTTACTACTTAAATGCGGCTCATGTGTCATCGTGATTACCGGAACATATTCGTATTCTATAATCAGCAGTGATCGGAATATTATAGGTAGTGCTATTCGCAGGATTTAGTGACCGATATCATAACATGGATGAGTAGCCCTATCGCGTGTTTACGTACCGCGCGGCATTATTTCAAGGAAAGGGCCGAGTCACAATACTGATAGATTTCTATACTGTGGTTTAACTTCATCTAGTACATCGACATCGAGAAAAATATTCCCAAAAATCCCGGGGCATGTCCATGTGCGTGTGGTGTGAAGGCCGCTTTGTAAAAATTCTTTGAAAATATACTTGGGATTTAGTGAACATTCCCAAATAAGTGTGCAAGTTGGAATCAGATTTTGTGAAAGTCAAATAAGCGAGTTAAGGACGGTAAAGTTCGGCCCTCAGTTCTCACATAGAGGATTGAGGGCCCACCTGTACCGGATAAACCATGGACACTACAGAAAAATTCTTTACGCCGAAAACTAAGCTAATGCCAAACAAAATTTGTGAAAACAAGATATTATCGCAAAACGCTGTCCTGCTTTGCATATCTTCGTTCAAAATGGGCCTTCAGTGAACATACACGTAAAAGTTTTTTGGGGAAACGGACAGAAGATGTTCGTTCCCCCTTGTCGAAGGATTGCGGAGTGGAGATGACTGAAACTCGCGTAGAAGTTGACACGAACGTTTAATAATGACTTACTGTTGTAGGTACACATAACATAACCTTCTATAATAGGTACACTTAACTTTCACTGGCGTGTACATGAAATTATAGATTCTGACGACTAAACAATCTAAGTCCTGGTGTCACCATCACGTTGTGTCGGTTAGCTCTAAATTTCTCACCATGGAGTTTTTGTCCGTTGGCTTCTGGTGTTGTCAGCGCTTACGGGTGCGTTCATAAACGCGACAGTTTATTACTCAAATAAAATTAAACCATTAACTTACCGCTACTGTTTGAAATGCGATATGCTACTAAATAAATTTAACCCGTTACCATGCCAAGAGGACACATAGCATCTGTTCCTATAGAAGAACGAATATCGTTATTTACAAAATATATCGCTGACCTGCAGGAAAAGATATGTTTTTGTTAATGTTTCGAGAAATTAGTTTTAGTGGGTATGCTTTGAAAGCAGTTTTAGTGGGTTGATTTGGATTATTCCTATATTGCCACAGTAGTTGGCATTTACGTTTGCTGCATATTTTTAAGCCACGTGAGATCCATTTCGGTCTAGATCTGTGATGTATCCTAACTTTCTGTAGAGGAAAACAGAGATCGTACAACATAATGAAATTATCATAGAATTTGTTGTAGGCACTATTGGCATCCGTGCAACTATAAACGTCGCTATTGGTTATTTGTTTTAAATATTGCTCTATTTTCTAGTCCCGTTTTGATATATACCAATATTTTATGCTGCCGGGCTTTTTTACCGGAACCTCTATAGAACTCCCAAGTTGCTACCTACAATCTTCAAGTCATAATTAATCAGGAATGGCTCAATCTTGACCACACTCGTGAATATTAATAATACTACTTGATAAAAAAGCACGCAACGTTGAAACACTCTATGACATCTGATATTTCTGAAGACCTTACTCTACACGAACGCCTCTAGCGGCGAATTCATGAGCGATAGCCCCCATTGCAGCCGCGCGTTCTTCCTCGTCCCCCGGCCTGCGGTAGAGAGTCGTGTACTTAGAAGACATCGGCTTATAAGCTCTAGTCTTTGCATGACACCCTGTCACATTCACACATGACACACATGAGTATGTGTGTCATCCCCCAATCACACTTACCCACACTTTCCATAGAACGCAGTGGTACTGGTACATAGCTTAATTGAATTTCTAAAAAACGTAAACTCCTATAATATTACTTTTTTTTCTCTTTATGTTTTGTAAACACTTTTAATGCATGTCATATCTATAATGTATCTCATTTTTGTCTATCGCTTCTTTACATATTCTCTGTAATTTGAGAGGTCTGGCTCTTGTGCTACAGGAACTCCTAGTACAAGAGCCAGCGCTACACTGATGTTTGTGTCTTGAAGAGAAAAATAAATAAATTATTATTGTAAATTTTTTGTATTTGTTTTAGTCAATACCAGCTTCTAAACATGTGTGCATAAGTGTTTGTATGTTTTTCCGCGCATATTTCAAAAACTACAAGTCGAATTGCAAAAAATCTTTATAGAGGTTTAGGAACTTAGGAGACTACTACGTCTACTATAAGGGGTATAAAACGGTAAATACGTATTCAGTACTTACATCATTCTAACTGAACCCCCTACAGGGGATTATTTCGTCGTTTCGTTTTAGCGTCGGCGTCCCTTCCACCTACAAGGTGTATTATATGAACGACTCTATAATATAAGTAATTTTAACTTCCTATATCTTTTACGAATCATTGAAATATGTTATATTTATCAGAAAACACCCGGGCATGAGATCAAAGTTTTGGATATACCTACTCCAAAACATGAATAAAAAGCAATAGAGTTTACGCTTCGATGTACGGTACGGTATACCTACAATACAGCGTGTGATCGGGTCAAAAACAATTTCATTGACCTTTATTGACCTCCGAGCATTAGGACGTGATATTCGCGAAAAACTTATTTTTGTAACCTTTAATAACTTTTCTAGTCGATACGATATGAATGTCGATTTTTCAAATTGTCATTAAAACTATCGTAATAAAGCTATATCCCAAAATTTTGCTAACTAGAAATTTTCCCGCAAATTGGGGTTTAAAAAAAGCTAAAACGTCTGGACTATTTGACTGCACTCAAACTGACCAATAAATATCTTAGTTTAGGTAGGGTTTAGTTCCTACGTACTGTCCGTATTTTCCAATTTAAATACTATACGAAATTAAACTAATTATTATTTTATCTGATTTTTTGCATTCAACCCACAGTCCCAAGATACCCAAGCCAGCATTGCTGCCAGGGGAATCGCAGACGTTCCAGGTAGGTATGCAAATATTTCATTTTTGTAGCCTTGCATGTGGAATCCTCATGGATGTGTGACACGCCCAGGAGTGAAGGTGTTTGTTACTACTGTGCACAGTCACGAGCACCTATATGTAAACACTTAGCAACTTTTACAAGTAAAATTTCATGTTGTTACGAACATAGTATTTTGGAACTCCTATTTTTATGTAATAGTTCCCATCTCCAAGTTACAATTGTTATTTCGCAAAAAATGCTTTTAAATTTAGGTAAGTGTATGCATATTGGAGCTCGTGACTGTACTCGATGTTCCTCAAGCTAACTACCTCTTGCCGGAGGGCTGGAGTGCTCGCTCAGTCATCATCACTCCCGCCAGATTATGCACTTACGTATATGCTTGCCAGCAACGACTCGCAGGGCTTCATAGCGAAGGAATCGAATGTTTATAAGCATGTTATATAATAAGGAAGGATTAGGTAAGTATAAAATGACCACAAAATTAATCGGAAATGCAAGTTTATTACTTTAAAAGCATATAGTCTTCACGATAAAAATCACTGATAAATTCCTCTCACACATCTCTCAATTTACGCATGAATATAATGTTCGAAGTTAGTGATAGTCATGTCATCGTGCGACAAAGTATGACTCGCGTGAAGACGGCGCGTCCCGAACGTGCCGCGCAGTCCGCCACGCGCGTGTGCCACGTGCCGCCCGTGCGACCGCACTCAATGGTATTAAAAGCGAAACGTATGCTCACGAACCAGTTCGGGAGCGCACGCGGTAAACATACATTTATAGCATTATTACAAAATAAACTCTATATATACATCTAGATAAAATTCGATTTAAATAATTTAACTCGTTCTCTCACTCGCATACATTACATTGAAAGCTGACATTGCTTATCATTTATTCAATAGCAGTAGTTTCGTGAAGGTATCATATTTTAAATGGTAATTGATGAAAGGGTGTCCACCTGGCACAATGCACCGAGACAGCGTTTGGTATGTCTACATATTATTATTAGCTGAGTGATGGACACTCGCCTACCTATGGAAGTAATAAATACATAAAATATGAGACTTGGTAAGATTAAGTTCAGGACCGACTACGTAATATTCGCACGCACATTCCTAAAATTAATACAAAACGTTTGCAATTGACAATAATATAGAGCTGCCTAGTCTACGTGTCGTCGCGTCCAGTCGCACCGATGTACTTAATATACGATGCTGGCAGTGCTTCCATTCTTGTAATGACGAAATGAAACAGTTACATTACCGTAACTCGATCCTCTTGATACCTTTTAACTTAGGGCTGATTGAACAGGTCATCTGCTAGCAAATGACCAAAATCATTTAGTATTTAATTTAAATGATCTGAGCACTATTTAATTTAAAATGTGATTAAGTAGATTTTCTAATAATTTCTGTTAGTTAATCAACCCGCGTTGATAACGCATGTTTTGAAAATAAAAATTAAGATCACCTTAAAAAAGCTAGACAATATGTCGTAGAGCAGGATTGAGATACGATATTAGTGAAGGTATGATAAATGTACGTAAAGCTATTCAGTAATAGTGTTAGCGGATCGTAATATAATATATGACGTGATCACCGCAGTGGCACATCAGCACATGTTCCAGTGCAACACTACGACAATAGATGAGGAGTGGCCACAGCAGAGCACTCGTCTCGTAATGGTAACAAATTAGGCATATCAATTGCATGTTAGCTATCTACTCTTACGCATACATTATCATATACATGTTATAGTTCTGTTCAAACTGTACAGCGGCTCGGAAGTTAAATGCGAGTGACGGTCTGCGCAAGTATAAAGGTTCAAACTTTATGGCGGATCTAACGTAAAGCTGCGCAGAACACAATTTTAGGTATCAGCGGGGCGCAGAGGACGTGTCGTCTCGGCTGTATAATGTGCAGACCGACATTCGCAGTTAACCTCCGAGCCGCCATAGAATTTCAACAGAACTGTGTCTCGTAAGCCATCGAAATGCTAAATGAAAAACAAAAATACAATACTTAAAATATAATTTCATCTATATTGCAACCAAAAATAATATCTGCCTAGAATAAAATTAAAAACAACGACATAATTATAAGAAAGAGCGGCGGGCGTGCGCTCGGCGTCGCCATGACGTCACGCCCGCCCGCACACTCGCACGCACACATTCACACGCAAGGGCAACAGTCCGCGACGCAGCGCTGACGTCACGCGCGCACGCACGCGCTAGCGCACGCTCTCCGAGTTGTTCTCATCTAGTTTGGCGACACGGAGGCGCTGCGTGCGCGAGATCGCGTGCCGTCCGCGCTGCACATATTATGACAATTTATTCGTGTTCTAATGTATAATCTAACATTATAATGATAGAATCACGTCTCGTTCCCGGCACACACCTCAGTGAAGTAAAATAATCGTCCACTACCCACAAAAGCTACACTTATAGCTACCGATACATAGCGATATAGTCATCTATGTCCCAACTTAAAGCCTAAATCAAAATGTTTATCTTACATAGCGTAATATATTTGGTTCTCACTAAATTAAAATGAATTCCACGCGCCCACACAAAATCACAATACATATATATATATGTCGGAGAAAACGATAACTTTTAACAACAAGTTGCTGATTTGACCATTGTAGTAGGGGTAAACGCCGTGACGTCAGATGTTGTTTTAATGGCGGCACGTGGACAGAGTCGTTTTGTAGAGTGGGGATTGTGCCGAGATCACTTTTGCTCGGAACTCCAACCAAGTCACTCCTTCAGAACGAAACTGTCGGTTTGCCCATTTTGTGGAGATTATTTATTAGTGTTATTTAATGTAAATTTGTGTTAAATAATAAACTGTGATCTTTGTGTACCGAAACCGAAACTATAATTTTAACATTTCATCATGAACCCGGTACCACCGAACCCTAATGACAACGGCGCTATCGCTCAGCCATCGCTTACGCCGGCATCAGAAGTGGGATCTGGACTCGATTCCCACTGGCGTGCTATGTTCGAGATGCAGCAGAAGAACATGATGCAGCTGATCGAAGCCATCAGGACACCACAAGTGGCACCTCAGATCATGCTGCCAGAAATTAATCCGGAGCTACCAGATACCGATCCACGTGCTTGGTGCGATACTATCGATATTTGCCTCGACGAACGTCCACTGGAGGGTGCATCGCTTATTATAGCTCTGGCGAGTGCAAGTCTGAAGCGGAAGTTCGATCGCAGTACCGGTGATGGCGCCACTGATGCAAAGCCTTTAAAGCCACAAACTTCCACTATGTTCACGTGCCATAAGTGCGGAAAACCGGGACACAAAGCGGTGAACTGTCGTTCGAAGTTTCCGCAGCCTGCTGGAGCTTAACGCCCAGAAAACTACACCGGCGGCGAATTCATCGGGTTCCAGCAAAAGAATAACATGTTTCCGTTGTGGAGAAGCCGGACACATCTCTACGAACTGCCAACGCGGCAGTGCGGGTGGCGCGTCATCGTCGGCGGGCAGCGCTGCCAACGCAACGGCGGAGCGACGCGTCGATAGCTGCGAAATAGCAGGTGTTTGCGGGCAATTGGAACAATCCGGTGAGTCGTTTTCATTTTGTTTGATTCCGGCGCCGAGTGTTCTCTCGTTAAACAAAGTGTAGCTTATAAATTCTCGGGAAAACGTTCACTTTCAACCGTGCAAGTAATAGGTATCGGTAATAATTCGAATGTTTTTAGCACTGAACAAATTCTTAGTGATGCTGTGGTCGACAATAACGAACTGTCAATTTTATTTTACGTACTACCCGACGATTGTATGAAATACGATGTTATGATCGGACGCGATATTTTGACACTTGGCTATACGGTACATTTAACTGAATCTACCCTACGTATTTCGAAAGTCACAAATGTAGGTTGTTGCTATTTACCTCCCGTAATTGATCTTTACAATGTTGATTCTGATATTTCAAACGAAAACAAGGACCGGTTGACGTCCCTTTTGAATGAGTATTCGAATGCTTTTATCAATGGTTTACCGTTAACTCGAGTGACTACGGGTGAATTAAACATTCGATTAGTGGATCCAGCACGTACGGTACAACGTCGCCCACATAGGCTTAGTCTCCATGAGCAGCCAGCACTATTAAAGCTTTGAAGTCCAGCGTTGCTTTATTTGGCTCTCCTAGTCGTATAATCGCCGACCAAGGTCGTTCCTTTGCCAACAAAGTGTTGAAGGAGTTTTGCGATTCACACATTTCCTTGCATTTAATTGCTACGGGATCTAGTCGCGCGAATGTTCAAGTCGAAAGGGAGATGGGTTTGTTAAAGGGTATGCTAACCGCGGTAGAGACGTCGGAAAGGTCGTGGCAGGATGCTTTGGACGATGTACAGTTGGCTATCAACTGCACAATGAACCGTGTTACGAAATCAAGCCCCTTAGAGCTTTTGATAGGAAAAGTTGCTAGGCCTCTAACGCTAATGGCTTATAATGACCATGATAAAACCGGAATTGACCTAACAGAAGCGAGAGAACACGCGGTGGACGGTATTGAGAAGAGTGCGGCTTATGAAAAAGCCCGTTTTGACAAAAATAAGGCCAAAGTAGTTCATTTCAGTGTTGGTGATTTGGTTTTAATTCAAAATGAAGAACGGAATCAGACTAAATTAGACCCCAAATATAAGGGACCGTTTAAAGTTGTAGAAGTACTTGACGGTGATCGTTATCTTTTAAAATCTTTGAATGGTAATAGAACCTACAAGTACGCTCACGATCGTATACGAAAGATGCCTCTAAGTAGTGTTCCTAATGAGTTAAACGTAGAGGACGGTGATGAAAGTACCTCCACCGAGTAGTAGACACATACCATGGCTATTTGGTCGCACCGTATGCACTAGTCTGTAGTCGTAACTGCAGCTCACTTGTGAGCTGTTCAGGGGGCGATGGGCAGCTGGTGGTACGGCGGGGACCTGGGTCTCAATGGAGACTATTGTTGTTTTGGTCTTGTACTGACCTGGGAGTCGCAGACTCTATGTGATGTGTGTGGTCGTATCACATGAGGTGATGACGATATGGGTGGCATAAGTGTCACTAGCTGCTGCGGCAGCTGGGCCATGAGCGTTGTATGTGATCGAAGTTGATTTAGTTGCTGAGTAAATATGATTGAGACTTAGAGGAACCTTTTGTTTGACAACTGTTATTTTCAAGTTATGCTTTTCCATAAAGATGTGGTCAGGTTGACCGAGCCTGTACTGTTGCTCCAAATTTGACTGTTTGGTTACAGGTACTCACGAGGACGTGTAACTTGTCAGGCTGGCCGTGTCGGAGAAAACGATAACTTTTAACAACAAGTTGCTGATTTGACCATTGTAGTAGGGGTAAACGCCGTGACGTCAGATGTTGTTTTAATGGCGGCACGTGGACAGAGTCGTTTTGTAGAGTGGGGATTGTGCCGAGATCACTTTTGCTCGGAACTCCAACCAAGTCACTCCTTCAGAACGAAACTGTCGGTTTGCCCATTTTGTGGAGATTATTTATTAGTGTTATTTAATGTAAATTTGTGTTAAATAATAAACTGTGATCTTTGTGTACCGAAACCGAAACTATAATTTTAACATTTCATCATGAACCCGGTACCACCGAACCCTAATGACAACGGCGCTATCGCTCAGCCATCGCTTACGCCGTCATATATATATATATATATATACTAATATATAGGTATCTGTATATTTCTCATTTTTAAACAAGGCATCGTTAGATGGGCGCGAGCGGCGGGCCGACGGCTCCATGAGCCACAGCCCCCCCCTCCCTCCCCCCCTACGCTACGTAATATATTATTATGTGAACGCTATAATATCATCGTATCCGTACCACATCGCATAGAGTGTACTGTACAGTGACTATGACATCGTGGTGCGCGAGTCGTCGCCGGCCCGCTGGCGGCATGTGGCGGTGCGACAAGAAGCAGGCCGCCTAGAAGAGGCGCGCGCGACGCTTGAGCTCGTTGCGGCGCCACTGCGGCAGGCGGTAGAAGTCCTGGCGCCCGATCTGCAGGATGGCCTCGAACTCCGCGTCCGACAGGTGCCGCTGTACACATACACCTCACTATTACAAACCATTCATTGCTTCGAGCCAAAGTTTCTTCGGGCAGTGGAGGGTCAACATTTACAAGCTATATACGTATATACAATATAATATAAGCCTATAGGGCGAGCCGGTTGTTAAGATACCGAAAAGTTATGAAAGCAGTAGAATCAGGAGCAAGCCCAAATTATGGGCTTGTATGCGTGTACCGGCACTGGCACGTCTTCCAGGTCATTATTATACCAGCGCTGCGACATACGACACACCATGCTGAGGTAGATGCCTTTTGGCCTCGTCTAAGATTAGTTTACTTTGTTCGTTTTTGTTGTTTTGTGGCAGTTTGATGACTGGCGTGGGGGGCGGGCGTCCTATTACTTTGGAACATTAAACATAACAGGCGAAATGAGTTTCTGGGTTTACAATTAAGTGCCACCTCGGCCTAACCCTTCGTAGATAGCAGACATGATGCTGTTATATTTTGATGTCATTATCGTCGGGTGCCAGTCCCAATAAATAGTTTGTCTTCGATTAGTCGTGTGTGGACGGCGCCGCGGCCACGTTACCTCGAGGTTGAGCCGGTCCACGTCGGGCGGCAGGCGGTAGTTGGTGATGAGCAGCAGGTGGTAGGGGTACAGCTTGGCGGGCTCGTGCAGCAGGTGCGACGTGGCCATGTTGGGCAGCGAGCGCCGCACGCCCCCCCCAACCGCGCCGCCCGCGCTCGTATGCCGCCCGCCCACGCCCATGCCCACGCCCACTCCCACGCCGCGGATCACCACTCCACCGTCCGTTGTCTGCACATAAACTCACTTGTTATTCCTATGCGCTACCTCCGTTCATATTATTTTCGAGTATAACATTTCTACTACAAATTATTACTGAATTAACAAACGTTTCAGCGACTCTTAACAAATCATACAGTGAGTGTAAGAATCTTAGCTGAGGGTAAGATTAGAATATTTCAAGCTTTTTGTATGATCGCCGCAGGATAAAAACCAGTTAATTGCACTTAGTTTGAAACCAAACAAAGGCGGTTGTGAACTCACCACAGCACTTCGATCCACATCAGTTATGGAGCCGGCAGAAACTGAAATGATAGAATTATAATGAATATGTTGTGTTCAGACGAGCGCACGACTCGAACGCGTAGGCAATGAATATGTATCGTTAGTAGACGGCCTACATTAGTAGAAGCGAAGCGCTCATGCACGCACACAATGTAATGAAGACGATCAGCGATGTAGTTTGCGAAAGGGAAATACAGTGTGATTGCGAGGAGCTGATGGCTGGGCTCTGGTGACTGTAGTTGGAGTGTGTGCGAGATGGCGGCGCGGCGGAAGCGACCACTGACATACTATGGCGCTTAGCGAACATCTGCGGAATGCTTGATGGTGATAATAATCTGATGTGCTGAGGAACACATGTG
Organism: Standfussiana lucernea; assembly: GCA_964057025.1. Taxonomy (NCBI): domain Eukaryota; kingdom Metazoa; phylum Arthropoda; class Insecta; order Lepidoptera; family Noctuidae; genus Standfussiana; species Standfussiana lucernea. The sequence continues at coordinate 14,362,586 of OZ059807.1, read as the reverse complement.
GTATCCTGAGGGAAGTTGACGCTTGAAGTACTACAACTCGGTATAGTCGACACGTGTTTGACTCTGAATTTTGTCGCAATGAGTTAGTACAAAGGTTCTCAAACTTATTTCGTCTACCGCCCACTTTAAAAATCAATTATTTTTCAGCGCCCCCCAATTTTTTTTTACTTAACCACATCTTAAAAACAACAATGACATACATTACTTTAACTAATTTAATTATAGTATGCCATATTAGTCTGGTCTGGAGTTTAAACTTACATTCTAAACGAGACTTTATTCCAGTGATAGTAATTCAAACGCAACTTTATAATATTAAGAGTATCTTTTATTCAAATTCAAATTTTATTTTATTCAAACAGGACAGAAATATGAACTAAATATTCGATGTTGTTTAAGTAGTAGGTAGGTTTTAATTTCAGTGAATTCTAAAATATTAAGTAGATGAAATGACAAATCAGCCATCCCCCGCTAAACCACTTCAACACACCCCAATTTTTTCTGGGGCCCTTGCCGCACCCCTCTAGGCCTCCAGCGCCCACAAGGGGGCGTTATCGCCCACTTTTAGAAAGACTGAGTTAGTAGATACAGAGAAAACATTGTGTTAAAGAAACATGAAAATCAACGATAACATAGAGGCGCCAATTCGTCATTCATTCATTTTGTATTTCTTGAATTTTGAACTACCTTTGTCGACTATCTTAGGTATCATTTTGAGATTCTAAACAAGAAAAATATCGCATTGTTCTATGTAAGTTTAATAGTCGCTTAAGACATACAGAATACACATAATGTATATTGATGAATGATATTGACCAAATAAACAATAATAAATAAATGATAACTATAAGGTGTAATGTATGCGGTTAGGCTGTGCGTGTGCGTGTGTGTGGCGTGTGGCGGTGAGTGGGCGGCGCAAGCGGGCGGCGCTACTTACTGCACAGCTCGGTCCGCACTGGCGCAAAACACACAACCACGCGTCAGTACATATACAGTAGCCGCGCACACACCGACATAGCTTACTGCAGCTGTGACCAACACACTGCAGCTATGTCGGCAACTCATCCAATCTCAGACCAGCAAGATCAGGGACTGCTTTGTTCGATATAGTCGTCTCTAGTCTGTCTCTATTGTGTAAAATTGTATGGACGCGAGCAAACTCCGTTTTTTAGAAATGTTGTATGAAAGACCTCTCCACTGCTGGACACAAGACTATTGCCCTCTGAACCGTTGTTTTGAGGAGCGCGGACCGGTGCCGACAAACAGACACAACACACTGCTTCTCAAAATTAGCTCTGACGCACATTATATACACCTAAGTCCCCGCTGCCGCTGGTCATAATGATTCAGTTAACATAGTAAATAAATATACAGGGTGGCGCCGACAATACGACAATAAATTAAACTGCGTAAACCGCATGACGTTCCCAGTCTGCGTACAAAAATTCATTTGAATATATCCAGTAGTTTAGTCACAGGACATGATTTTTCATATTCGGAATTTTCTACATGATGTAGATTAATAGGCTAGCACTGACAGGTTAACGACCCCCGCATCGGTATAAACACTAAACACATGTTACTAACTCGCTATTTCAAAAACCTTTGCCAAATTCGTTCCTTAAATGTTATTTCCAGACGAAAATTAGTGCAACGAAAATTAGTGCAAAATTATATGTACCTAAGGTTAGTAAACCAATATTTATAAATGGTGTTGTATTTCGTTAACAGCTTTATGCTATTTAGTTTGTTTGAATTTTTTCTTTTTATTTCGATGCTAGGATGTTTTTGATAGTTTAAATATATTCCTATGAACTAGTATTACCCAGTGTTTTCATTTATTGTCGTATTGTCGGCGTTTATAATAAGTATATTACTTATATAACTATTATAGTAGTAATAGTCAACTAAACTGATATTAGTAAACATGTGATGAAGGGTGAGTATTAACTTCATCGTGGCAATTAGTGCGTGACACTGAAAGTGACACAGTACCTATATCGGTTTGACTGCGGCTGACGCGCCAGGCGCGAGACGCTTTACTGTTGGCGAGTGCCGTGAGCCGGGCCTGGCACGTCGGCCCCCCCCTCCCCGCCCCCGCCCCGCCACCAACGCGCCCCACAACAGTACGGTAGGGGTATACTTACTATCTGACTTGCCGCTGCTGAAGTCGGTGCTATGCGTCTTGTCTCCCATTCCGCTGAATGTGAAGTCGCCCTACAATACATACATACATACGCACCGGTCAGTCAAAGTTAACGGAACAAACAATTGTGCAACACACCACTAGAAACGATACACAACACTCATGTTATATGTGGGTAGGTTGAGCCAACAGGTGTTTTTTTTGGCTATAAAGTGGGCAAGTCTCATGCTAGAGTGCGCACAGTCCTGCAGAGCAGGTCACGCGCGATGCCGTGTGCAGTCTGCGCGCGGCCACACACACGCGCTATGATACGAAGCGACTACGGCTACAGATGCAAGCTACGTGGAGTGTTACACAGGGTTTCATTCGGCTAAACTTCACACACGTGGCGAGTAGGGACATCTACGAGTAATCATGATTAATAATGATTTGTGTAATGTATTTCAAAATATATAAAATGAATTGATTAGTTTCTAAAATCTTTATTCTTTTCTTTTCTCATTATTAGATATTGATACCCATCACATCCAATTTAAGCCTGTAGTTTTTTCCCGGTAGCGAGAAGAGCTCGAGAGCTCGAGAGCTCGAGGGCTCGAGGGCTCGAGGGCTCGAGGGTTGGTCACGACGCCGCGCCGCGCCGGCTTGCAGCGAGTATTTAAACAAGTTTGTCACTGTGTACTTACATGTGAGAAATGCAAACTATACAGGGTGGAAACTCGCAGCAGTAAGGGGAACTACCGTTGCAGCTACACGAAAATGGTCTTAGGAGACTATCCATTATTTTTTGAGAAATTTTGATCCCCATTCAGATTTTCAAAAATAAATACCTACTCTTGGAAAAAAATGGCCATTTTACACATTTTTTTTTAAATTTAAAATTTTAAAATATGGATAGTCTCCTAAGACCATTTTCGTGTAGCTGCAACGGTTAAGATAGTTCCTGCCGCCCCCGCTGAAAGTTTCCACCCTGTATTCGTAAGCTCAAGTTTTATATATGTACCAACACAACTAATTAACCAACTACGATCATTAATAACGGCAAAATAATTACGAATTTATTATAACAAAAGTGTACATTTTAACAAAATTACCAACCCTCGCCAACTCTCCAAGTGAGCAAAACACCATATTAAAATAGAGCAGTCATTTATTCAGAATTAACTAATCCTTGCGTACAGTTGACTGACATAGATACTTTCACTTTCAGAGTAAAAAAAGATGGGAAAGCAATATTAAAAAAAAACAAGGATTTATATTCCTTGAGGTTTTAAAGTAGATATTAACAAGAAAGTGTTTTACAGCAGATATAAAAGGTAAATGTTTAGCATCGCAGTCGGCTTCACCAACGCGACGCGAGACAGTTAACACGAGGTGCGACTAGCGGTTGCGGATGACCGACGTGGGACGACGTCTACCGCTCGGATCGTTCCAGCGAGGTTCATCGCTGGAGCGACGGCTATGATATCTTATGGCAATCAGTATTGACTTGTGGCCGTCGATCGGGCGCAATCTAGTTGCATCTACATATATGAACAGTCACCAAGACAATGCAAGAGAGTAACATCTCATTTGAATGTTTGTTTGTGTTCGCGAGGTACTCTGTTTCTGAGTATTTATGTCAAACCACATAATTATCAATGGTGTAATTTAATGATTGTGCGTCGTGCGTAGCTTATGCAAGAAACGGCTTAGGTTTGTGTCGCGTATAATCTCGTGTATTGTCGTGGTGTTCGGCGTGTATCGTGTGTAGTAGTGTTGTGTACTCACGGCGGTGGAGGAGGAGAAGGTGTGCGAGCGCGGCGCCAGCCCGTAGCCCGGGCGCGGCGCGGCGCGCAGCGACGACACCACTGCAACACTCCGCTGTAGCGCCTGCCCCTACCCCTAGCCCCCTACGGCCCTACGCCCTAGCCTGGTGTGTGCGTGTGGCGTGTGCGTGTGGTGTGTGCGTGGTGTGTGCGTACGGTACTCACGTGTGCGCGGCGGGAGAGCGCGGCGGGCAGCGTGCTGGCGCGCAGGCCGCCGCCGGGCCGCGGCGTCGCTACACACACAGGGCTATAGTACACGCACAGGGGGACTCACGCCGAACACACGCACTGTTCCATTTCATATTCATTCATCTGGCAGATAGTGCCTATCCAGAACTGTGAAACAGTTCTTCGGCCATTTCAAATTCGAACTGAATGCAGTAATAGTTAGATTGGATGTAGTGCGTGTAGGTCGGCTCAACTCACAAACATCATAACAACATTCACATAGAAAATGTGCACTCAAACTTGTCTACACAAGCTGCTTATAATTATTAAGGAAGTACAACATAGTACTCGTATACCGACTGAATTGACTGCACATCGTCTTCGATAAGATACACTCACACAGTTTCTATTTAGAACAAAATATCGTGATATTTACTATAGTGTAACACATTGTAAGCCGAGATAGTGTGATGTCATCAAATATGACGTCATGACTATGTACCGGGCAGTGAAACTGTGCGCGTGCACCGCCATGTACCATGCATCACAGAGGCGCAACATAACGAAAACATTCACGACGACGTGTCACCGCGCGGTGACCGCACTGGACAAACTATACCATACTTATACATACTTAAATAGTATTATGAAGCTTATCACTAAATATCCATAATAAAGCAATAATACACATACTTATAAAACGTACGGCGATATATTGAATAGTAAAAATATAATTCAACAAATGGATGACTTGTGACAGTCATGATCGTGAACAGAAGGAGTCAACCCGCGGAGGATGCACCAAGTTAGTACGTTTAGCGACTTTATGCAGGTCTCGCTACAAAACGTGAGCTTTGACTTTGAATGGATTCTTGGCAACATGAGTGGAACAGTGCCGCCGCGCGCCGCAGTAATAAAAACCTTGTTTCTGGCAACATTAGATGCTACCGAAGACAGCGTTTAACCAGGTTTGATATACCTGTGTTTACCATGAATACGTGCCTACAGTAAGGCGACTATATAGCTCATGTTTGTTCGCGAGAACTGCGCGTGGAACATAATTATGGCAGAAATAAATGAACAAGAAGCGCAACAGTAACACTTAGCGTAAACCAACAAGCTGCAGCAACGTCACGCCACTAACTACGCTGCAACGCCGCCGACAGCACGACACCAATAGAGGACTCAGATCTCTGATATTTGGCTTGATATGACGGAATCTAGACTGACGGCAATAGTCGTCGCTTTATTAAATGGGGGACATAGTCACGCTGCGTGGTTGGATAGCGTTTAGCAAACCGCTATATTCACTAAGTAAGTGAAAAAAGTGAACCAGGGCATTTCAGCGATCTCATATGAAACTTGAACTCAGTGAGGGATACCGATCACGGAGTGTGAAAATCAACATTTATTTGAAGAGTAACATTTTTTTAAGGATAACTGCGAGAAATCGCAGTAGAATAATGTTGCGTACGGGGTGGAAGGGACACCGACGCGAAAACGGAAACATCATACACAGTACATCATTCTAAAAAAAAAAACAGCTGTTTCTTACAAAAATGCAATACCTACACGGCCAAAATGTATGGAACAGCAGATTTTTTTAAATAACCGACGAAAATTTCTATTTGGGGGGGGTTCAGAATGATGTACTCAGTATGTGGTTTCCGTTTTCGCGTCGGTGTCCCTTCCACCGCGTATAGTATGCAGTGGTATTAAGGCGTCGGTCGTGTAGCAAAAGCAGTATTGCAGCCAGGCGTAGTGAACAGACAGCTCGCAGCTCGCAGTGCGCCTCACCTGGTCCCGCCGCCTCGCGCCTGCACTCCGCCGTCCCACCGACCGACACTTGCACTAACGTCAGCATTGTTCGTGCGCTTCTCGCGTGTACAGTCTGTCCACTCAAATAGTGACGATGCACCCAACAACGGGCTGAAGTTTAATGTAATAGATTTAGTTGAATATAAACTTGATGATGCAACTATATGAGTTGACAACGTCAACCATCACCATCTTGTCGATGGCGGCATGTGCCTCGCGGTAGTATTCAAAGCGCGGCACCATTTAAGCGGATGGACTGTACCATATCTTACCTTCGTGACAATTTACAATGCGGACGTTGGAGCCAGTGTCTCAGAGATTGTAAACAAATTGTTATCATATGAAATAATATGTAATGGAAGACAAAGCGCTGATGTGTACCAAGAGCATTACCGCGTATAATATATGGCGCGGTAAATAACGCGCGTACAAGCGAACGGCTTGTCAAAGGCTCAAACTACGAGATGTGTGCGCTACTCTCGACACTGTGCCTATTGGATTATTAACTCTTTCCGTATGGTCATAGAGTGTAAATTATTAGCTATGAGCGTCGAGAGTAAGGCATGTGTGTAAAGTAGTTGATGTGACTCACCGTCGTCTGTGTAGTACGTGTACGTGTGTACTGCAACAGACTGAATGTTAGCATCGTGCGAGCGAGACGACAACACGTCCAGCGTACTGAACCATCGCTTTGTCCTTCATACACATCTACCACCAACACACTAGTTCATGGATCACAATGTAGGAATAGGAACTTCACACTAAACCGTTACTTTTACGAGAGAAATGACTTAAGAAAGTTTGCAGTCGTCGGGTTCTATTATCGCGAAATATACGTATAACTATGAACTGTTGTGTTTGATGAGAGAAACGGCCTGGTATTGATTAGTACGAGCATGAGCACCTGTGCTAAGTTAGCACATGGGATACGTTCGTGGCACAGGTTAGTGTATGTTAGGTGTAGCGAACACATCATATTCGAGAGGAGTCGTTAGTAGCTTTTAGTAGCGATAGCGATGTTGTAGATATTATTTACGTACTAAGAAAAGAGTCCCATTAGATATTCTAATGAGAAGATGCGATCACGTCGCCAGTCCAATGTTTTAACGAAAGGCGCTCACTATTTCACACGATACGAATTATGAGAATCGATAATCTTGAGGGGTCATTCTGACGTATTTTTTTATTTTGGTTTATAAGTAGTTAATACAAAAGCTAAGTTACAGTGTGGTGACTGGCGACGAGCGCAGAGAGTAGTGGCTGGGGGCGGGGCGACTCGGAACACTACGTACAGGACGTCCACGGATGCAACGTCGCGGCAACTAACTCATCGATTACAAGTTGACGTGGACACCGGAAAGGCAAACCATACCCTAAATATTGAACAACAATGATTACTCAGAAAAGAAAACATGTAAAACTGTTTTCATAAATTTTTGGGCATAGAACCTACACAAATGCGAAAAATGTCATCTGTATAGTATGTATATATAGTTTGGTTCAACTTTGTGCCGTGATAAGTGTTAGAAAGAGTTAGTTGCCGCACGTTGTTAAGTGATCATCGTGTACGTTTATATGACACGTTTTATTCAATTAAAACAATATGATTATTTAGAGTAATAGCTGTTGAGTTATTGTCATTTCAATTTATGTGGCAGATTTAAGTTCTCATTTCATCATAATTTGTTACACGACTGGCGTTATTGGCGATCACAATCTGTCTCATAAAGTGAAATAGTTGTTCTCTCACGAACTTAAATATGAACACTCCTGGCGAAACTCGAAAGTGATTTTTCCTCATCCGATTTTTATTACTATTGTGAAACCGTTGTGGTTCAATTTTGGTGTATAATAAAGTATATTTATTCTATTCTACATTAGCTCTGGGTTAAAATATTCTACAATTTTTTTTATGATTGCACAAGTACATTAAAGGCTCCTTGCATTCGCGGGCGGAAACTTTTTTATGTGCGGATACAAATCTAATAATAGGCTCCTTGGCCACTACTATTAAATCGGATGGAGTGTAGGTTCTAATGATGTATCATGACATGGAGCTTAAAAAAACACACATTATTTATTATAAAACTAAAGGTTAATAATATTCTCAGAAAATAAATTCGGCAGAATTAGGCATATAGTCACGTGTCTGTGAACAGCAATCAGAAAGCATTACGTCACGCCATGGCAAACGCCATTCAAGATTCCTAACTTAGTAGTTTCCTACTAGGTACTCCAAACTTGGTAGGTAAATAAGTGAGTTGGGAATTTGAAATTTATTTAGGGCCTCTAATGAAGTGTACTAGGCCTACCTAGTGTAGTGTAGGCGAGTTGCGGCCAAACGCAACCCTATGTTGTCTAAAAATCACTTATCATTTTAGGGGAATTTTCACGTTACTGTGGAGATTTTAGAGGTAAATATTTTTGGGAGTTCGTAACCCTGGCGCCATTATCATTTCTCATAGTGACCTTTGCACACAAGAGAGCTTTAATTCCCTTTTTAGCAATTTTTGATAAGTAATATCGCTGTGGAATCTGGATTTAGCATAGACAGCAATAAAAGCTCAGATAAGCCTAGATTCCACATAGAAGGCAACTTATGCGGCCCGCACGATCCATGAATGATAAATATAACTCGATGCTCTTATTTATCTCTTCAGCGTCGACCAGACACTGCCTGTGATGATGCTAGCAATTTAGAGAATTTATCTCGAGTTATAACTCGAAGTTGAATATTATCTCATCTTTATTATAATAAAGATGAGATAATATTTATTTTGGATTACCAACGAGTTACATTACATTATCATTCATTTAATTAAAACTACTACAGAATACGTTGTCCTGTAATGCACACTCAATTATAGGTAACCATAGCTTGCACATTATCGAGTACACATGCTCATTAAATGCTGCATTTAACTGTAAAGTAAAATTATAAAAATCAACCATTTTAGAAAGAGCTCAACTTACAGTGGCTGAGGTAGATTCTCGTTGATGTCTTTCACCTTCATTCATTAGGTACTATTTATAGCTTTTTTATATATTTTAGCGCATGGAGGACTTACAGCTAATAAAAACAAACAAAAAAGGAAACTATAGTCATCAGAGAGCCAATTATAAGTCCTCACGTATAGACTTATAATAATACTACTACCATATGGTGTTTTTAATTATTTTATTGTTCCAATTATCTATTTTTAAATAAGACATTTCGAAAATGTTTTCTACTAACTTTTTAGACCTATGTGTCCTGCTTATGTGTGTGAAGCTTCATTAAAATCGGTTTTGTCGTTTCGAAAAATAAGGACTTCATAATTTGTATGAAATGCCGTACGGCGTACACGCTCTTAAGAAGGCTGTAGACTCATCTAATTCTAACACGGGCAATAACGTGCTGTTGTCTAGGCTGGCCACCTCGAAGGATCTGCCTTTGCACTTTGGGGATCCGTTGGAATGGATACAATTTCGGGAAACGTTTTATGAATTGTCACGAGTCAAGTACAGTGATACTGAAAATGTGTGGCGTTTACGGAAGTGTTTGCGCGGCGACGCAAAAGATGCAGCCGCTGCATTGCTGATGGGAGCGAGCTCGCCCCACGATATTATAGAAACGCTCGAACTGAGGTTCGGCAGACCAGAAAACGTCATGCGGCAAGTTATATCACAACTGAAAAAGTTATCACCACTCATACCACGCCGAAATTGTGAAATACGCCATAAAAATGAACAATTACGTCAGCACCGTAACTACATTGAAACAAATAGATTACTTGAAAATTCCAAAGATGTTAACATTGGTCGTATTCAAATTGCCTACAGGACTCGTTAACAAATGTGTAGAATACCTACACGAAAACCGAGTACACACTGAAACGCCTAAATTGGAACTACTGACCTTCCTATACGGGAAAGCGCAAAAGGTTGCCGAGTCGGAAGTTAGCCACATACAATACCAAAATGAATTTAACAATAATAAACAACACCAGAAAAAGCATAATGATCATCATTCCGTGCTAACATCTGTTAAGGACACAGACCCCGACACTGCCGGCAAGTGCAAGTTTTGCAAAAGGAACAAGCATGCGTTGCCAGACCGTAGTCAATTCAAGCGAGCCATGAGAAAAGATAGATGGCGGTTTGTTCGAGAAAACAAGTCATGCTTCAAATTTCTCGGTGCCCGGATGAGAACGAGTGTACTGCGGAAAACTGCAACGTCGAGGCCTGTGGTGGGGCTCATCACCAGATGCTGCACTGGACGAGGCCAGAAGTGGCGCGTCGTGAAACTTCCGCGCCACCCAACGATACCGCGCCACCCAACGATACTGTGACGCCCGACTCAGCTAGCGCCGCCGGTAGTGAGCTCATCTCACACGCCAGCACCCGCGTCGCGCAGTGTCACGAAGTTTCAGTGAATTATACCTTAGAAAGCGTATTGTACAACGCCTAGCTGATTTATTTTGGTCCAGATGGCTCAGAGAAGTATTGCCTACACTAGCGCCCCGCAAGAAATGGGACCGCGAGGGTGCAAAGCTAAAGGTGACCTGGTTGTTGTAGTAGAACCCGCTTCCCCTCGGAATATCTGGCCAATGGAAATCATTCATCAAGTGTATTCGGGAGCTGATGGACGGGTAAGAACCGTAGACATTAAAAAAAAATCAAGTATTCAAGTGATGGACTAAGCATTGAGCACCTGCAGCACGCTGGACCAAACATTGCTAGGGTCTTGGCTATGTTGTACTCGCTATGCGTGAGCCATTCCTACCTGCCAGCCGACTTTATGAAAACAGTGGTAGTGCCTGTAGTGAAGAATAAAACTGGTGACCTTAATGATTAGAGTAACCACAGGCCTATTTCTCTTGCCACTGTAACTGCTAAAGCGTTTGACGGTTTGCCTAACGCTCAGTTAAATATATCGGTGACTCTGCACGATAACCAGTTCGGGTTTCGTCCCCGGCTGTCCAATGAAAGTGCTATATTGTGTCTAAAGCATACCGTCAAATACTGCACAGATCGGAAAACACCTGTGTATACGTGCTTCCTTGATTTGTCCAAGGCTTTTGACCTTGTAGCGTATGACCTGCTGTGGAACAGGCTGAGGAGCATAAATTTGCCGCCGGAACTCATTAGTATGTTTCAGTACTGGTGTGCGCACCATTCTAATAGTGTTAGGTGGGCGGGGGCAGTGTCGGATGCCTATCAGCTTGAATGCGGAGTCAGGCAGGGTGGCTTAACATAACCTACCCCGTTTAATTTGTAAGTAACGGGCTGATCGTCGCTCAGCAGTCAGCATGTCGGTTGTCATATTGACGGTGCATGTGTCAATAATCTAAGTTATGCTGACGACATGGTGCTGATGAGCGCTTCGGTCTGCGGCTTGAGGAAACTGGTACAGATATGCGAGGAATATGCTTGTGGCCTCGATTTGTTGTATAAAGTAAAGAAAAGCCAGTGTATGATCTTTGAGACCGCCAGTGCGAAATGTCCTAGGAGCATACCGCCTATCAAACTATATGGTGTTCTTCTGGAAAGGGTCAGTCATTTTAAAAACCGGGGCATATTGTAACGTCGTCGTTATCTGTCAGAGCAAATATGGCCGCCCGCAGATTTGCGCGGTGCTCTAGCGGGGTAAAGGTTACGCTCTTTAGAGCGTACTGTACATCGCTGTACACTTGCAGTCTGTGGGTGCGCTATACAAACAGAAACTACAACGCCCTCTGACTCCAATACAATAACGCGTTCAGGGCGGTAATGGAGATGCCCCGATACTGCAGAGCCACGGGTAAGTTCGCAAAAGCGCACACCGACTGCTTTCACGCGATGATGCGTGTAAGCGCTTTTGGCGATGATTGGGGGAAGGCTGGACTGCCCTTTCATTCAGCATTGTTCCAGCAGACATGAGTTGTGCCAATGCCGGAGCGAAAATTGTAATTATTTTATTTTAATTATTTGTAATTTAATTTTGTGGTCAGTGTTCTTGTTTTTGTATTATTGGTTTAGCTTGCTTGAAATGAATAAAATTTAATTTTAAAAATTGCTGTCTTTTTCTCAGAAAAGTACGTTCTTGCTTATCGAGAAATAAAATATCGATGCTATCGATATCCTGTAATTAATTTGGACAAAATATTTCAATTAAAATTGAAATGCAAACAATTTACAGTTTATTCTGAAGAAAAAAAAACAGGTTTTGTATGAATTCAATCGATAATTTATACCAATGGCATATTATTTTGACGACAGAATCTATTTTTAATGTCATGGCCCCTCCAGGTCACCTTGAAATAGCGAATCGGATTGCACTTGTCATTCCCTGCGCACCACGTGCCTACCGCTTTTGTTGAACTCGAATATGAACAAAATGTTCAACATACGGAATCTAGTGAAGGTAATATCTGTTAATAAAAGTAGTATAATTATGTCACACAGACGATTGTGTGGTGTTTATTTTGGGTTTTTAAAACGTAAACACATTAGGGATCATCACGATGGGGGGGGGAGCGGGTTATGTGACAATCACGTGTATTTTTCGTGGGACGAAAAGTATGAATTTAGTGTGTGACGTGTAAAATATTTTTTAACAATAATGAATGCAAAACCGCGAGCGATTTTTGGTCTAAAAACTCGAGCAAGTGCATTTTTCTCTTCAATATCCGTTTTATTTTTTATTTTTAGTTAAAAGTTTCTGAAAATATTATCTGTCTTTTCAAAAATAAAAAAATACACGTAGTACTGGGACGGGGGAGTAGGGGTAGCCGCAAACCTCACGACGTATTACCAAGGGGGGGTATAAAAGTGGTTTAAAAACCTCACGTGATTAAAGGACGGCCCATTAAGTAAATGTTCTTTTTTTTAAATTATATATATATGTATATATTTTTACTAACCATTTTCTTAAATGTAGTCAACTAGCCTGATATTTGCAAGTAAGAAGCCTTTATTGTATAGCAAATCGCTTTCGATGTTCGTCAGGTATGCATAGTAGTGGTGGGTAGACGGCGGCTTACCGTTGTAGGTGGGTATGTGCGAGTGCGACGTGTGCTCGTAGTAGGCGGCGTCGGTGTGCGCGCGCGAGTGCAGCGCGCGCGACGGCGACGCGCCCACGGGCGACGAGTAGCGCAGGCGCGGCAGCGGCTCGCGCGACGCCGACGGCGTCCTGCCGACCATACAATCATACACTCGTTCCTACTTATTTTACCTCTGACTTGCACCACTGTCCAAATCACTGTGTAATTTATTCTCATTACGATGAGGCTGCTAATACTGGTTTACCAACAACGCCCTCCTGACAATGTTATTCAACCATCAAACACTATGCAGAGCTATGAAAGGGTTTTCTGCGATTTAATGACATTGATCCTTTCGCAATCAAGTTTTAAACAAGGACGCCTCATAATCAGTTCGTAGCGCACGAGACATTAAAAGGGAACTGGGGCTACGATTCTCCATACAAATGTATTCCCCTTTTTTCTTGTTGAATAATGCCTCTAGAGGAATTTATTATTTTTTGTATAAAATCAAGGTCTGCTGTAGACACGTTCCTGTCATTTTCTTTTTTTTCAGCAACAAATAAGCAAAGAAAGCATGACCCACCAAAAATTACATGAAATGCCTCTTTCTTACCGCCGTGATTATAGGACTACCAGATAAATTCGAGAAGTTCCTAACATAAAAAAAATAATAGGAACCTAGACACTCTTTCTTACAATTTCAATGTTTTTTTCAAATACTTATTTTTAAATTCCATGTAGGCCCTGTTCCCGCTTAAGCCAAATGTACCGTTGGTACAAACCGCGAATATAAAGAATTAATATACGTGTTGTGGTTTGTTGGAGACAGTACGGTGCAACAGACAGCGCTATCTAACAAATTAGTTTTGTAAGCTAACTCTCGTTACACAAGCGCGCCCTTCCACTTGGACACGACCGTCGCGCGTCGGTAGCAACGTCGGCGCACTGACGACTGCTGAAGGGACGGAGTGTTGCGACAGACAAACTCCGACAGTCTTGGCAGACGCTCAGTACCAACACACGTGTTTGTTTCTTGTAATGCCGTTAGTGTAATAAAGTTGGTTTGATTTAAATTATCTAAGTTCGAGTACCCACGACAATGCTCACATCTAAGTAAAAGTATGTCGGATCGTGAGGAAAACCCGATGCTTCGCATCTCGGCCAGCCACGATGCGACGTACGTAACTGTAACTACACGAAACATGGAATGACTAGAATAACATCTCACCTGCTTGCATTTCTAGGATCCAGATTCTGTTTTTTCCACTGCTGAAGCTTTTCACGCTCCTTCACTTCTTTAAGGAACACCTGAAGCATTCAACATATTGTTCAAAGTTTACAATAATGTATACAGGGTGTAAGGCCGCCGCAAACTGACAGGCTGCATTCAGCTCCATATGTTGAATCATATCCCACCAGAATGTTTCTCAGGAAAATGTTCTTTTTTTAATCGTAAATCAGGTTAATTGGATTCCCATACCATTAAATAAAATAAAATAAAATAAATAAATATCGCTGGACATTACACACAGCGCCATCTAGTGCCACACTAAGCAACGAGGCTTGGCATTGATGAAATAAATTTCTTGTACCGGTCATGTTAGTATGATATACTGTCAGTCTGCGGAGGGCTGTCCGTGTGAGTTACCTGCGCGATGCCGCTGTCGATCTTGGCGAGCTCGAGCTCCTCGCGGCGCAGCTGCGGGTCGGCGTCGGCGTCGGGCGCGGCCGCGTCCGTGTCCGACCAGCGCCGGCGCCGCTCTGCCGGGCATAGCTCGATAGCTCACATGTGCCACGACACGCTTCGGCAAGGCGAAACGTGGCGTGTGTGCTGCAAACTTCATTTTGCTTGGCATCGTGAATCAAAATTAGTATTTTCCCATAACATACAAACAACATTATTCGAACCGATGACTTGTTCTTATTATGGAAAAAAGTACTGTACCTATTCGGATATTCAAACTTTTCGTTGGTGAGAGTATTTATAGTTGGTTCCAAGCTACAATAGGAGCCGGTAGGTGGCACAGCAGTGGCAGGCCGAGGTCTGAGGGTCAGCTAGTACATACCCGGGTCCGTGTAGGGGTAGGGCGGCGCGGGGAAGTCGTCGCGCTCGATCTTGGGCTTGGTGCCGGGCAGCGGCTTGAAAGCGGCCGGGTAGTGCGACATTTCGATCGGCTCCTGGAACATTGCCGGTAACGCTCGTGACTACAAGTACAACACATTGGAACGAAGCTTTCTTAAAAACTAAGCCGACGGCATACGTGGCAACAAGTGCGAGTGAGCGCGCTTGTGAGCGTGTACCGGTTGTAATGTTTGTTTGCGTTCCGTGAACGTACGCGCCATGTACACGCTACACGCACGCATTTGACTTGCTCCGGTGATGACACGATCAATACTGATTGGTCGTCGTCGATGGACCGCTATCTAGTTGCACCATAATATACACGGTCAATAAATTTTATTAATTAATTGGCGTAACTTATTTAGATAAATGGAGACATATTACAGACAATCACGATAAAAAATTGAGTAATATTTTATAACAGCGAGTTTGTAATAGGTAGGTACTATGAATGTACGCCGTTGGCGGCGTACAATGATAGTATTACAAACTCGCATAAAATATTTCGGCAAATCGGCGACAAAAAAATCATAAATAATTAGCACTATAATCACCTGCAAGGATATTCCTGTTTAACTCTCCGTTTAAGAGATAATTAGATTTTTCATACTAGCTTCATACAAATTTTTCGTAAAAAAAATATAATTCCTTCGTTTTTGAGCAGAATTAACTCAGGTGTCATTTTTTGTATATAGTAATGACTAATAGAAAAGATATCCAGCAAAAAAATCCAGCACTTGCAAATTTAAATCCCTAAGTCTATGAAAGCGGATTTTCAGCCCGCCGTGTGGCGTATCCATTCAGGCGGGCTATGTCTGCAGTTGACTCCTTGATGTTTCGGCTCGTAAGTCATAAAGTAAGGCCGCGAAGACGCGCGGGTGCTCGCCGTCGTGTGACACACAACACGAGCTAGTCTCACCTCGTTGTTCATGTGCGGCGACTTGGGGCGCGGCGTCTCGCTGCGGATGGAGTCGACGAGCGCGCGCATGCCGGGCCGCGACGACGCCTTGCTGCCGGGCCGCGACGACGCGCGGGTGCTCGCCGACGCTTTAACAACGTGAGCTCAGTACCAGTTAGACACATACAGGTCCCAAAAATAGTATGCGCTTTGGTAATCATCGTGTTTTCGAATTAGCACAAACGATAACCCCTCACAAACGTTTCAGATATCTTGCTGTTATCCTAGCTCGCTTTGCAGTAGTTCCTACTCCATTCGCAGAATGTCATCTATCATTCTTAAGTTTAGTTTATTTGTTGGTTTTACCTGTTAATCTTTAGTCATAATTTAGAAATTCTAATTATAGATTAAATACGCGTCTAGCTGAAATCCTACTTCCATGGCTGTAATTGTATTTTTGCAGATATGCGATGATTACCGGAGCGCATACTCGTTCTTGGAGAGCTGTAACCTTGTACAGCTCTCCAAGATCGTGGTGGTATACTTGTATACATACAGGGCGGGCGATGGAAGTGCGGCGAGGTGGGCGGGCGGTCGTAGGGCTGCAGCGGGCGGCGCAGGTAGGACGGCTCGCTGGTGAGGTAGGAGTACGTGGTGATGCGGTGCGGCGAGCAGGCGCCCGCGTCGCGGTACTCGCGCAGCACCAGCCCCGGCGACACCGCGCGGTACCCGTACTGCAACACGCCGCGCGGGTTAGCTGAGCGCACTCATACAGACACGCATACATACCACAAGCGACAACGGGCGTTCGTGAGCGTTCGGCAATCTCAGCCGAGTATGTGTGCCAGTCGAGTATGTGTGTCTGTTTCGCTCGGTATACAGAGTTGACCTTCTGTACCTTTCTATTTAGTACATCAAGCATATAAATATTTGAATCAGTAGTACAATTTAGACCCAAACATTATGTCCACCCTTACTAGATGTGGCCCTGATCAGCGGTATGTATTTTCTACTTTTAGGACATATCGATACTAAGATATCGTCTGGAAAACTCGCGTAATTCCACTACCGATTATTGGAATTAGTTGTAAATAATTTAAAATCTCCCAAAAAATCCTCAAAGCAAAAAGAAGATAACAAAAAGTTCATGGATTAGTATATATTTTTGCACTGACAATTCAACTAACAGGAAGAAAATAACATGTTAGAAGGGTACGCGCGCGTAGCACAGCACGAGCTACGCCGTAGCTCCGTCGTAGCGTGTACGGGGGCGCACATAAACTATACAGAGTGGAAGGGCCACCGACGCTAAAACGGTTACCACGTGTTCATTCTGAACCCGAACGAAAAACGAAAAACGGAGAAAGTTTTCGTTGGTTATTAAAAAAAAAACAGCTGTTTCCTATAGAACTGCTATACCTACCGTTCAAAATATATGGAACAGCTGATTTTTAACCGTTTAAGAGCCCTCTTACATTTCGGCGTTACGCTAATTTATTTATTTTACGCAAGGAGCGGGCGGCGATCTTCGCGACCGATACTTTCTTTCATATCTGTTCACTCGCTCGCACCATGATAGTGAGAGTATGGCAACTAAACGATCTTGATCTTCCGTAATACAAGTTTTCGGAGTTTGATGGATGGAAAAACTTTCGATGTGACGCAGTGAAATATATTGTACTTTTATTTATTTAATTAAAAAATAATAGTAGCGATTTAAAAAAGAAAATATAGTATAAGCAAATGTTGAAGATTATTTTAGTATAAATATTACGTCAAAATGATGTACAATTTCGTAAATATCGGGGCTTGTTTCGAAGTCTTTTCGGTCAATAATTGAATTAGGTCCAATTTATTTTTATTTACAATAAAGGCATATAACGAATATGTATTCTATCATTATTGAAGTTGAGGATATTTGTGAGACAAAAAAATATTTTGATGCTTTCTTTTGATATTCAATAGAATTTACAAATTAGAGCTCCCAAATCACGTCTCCGTAAGTTTTAGTCTAAACATGCATCGGGAGAATGATAATTACTGAATAAATTAATAATTTATCTAAAATTCGCTTTATTATTATTGTAGTAGAGAAAACGAACCATTTTTAACAAGTAACTGTTATTTTAAACAACGAACGGATAACATACAATTTCAACGAGGAAACCTTGCAATTTCGCATTTTTTTTGTAATACGCCTCTTAAGCGTCGGTGTCCCTTCCAGCTTATTTACTATATTAGCAAAAAGAAATATATAAAAAGAAAATAATCTTCGTCTTTTGCATCTTTTATAATGCTATTGTGATAAGTTCCCAATAATTATTTGCTATTCTGCTTCGCGGATTTGAAATTGTAAAGGCCACGATATTCGAGCGCAGTAGGTATTTTGCGTTACTTACCTCCACGCGTGGCTAGTCGCGCGAGCATGCATTTCAAATAAACTTTTCGATAGGATGCATAGTTTGGCTGCAGTTCGCAAAAAACGAATATCCACCCCTCAAAACGTAAATACGAGTACTACCCCCTTTACCCCCTTCCGGAAGTTTTACTGAGTCGGGTCGATTTTTCCTTCATTACTTACACCATAAACTACATTTTTCGACGACTCCCATACTGCTAAGAAATTTTTATGCTTTAAAAATTATTGGCCCTGGTCTATATAATGTAACTGAGGGTTATAACTATGTGGGGTGTCTATCGATAGGTCTTAAAATATATAGATAGGTTTCTTAACTACTTTTTAGGATTCCGTTACCAAATGGCAAAAACAGAACCCTTATAGATTTTTGAATTAGAGAAGGGGGACCCAATTTTTACGGCTGTTGAAGCAAATATCAACTATTGTTTCAGAAAAAAAAGGACCTCTATATAATTTATTAAGAGCTGTCGATAGACACCCCACACAGTTATATAAGTACATTGAAATTATTTTTATCAACCCTCAGTTTTATGTATTGAGAGCCACCCCTTTTTTTATAATTTTACACCACTTTTGTGTAGCGGTTTATAAAAGACACCTACTCTCCAAATTTCAACTGTGTGGTACCAAACGTATCGGAGTAAAATGGCTGTGACATACGGACGGACAGACAGACAGACGGACGGGGCGAATATAGGCGAATATAAGGGTTCCGTTTTTGTCATTTGGCAACGGAACCCTAAAAACATTTATTACCATATATAGTCTTTGTTGTAGGTACTACTGTTATGTCTGTATACTGTAATTTTAAAAACAAAAATAACAACTAGTTTATATTTTTTTGATATTACTATAATTCTAAATTACATGAGACGACATTATTATCAAGCTAAACATTGCCAGTTTTAGCTGACCTCACATTGTATAGGCTTTTCGTACAATGAGAAGTCAGCTTATACTGGAATGCACCTACATATAGCTTGCCGTCTCCTTCATACCTGCAACTGCTAGTACTGTGACGAAAGCAAGTAGGTATCTAATTATCTATACAACTACAATATTGCTCGGTCGCGTCGTCATTTTTGAGTAGGTAGTTATAAATTCGCAGAAAAATAATAAGTAATCAAACGTCCGCAGTTCGATCCTGGCTATTTTTTTCTTGCTTTTGTTTTTATTCCCCATTTTAATCTTTTTATGCCACTATATTAAATTACAACTCAAACTAATATCTACCTATTTTAACTATTAATACTAGAACCTACAAGCCATCAACAATATTTATAGACTGATTTTTAAAACTAATGTACAAAGACACAACAAGAACAAAATTTATAATATAACAAAGCGGCCCGCGTGCTTCGCTTCAGTAGCCCGCAGGGCGTCTACGAGGTAGGGCCGGTGACGCTTTTTGTTAACTCGCTGCTTTCCCCGCTGATTGATCGAAATATACCAACAATATATTATCATTTTCCGTGTTTGTATTTTAATTTAAAAAATCAGTCTATAAATGTTGTTGTAGGTCTAGAACCTGATTTTTCATAGTAGGCACCTACTCTCTAAATTTCAACTGGGTCGTGTCTATAGTCTCGGAGTAAAATGGTTGTGACATACGGACGGACAGACGGACAGACCCAATCCTAAAAAAACAATTGTAAGTAAGTAATAAAATAAATTATGTTGTTTACACTTAAATTTCACTAAAACTAAACCACCGAAATACTAACATGAATTCCATAAAACGAAGTTGACTGTACCTACTGTTACAATTTAATACTGTGACTCGAAATTTTTGCACAGCGGGGCAGTGAGTTCATTTGAAATGCGCGTTCGCGCGACTAGCCACGCGTGGAGATAAGTAACGCAAAATGCCTACTGGGCTCGAATATCGTGGCCTTAACTGAAACTTGTAATAATGTGTCAACTGAAAATAAAATAACATTATAATTATGTGTGCCCTTGAAGTGAAACAATACAATTAGTTAAATGAGAGGATTTATTGAACTGTCATTGTGTTATGATCGAAATACCTTATTTGGCATAATTTTAATACTCTTGAAATCGATCTTTAAGGTTTTGAAATGAAAACTCCAAGAGCACACGCAAAAAAAAAATAAAAAAATAAAGTGTGTGTGACGGACCTTCCTGGTTAAGCTACTGTAGGGGCTGCAGTAGGAGCCGTTGACGCTGGGCGTGCGCGAGCGCAGCGAGAACTGAAGACAACAAGCGGCGTCAGCGCGGTTCGCAGCAACGCAGGCGCAGTGCACGCGGCTGCCCGGCATAACGTCACGTATGTGTACGGGCAAGCAGAAGCCTTGTATTCATACTTAACTAAATCATAACCATTCCTTTCGGCTTAGCCGAAGTGAGGTAAAAAATTGGTAAACATTGTTTCCCGTAACATTAAAATGTTGCTGGAAACAATACTGTGTGTGTCTTTTGTTTCCTATATAGGATGTTTTAGTATCATTGCTGAAGGTTCCCTTCGGGCGAAGATAATCTCAATCAATCGTGACGTTATACCGTAGCTCAACAAGTTGTGCGTGCCGCGGACCGGGCGGGACACAGGCCCGCTCTCACGAGACAACCGGTGTGGCACTGAGTGCCACACTGGTTGTCTCGCGACAGTCAGCTCTGATGCAAATAAACATTGAAAATAATAAAACATTTCTCGTTTCTTAACATAATATGTATAAGTAGAACTTTCGTGAACAAACGAAGTCTACGTCTTGCTTGTGATCTTAATGAGTGTTGTTGATATTATTGAATTTATAAACTAAATTATGATTTATAGACCAAATACTACGATATACCTATTATTTGACAAGATTTTACATAGAATTCAATATACATAAGCAAGACGTACAGACATACCGAGTGTAAATGACTTTAGTAGAGAATGAACACAAACATTTTATTAATTAATTGGAGACATTTTCACCACGAGCACTGCAGTCATTTACCCTTGTATCAAACATGAGTAATAAACGGTGAGGGTGCAATATATTCACAATTACTGTGTCAGGATGCGTCAGTGGCGGTTACATAACACTGATTAAATAATCTTTGTATAAAATGCAACTGTCACAAGATAAATAAATAAAAAAACAATCTGCACTGAAAGAAAAACAAATTACAAAAGAAATATCTGATCTTGTCGACCCATCATTATTCTCATGCCCTTATCCCAATTTGTTTGGGGTCGGCGCAGCCGCAGCATGTCATCTTCTACCGACACAAGTACACAACACACCTATAATGACATTGCATTGAAATAGTACAGACAATTAAACAAAGTATGCGTCGGCAGGATCAGTGGCGTGAGCGTACATCTACAGTGCGGCAACACGAACTGTACGACATCTCATACACATGGTGGAATATTTTCAACAGATGTTTACTGTGACAGTGTAACAACTCACATATCTATCATAATATGAAATATGTAAGTTACAGATTCATCAGTAATTATACGATTTTTGCTTAAAAAACTTTTTTGCAAAAAAAAAACCGACTTCCAAAGAAAACACTAAAAAAGTGGAAAATAACTTTACTTTCGGAAGTCGGTGACTATTGTTTGTTTCATTGACTTTTTTGCCACCGACTTCCGAAAGTAAAGTTATTTTCCACTTTTTTAGTGTTTTCTTTGGAAGTCGGTTTTTTTTTTGCAAAAAAGTTTTTATTTTACCCTTTTTAGTTATCGCATCACACACAAATCCTTGTGAAGTACCAATTTCGCAATTTCTTTTACTTGGATGACATATTGTTTCCAGCTATTTTGATTTCAAAACCAAACTACTGAACCGATTTCGATGAAATTTCTATGAGACCAATCGGGAAGTAGATCCATTCAGATAAAAGAAGAATTTTTCAAATCGGTTCATAAATGACGAAGATATGAGGTAACAAACACAAAAATTTCCAGCTATTTTCATTTCAAAACCAAACTGCTGAACCGATTTTGATGAAATTTCTATGGGACCAATCGGGAAGTAGATCCATTCAGATAAAAGAAGAATTTTTCAAATCGGTTCATAAATGACGGAGATATGAGGTAACAAACACAAAAAAAAAAAAAAAAAAAAAAAAAAAAAAAAAAAAAACATACAACCGAATTGAGAACCTCCTCCTTTTTTAGAAGTCGGTTAAAAAACGATCGCTACATTGAGTAGTATTGTGTACAGGGTAAACTGCTAAATAGCACCAGTTCGTAAAGTTTGCCTCGTTTTATCGGCGCGTCCGGTATAGTAGCGTGGTGTGTCTGCGGGATGTGTGTGTACGTCGGCGTCACCTGCAGGTCGGCGGAGGCGCGGTCGTGCGCGGCCTGGTCGCTGGCGTCCAGGTCGCTGGGGTCGAGCGGCGCGGGGCCGCAGCGCGGGTGCCAGATGGCGGCGCCCTGCAGGAACATCTCCTCGCCGTCGCCGAACGGGTCGCCGCACTTACTGCAGCGCGCGCAAGTCGGGTGGAAATGGTGGTTGTCACCGGCCTGCGGACAAGGACCACATGCTTACTAACTTAAGTAGATGACGAGGTAAAAGGTGAACCGACAGACATATAATCGCGCAAATTTGATTATGTAGTGCTACAAAGCGCGGCAGTACAAAACACAGAAGCTTTACCTCTGAGGGGAGTAAAGAAGTTAATCTAAGGCGCAACTTTCGAAGCGAACTATACCTGCGTATGATACACGCTTAACGAGTTCGGTCAGTACTCGTATACTTTATTGCAAATCTTTTATTATCGCTGTAACAAATTCTAGAACCAAAATCATGAACCACCGACTTATCTCATCGAAGCTCATCAATGATGATTATGTCAGCTGGGCACTAGCATTTAGTACTGGCAAGTTATTTATGTAACAATGAGCAGCGGAACAATGCGTGCACACGTCACACAGAATCAAAACAAGCGCGTCCCGTTGTGTGACGTCACAGCTGTGATACGACGCCGCACGTCACGCCGCCCGCTACGCAACCATAGTATTGTTGTTATCATTGAGTTATGTAAACTCAATGAATTACATGCTCCTTACAGGAAATACGGAAATTAAGGGATAACATCGAACCGTTTCAGATAAGGAGGTTGAATGAACTTTGGGAAGGAAAAAGTAAACATAACTTATGAAGTGTTTAAAGCAACATGGTATGTGCATCCTTCACAGAAGTAGGATATAAGGACATGTGTGCCCGAAGAATAAACGAGACATATAAGCGCATTACAGTCATCTTCCACAGGATACATAGCATAGTTCAAGACTTGAGATGAAAATCAACTTTTCGTCGTTTTAAGAGGTAAGATATCTGCGATAAAGTACACAAACAGACACGCGTGACTCACCACGGATTGTTATGCATACACGTATGTAACTACTGTACAGATTGCTATGAGATACCAACCAAGATGTGGACTTGGAAGATGAGGAAGATTCATCTGAGAGATAATTCAATTGGACTAGGTAGGAACTCGGTATTGTGGAAAAAGTAAAAAAGTAGTAAAGGCCCAAAGATAGAACCTTGCGGAACACCAGATGTTACTTCGGTTACGTTTGATACATCAGTTGATCACGACTCTTTGGGAGCGGTTCTTGGAGATAAACGAAACAAACTAGCTTAATGAGTTTCTACGCATTATATTTACGGCAAATTCATCAAGCAACAACATATAACTCATCTTGTCAAAGACCTTTCAAAAATCTATGTTAATTGTATCCTTTATTAAAACTGTCACGCATAAAGCTGAAAAGGGGCACAAGGTTTGTAGTAGTTGTTTATTACCTGCAGCACTTTGCCGGAGATGTACCGCTGGCAGTAGGCACAGCGCACGCCGTACATGCGCTGGTAGTCGCGCTCGCAGTAGGGCACGCCCTCGCGGCCCATGTACTCACCCTGCAGCACCGCGCCGCACTCGCCGCACGCGAAGCACCACGTGTGCCATTGTCTGCGCAACGAAGCATTCTTCAATTATTTAAATACAGGATTAGAAAACTATTTCCCGGTTGGGTTAATCTCAATTTTGCTTAACATTGTAACATAAATTCGCCTCTTCGCCTCCCTTAAAACTCCCTGCCCGTGTGCTTCCACCAAATTATTTATGATGAGTCGGCACTACCTGCGTCTAATGAGGGGCGGCTGGCGTCCATTAATATTTTACGAAGTTGACCGTCGGGTCACTTTGCATGAAGTCCTGTAGCAATAAATAAATGAGCCCAATTAGGCGCGGAGATGTGCGACCTTTAGCCCGCGTGTCCTACCGCCGCCCTCATTCATTAACCACAGCTCACCGCCGACAAGTATGTTATTTGATACCCGTTGTGACACGAACCCATTACATTTACTTCGGGATATCTTGTTACTGTGAAAAGAGAAATAAGCGGTGCATCACCTCACCTGTCTAAAGCTACGAGAGCTTGTCCTTCTGATAATTCTTGTCCACATCCCGCACATTCTGAAATAGATACAAAACATTGCAATTTCACAATGCAAAAATAGGTAAACTTTGCAAGCTAGTAAATAAGTACAGAAGGGCGACTCCTATCATCGCATGTTAAAGACCCCAAAGCTAATGCAAACTTTATTAAACGGTCAATCACCACCAGCGTCTTGCACGCGATTGGGCAATATCCGATACTTTTCGTGAAACGTCTAAAAGTGCGTGAGTTCAAGAGTAATTCTTTCGTCGCGCGACTTCTGTGTGTGTGAGGCGGGGACGCGGGGTGCGCGTCAATGTCACGGTCGCTCAAGGTCAAGGGTCAACGTATTCGCGTCTTGTGCGAACTCATGGAAAGTAGAAAGCGTTCTCTAAAGCCCATACATATTCTAGTCCTTTGACACTCTTATACCTACGGAATTCACTTCCTTTGTTGTGTCGCTCTACTTGACGGCGACCTGTTCTGTCTAGCAGCTAACAATAGTTTCTCTAGTAGATCATAGGTTCGTTTCTTTTGCATGCATAGTCAATCGGGAATAACTAATAATAACGATTTCAGATGTATGCTAACCACCACTCTGCTAACCAACAACACAACAACACTCGGCTCATCTCCCTGGGTGATTCTTGAGTTGTTCAGTAGGTAGAAAGCGTTATGCCATTCTTGGGTACCCTGAGAAGGTGGTCTCAAAATGAAGCCCCTTCTTTGTAAGAGATTTGTACGAAGTGATATTGAGTGTGACAAACCTTCCTTAAGGCCGTCTGTACCGTTCTGGTCGTGCGGCGCAGCGGAGGAAAGGCGCGCGGCGTGCGCGGCGTGGGGCTCGTGCACGGGCGACGACGCCGCCAGCTGCGCGGGCGCGGCGCGCGCCGTCTGCCGCTGCGGCGCTGCCACGCAGCCCGAGCACACCACCTCCGCGCCCGTGTAAGTCACCTTCTCGCCCGACGGGAATGCGCGTCTGTTGACAACGAACAATTTAAAATACGATCACATTAGGAATTTATGCGTTGGAATCCATCGAATGAATAGTTTGCATGTTCAAATGAGTCCTTATTAGTTTTATAGAACGCATCTAGAGAGATGAAAGAGTGCTGTTAATAAAACTCCGTTTTCAGATCCATAAATATTTCAACCTAATTAGGTATTTGTGTTATCCCATTTTTTTAATGTGGCCAGGTGTGGATATAAAAATAAACGTATTGATGTGCTCTCGCTCGCGCTAGGGGAGCGCATACTAGTGAGACGAATTCTTGTGACCGTGTATGGGATTCATCTCCAGATGGTCACAGATATATTTATTTAGTTATAATTAGTTGCCTATTCAGCATCGGCTAAGTGTATCATCCGGGCTGAGCAAGCCTTGCATATGAAACCCGTCGCAAGGATTTTTTTTTAATATTAAATGTTTACCCACTATAAATTGAAAGTGGAGAGGTATAGCTTGTGGAGGTATTGACGTGGTCACTGGTCAGTCGTAGTAGAAGCTGGTCGGTACTCACTTGCATCGGGCACATGTGAAGCACTTCTGGTGGTAGGTGTTGCCGAGAGCGGAGACTACTTCGCCCTCCACGTACTGGTTGCACGCGGCGCAGCGCGTGCCGAACGCGCGCTGGTAGTCCTGCGGGCAGTAGTAGTGGCCGTCCTTGCAGAAGAAGCCGCCGCGCGCCAGCGAGGCCGCGCACGTGCGGCACGTGAAGCAAGCCGTGTGGAAGTACTTGTCGGACACGCGCAGCACCTCGCCGCTGCACTTGCCGCCGCACGACGCGCACACCACTTTGCCTAAACAATAAACGACATAAGTTCATTCATGCAGAAAACGTTAATTAGTATATTACAGTAAAGCTCATTTCTCTTGTTTACCTTACGTACACCTACAATGAGGGCTTGTCCTAAGTTTTTATACAGTATGCTATATGATAAATAATGTCGACCAAAGAGTAGAATATTTATACCAAATATGTCGACTGCTACGGATGATCATTATGATGTCAAAGTTGGAATATACAGTATATGTCGAAAAAAGTTTACGTATCCCTAATTGAATAAACTTTTTTATTTACTTCAGTTCAAGTTTGTACAAACAGTACCTAAGTCAAGAAACCTTATTGATTAATGTACTCATAATTATCCCACCCGGTTGGACCATAGTTTGCGTTTCGAACCGTAACAGCTAAAATGTCCAAAAATAGTATTCCCTATTCTTCTTCTTAGCGTGTCGATGGCAATCTAAATTGTGTCAGCCCAGAATTGAGCCACTAGTTTGGCGCCTTCAGTAGCGTCCATCGGTTCCTGTAGTGAACAAGCAGCAGGACACGCAGGACATATTTGAACATATTCCCTATTTGCACCGTCTTGACCGCGGTGGGGCTTCCCTAATTTGTATGTAGCAGTTAGAACTGTGATACAATTAATTAACCCCGTCGTAACGTGTCGACATTACCATAATGACTGACCCGACGCATTTTGATCGAGTCATTCAAATTAAATAGGAGCATAAAATTAGAGTTGGAGTAGTAACCCGAGTAATCGATGGGTCGCATGACAGAAACATATAGAAGGTTCGTTCTATGCGGTCGGTGGAGCTATTAACGATAGTGCAATCGTCACATTCCCTCTAACACAGTTATAAAAGAAGGACTTCTGGAACTTCCCATTGAATAAAAGTGACCTAATCATCTGACCGCGGCCAATAAAAAAGCGATTGTAATAAATGAGCAGCAATTGTGTGGGGTCTATTGTTTGACTCGAACCAGGGAACAGTCAACGAAGAGTCACATAGAGATGACGGCCACGCATGCAGCGGTACACTTCGTGCGCTCACACACACATACATATCAATTGCAGAGCCGTACGTGTGACGGTCCGACCACCGACATCGACCAGACGAGCCGGCGACTGCGACGTGAAGAGATTTTTAATCATGTTTCTGGAAGACTTTTTTGTGCTTTCCAATCAGGATTTATTTTTAGCTGGATTTGCTAAATTGTTAATTTAATGTGACGAGTACTTTCATCCCTGCACGCGTAGCATGACCACCGTGGAATCGGGTTTTGTCGACAGAAGAATAGACAAAATGACAGATTGTAGAAAGATTTCTATTGTCTATATGTCAATTTGTCGTTTCTTCCGTCGACAAAACTCGTTTCTACGGTGGTCATGCTACACGTGCTGGAAGGGATATTTAAACGGAGAAACAACAGTCTGTTGCACTCATACAAGCGCGGATTCAAGAGGGTCAGGAGGGTCATGGGGGTCATGCCCCCGCCGGGGTTGGGTCAAGGCCGACCACTGCTCATTTTCTCAACTCATTGATTTAAAAGTCCTGTTTCTGTATAAATGCACAAAAAGAATCTATCCTAACCGCGTCTCGCTTCGCTTGCCCATGTGTTATCTTCACCTTGTACTTTGCAAACTTTGTGATGCATTTGTTTCTGTAAATCAGTCCTCAAACCGAAGACATTCAAATTTGTATTTACGAGCGAGTTCCACATAAATTATGTCAATTCACAGAGGTTGAAAGTGAAAACGGGAGTGAAAATGTTCCAAGCCGGAGATTACATACTATGATGTGAAGAAACTTGGTAAAGCTATAGACTCCTCGACGTAGTTTTGCAAAAGGTGCGTTTGCCACCAATATGGCACCAGCAGAACGAGCTATCGTAACGCTTGAAACGATTTAGAGCAACGAAACACCGAGTCCACCCGATCACATTCCGTACTGTATTGAAAGATACATTTAGTTTGATGACTCGGGGAACACACCGAACAAATTGATCCCTTGTACTATAATGTCACGCATATAATCGGGTAGGGGTGAGCAGAGGGTGTATTTGCACTTTGTACCCTATTGTCGGTCAATAACAATGCAGCAATGGGAAGGGGATGAGCTTATTGCTATGGATTGGCCAACCTAATTCCGTTTATGGCCCTGAATGATTTGATAAAATCATGTGGTACTGGTTCGCTATTCTGAGACGGGAGAGCAGCCTAGCCTTGTCTAATATTTTCAAGCAAATGCTGTCCTTATGCAAATTACTAGCATAATGAATGATATGAAGTTGATAGCTTAGAATAGTAAGTTTATAACCTATTTATTATAACGGTCTTGTTTAGAAGTCATTTCACTAATCCAACATATAATAACACTAACCTTCTTCTCTTAATTGACTTTACTAGCGAATAAAACGACAAGGTGTTTTCATTTTGAGCTGCGCTCGGGAAATCCGCATTTAGTCAGTCAATAAAAGAAAAAACTTAATTAAAACGACTCAAGTCTCGTAGTTCAATAGAAACACAAACAGAATGCATGAATGGAGTGCCGTATGTAATGCAAAAGGTAGCCTGCAGTTATTTGCTCAAAGGTATCACGTAATTGGGTCGTCGGGGCACGGGCGGGCACTCGGGTGGCCCGCCGCCGCACAGTGGGTCGAAACTATGATTTTAGTGACATAGGGACCAACTTTGTTTTTTTTTACATTTTTCTTTATGCGGATGGATAGAGCTCAGTGACCTCAATAATAATTATCCTTTAGGGTAGAAAAATGCAGGGCACGCCACGATAGTGGCGATAAGTCCCCTCTTTGAGGAGTGGCTTGAGAGGCGCCACGGCGTCCTCACCTTCCGCCTGACGCAGGTCCTCACCGGACACGACAAGGTATAAGAAAAATAAAGTTACAAAGCTGGATCACACGCCACTTAGCAGGAATTAAATTTAATTTGATCCGCTCCATACAAAAAATCACAAAACCCATTTTTCTACCCAAAGTATAAAGTTTAGGAAAAAAAGTGTAAGGACAATTATTCCCTATTATATATAATTAGTCCCTATGTCACTAAAATCATAGTTTCGACCCACTGTGCGCCGCCGCCTCACGCTGCCGGGCCCGTTCGCAGCGACGCGCGGCCTTGCACTCGACGATGTTACGCATATTGTTATACATATATCACAATTATCAACCGTAATGAAATATTCGCAAGTTTGGAGCGAGGCTCCCAGTACAGTCGTAGAGAATACACACACAACAACGTTCTACTCAACTAAAGGGCTAATTTAAGCGATAAGAATGCTTAGTCTGATAGGAACATGAAGAAATTCAAGTCAGGTAGGTAGTTGTTCGCTTCGAAGCAATCTTGTAGACTCCCTGGATTACTATACAATTTGGAAGGGATCAACAACTGACTTCGTTTTCCAATAGCTTTCATGATTAATGCAAAGCTTTTAAAGTGGAAAATAATAAGAGTGCAATGAACTGTGGCTGTTCTAAGTAGTAGTACATTATGGCTGTAGTCACGAGACGTCGCGCATCGCGTCGCGTCGGCTTCGTAATGCTCACGAGCCATGCTCGGTGCTGGGTGCGGCGACATTGGCGACACGACACCAACACAAGCAATGAAGAGAGACATGTGACGGCACTTGCAATTCCTCGGCCTCGGTAAAAAGACGCGGAAGTATGCACAATTACGAGCGTACACACCAGGGGGTCTACTCTCTAAGCAGGAAACCCGGAGTTTCGGCCGAAGTTGCGGGCGTTTCCTACTCCGTAGTACCTACGGACATAACATTAGTTCGGGGCCCGAACTAATCTTATGTCCGTAGGTACTACGGAGTAGGAAACGCCCGCAACTACGGCCGAAACTACGGGTTTCGTGCTTAGAGAGTAGACCCCCTGGTTTGATGTTCCGTATGTATCTACCATATGTTGTGGATGTGGTGTGCGCTCACCGGTCGTAGTAATTGGACGTGGGTCGCCGCCTCTGTGCTCTGACGTCACCGGGCCCCCGCACTATAAGGCACAAGGATCTATTCATGAGCGCTCATGAAATTACCTGATCGTCGCCATTACATAATATTTTATAATGTGACCCAAAAAGTACAATGAAATCATTAGTGCTGCATGCAGTCATGTATGGTAATATTGGTAATTCATCGCTACGCCTATATTTTGGCAACTTCCAAGAGGTAATTAAACTTTAACAAAAGGGTCGTCCGAAACATGGGCGATATGGACAAATTGGATCTTTGAGATACATAATTTATTGATGTTACCGAAGGCACAAGCATGGAGGCGAATATCCTGAAGTAATAATAATAATATATCTTTATTGAACAAAAATACCTTACAAATTTGCTTAATATCTAGCTCGTGTTACACAAATTGTGAAGTAACCTATTAAAGATCACATAAACTTGTCCAGTCATGTATGAGGTGTGCGGCACGAGCTGCCTGCATCTGTAGCGCACGCGTAGTAGGCTCGCTCGTGTGAGCGCGCACTCTCTGCCCCACATGACGCGAGGGAGGCCACTGGCCAGCACTGCAGCGATAGGCACAGACCATGTATCACCACAACTAATCATATGCACTGCTTGCTGTTTGTGGAACGCAGCTTTAGCTCAAACTGAAGAGAGCTTGATTAAAAGTTCTATGAAAATTTGCAGTACAAAAGTACGAATAAGGAAACATTAACATTTCAGAAAAACCTGGGAAACGCATAGAACAGTTTTGTTCAAATTCCAGGACATATCACGGCTATGTTATATTTGGAGACTCAATAAATTAAAAGAGACAAAACAACAAACATTAAACAGCCCCATAAATCAAAGGAAAATATTTGTGTCTGTTATAATGAATTCCAGCTGTTGCTGTTGCTACGGCTCGCCTACTCGAAAGCGAAAGATATGACACATGAAAGAGTAACAAACGAAAGCGGAACAAGGCAACATGGCGTGGATCTGAAGCCATTAGCCGACTGAATGTTACAGCCGCGTATAGTCAAAAGCGTTTAGCTGGAATTCCGAGTAGTTTGGGCGCGGTAAATATAGGCTCGGGTTGGCGCGGCGCCAGGCGCTGGAATACCATACGTAGGGCGCTCTATTGAGATAGGTTATCTGTGGCGGCGCGGCACTAATTTGCGACCAGGAATGCGGCACACGGCGCGACAGCGCCAGCACAACTGCCGAGGACTCTACCGACACTCCCAAAAGCAATCAAATGCTTATTCCTAACCAGTCAGATAACTCATTAGCAGATAAATAATCTTTTGAGAATGTGCTAATCCTAATCCTAATCTTACAAAGGCTTTGACTTATCTAAACCAAACTACGTACCTGTTAGGTGGCAGGTCGAGCTCGGGAGCAGGGCGCGGCGGATGGTGGTTACTCGCCGACCGTTAATGTACTCGATTAAGCTTAATGTTCCCTGCGATTGTCATGAGCTACTGTTTCCATTTCATATCGTCCGCGGTAAACTACTACTTCATTAACGAACATTCCAGTGTTTTACCGGCACACGGTTGTTAATCGACAATAAGTCAGTGACACAGAGGCCCCACAGTTCCGTAAACTTGACAAATTCAAGCTCCGGAACACCGGAATAATGTGTACTTTTGTAGAATAGGGAACGAAGAGGTGTTCAAGGAGTACATACTACTACTAGACACTGTCCGTGTTCTGTGTCTCCCCATCTTGCAAAAATATATTTGTAACAAGTGGCCTTAGAAAGCTCTATTTTATACCCGAGAAATTATATGCAATTCCACAAAATGTTCTGTTTGTAAACACTAGTAGCCGAGGCTAACAAGAACGTACCGTCATACAAAAGTCTTCCGGCGAATATTGCTCAATGAAAAACTAAATGGCTCAATTGGCATCGTCCGAGCGAGTTTAATTAAAAATATTGGAGTTTTATTTGTCGATTTCAAAAGGTTAATCGAATTAGATGGCAACACCGATAGCCTGGCAGGCTGGCGCCGCGGAAGGCGGCCAGACAAGGCTATTATGACGACCACGTATAGGTATCCACGGACTATGAAACTGTGGACGGACTAATGAAGTTCATTATACTATCACAGGTGCTGGTACTGACAACATGTGATACAAAAAACTTAAATGCGTATTGTTCGTTTTGAGAAGTATAAAAAGTGCATTGTGCACGTTTTATAATGTTTAACTGTTAAGTAAAATGATAAAATCAACCATTTTAGAAAGAGCTCAACTTATAGTGGCTGTGGTAGTGACTCTCGTTGATGTCTTTCCCTTTCACTCATTAGGTACTATTGTACTGTCGTCTTTTTCCCACAAAATTAATAGTGTCATGAGCAATACGTTGTTGCTTATCGATAATAGTACATTTCGATATAAATGGGGAAAGTTTGTTGTTGCGGCCGACGCGAAATACACACGCGAGCCGCAGGCGAGGGTGTTATGGAACCGAGAACTGCTGTAACAAATGCCCACGTGTATCAAACGACGTTTTTCAATACACTTTTAGGTTTTGGTTTTAGTTTTTAGTCCAAATTTGTGCAAAGTCCAAATTGATTCAATGGAATAGAAAAAAAATGAAAAATAAAATGCGTGTGGGGGCTCGCCGCCTCACCACCTGGCTATGGAATTTTTATTTGCGCACGATAGTGCGGGAATATGAGAAGAAAACCACGAGGATGAAATCCATAGCATGTTGAACCTAATCCTATTGCGATAAGAGCCAGTTTTCGAGGAAGTGTATTGAAAATAAAATATCGATGCTATAAATATTTTCTTGTTTATTTGGACTAAATTGTTCAATTAAAATATAAATACATACAATTTACGGTTCATTCTGAAAAAATAATCGGGTTTTGTGCGAATTCAACCGTCAATTAAACCAATTGCCTGTAAAAATGTTAAAGTTAAAACTTTGTTCATTAGGAATATTCGGTAATTTATTACATATTGTAATGAATTAGGATCTTTACAACGTAAAAAAGGGAAAGTTAATATACCATTCTGTTTAAAAAAAATATCGACGTCAGAATCTACATTTAATATTATTGTCCCATCACTGCGGCCGGTGACGTCACCTTGAAATAGCTAGTCGGATTGCACTTGTCACTCCCCCCGCGCACCGTGTGCCTTCCGCTACATTTGGTGAATTCGATTTCAAACAAAATATTTATGAAACGGAATCTAGTAGAGGTTATCTGTGGATACAATACACACAGTTTTTGCTCTAGTTACTGTGTGGCGTAAGAGCCACGAGCCACCACAACGGTCTCTCGGCCATAGACAGGAGTGAGTCATCGGACCGGCGGCGGCGCGATGGTACAAGCACCCCGCGAGTACTTCCAGCAAGTGGGCTCCGTCATTAGTGGCGTGACGTTACATCTGTGCCAGCCCTGATGTTGCTGCTCCCAATCACCGATTGAATTGATTAATAAAAGAAGTGCGGACGATGGACCGAACCGATTTTAATCTGGCTAAAATCTTCTTATTGTGTACAGCAGTTTTCAACTGAAAGCTAATACAAAGTCATGAATGAAATAAATTTCTATTCTATGAGAACTGATGGTCATACATTTGCGTGCGCACACACAAACTAATGCTCCTTGAGGCGACTGAGTCAGACATCTAAATGAGATGGCGGCTCGTACATCACGGCGTTATTGACGAGATGCTTCACTCTGTCGATGGTCCAGTGCCATGTTACGAAACTACGTGAAGTACCGAATTTCGCGCAATACGTGCTACTGCGTCGTTTCGTCAACGGTCTGTAAAGTGTGTCAGCACCTCAGTGACATAACTCCAACATGGCTGGCTATTTACTATTTACCAGCTTCCACAAGTTGAATATAGAAAAATTGAGAACCATTTGCATAGAAAGCAATGGCAGTTTTTGAACAGAATGTCACAAAACGTGTCTGTACCAGCTAATAGGCAACACCAAAATCTGCATTTCGAAAAAAGTAGCTCCCTGTATAAGTCGTACACAAAGGTCTATAGAAGCGTATAGTCTTGTAAAGCCTCGTTAGTACTCAATACAAATGTATCGTCAGTTCGGGGTTACAGCAGAGTTTGCAGGCAACAGCACGAGTCCCGCGAGTGTGATCGTCAAGCCGTGTAACACTGTTGACGGCGCAACCCTCCGGGGACGCGCCATTGTTGTCACAACACTGCCTGCCGCTGGGAATACAGCGCAACGCGAAATAGCACGAGGACTTACTGGTCTTACGAAACATTACTTGGCAAACTCCATGATCTACTTAAGCTAGTTGCAAACTACAGTAGTGTGATAACAAACTCAGTAGTTTGAGTAGAAACAGGGAGCTGCTGTTGTTGCTGCTGAGTAGATTTCATAACCTCAATTTCAATTACTGATACAAGTTTACATAATATCCAATTGATAACCTAACCGACCCGACAACTCGAGAAATCAGAAGAACGGCACATTGTGCATCAGATAAGCAGACGATGTGCTATGAACAAAGCTCAGTGGTACAGAACAGACGACATCGCAATCTGTTCCGTATCTGTCGGGCGAGGCGACGACGGCGCGCGCCGCCAGGGCAGACCCGCTGGCGATCTGATAACTATAGCGACAACTCGACCACTGTGTCCTGGTATAATTGCTGAATCGTTTGGAGAACAGACCAATTGACCGACACTGGCATGCGACACGGATCAAATACATTTTAATTGTCAGTAAAGAAGATTGCTTCGAGAAATAAAACAAATCAAGTTTCGAAATATGAGACTATAATTATAACCGTCTGATACAGTTCAGGTACCTGACGAATCAGGAAACTAACACCAAATCTGCACGAGTCATATTATGTCGGCGGAGGAATTTTAGAAATTCAACTCTGCATAAGAATAACAGAAATCTAGACAAGCTTGCATGATGTCATCTAAAATGAAACAAGCCATTGTTTCACTTGCGAGGACAATAAAAGAGTTTCAAATGTTCAATGTTATGGCCAATGATGTTGATTCAGTTATAATTGGAAAGTTCCGCGGACAGAGTAGACACAAGACAGATATAAGACTAGACCGCGTCTTTTGCGAACCGAGCTAATCAGCGAGCGAATGACTGCAAATGATACGTATTAGCGCGCACGAGCTTTTTTGTTCCAGCTCATTACTGCCATGCAAATACGTTGTTACAGTAATTCCTAGCATTACTCACTATTACATTCCGGATGTGCTTAGTTGAATGTTACAAAAGTTATATTTAATGCGTCCGCTCAATGGATCATCCCAAAAAAAATATTAGCCCCATATTATTATAATGATCGCATGATTTCTTCAAACAATAAGGCTGATTACATTGGAAGTTACGTCATACATAAGACATAACGAACTTGCACAACGGAAGACTTCATCGAAAGGTACTATTTCTATGAATCTGTGCTATGATTGCTATGAATGATCCATTCCGGCAAACGTACATTGTTGCGCACGTCACGTTCGTCTGCGTGTTCTATTAGTTTATTTATTTTGCACCGGCTCTCTGATGCTCAAGATATTCTCGATTCCACATCTTGCTAAAACAAACATAAGTAAATCATCAAAATATTAACCAATTTTACGTCACGTTCTTAGTAAAGCAAGACTAATCTAAAAAAATAAAATCTCCAAGCAAACAGAGTTTCCAAACGTCTATTAAAAGTATATGCACGTCTATTATAAGTATGGTGCACATAAACTGTTTATCAATTTGTAGAGTGGAGTCTATCGATCAGAGAGCATCAGATATTATGCGCTGGACATAAGCCGCCTGTCAGGTCCTCGTCAGAAAGCGCGGAGGTCGTGAGATGAGCATCACTGGCGAAGCTACACAATTACCGTCAGTTACTTCTTTTGTTCAAAAAATTGTATCGTGCGGTACCGGAGCTTTCTCGCATGTCAGCTTATCTGCAGCATCTTCACTTTGGCACTTTGTGTGAACACGACAACCACGAAATTAGTTTCGTAACGATTTCTCTTAACAGTTTCATTACCAGCAAAGAATTCGGTGGCCTAAGAATCCACCACGCAATAACCGAATACATATACTGGTCTAGGTTTCATGTGTTTGCAGGTTTTGGACAAACTCAAACTCAAAGCGTTTATTTCAATTAGACCATTACAGGCACTTTGGAATGTCAAAACACAAAAAAAAACTAAGCTACAGTCACAGGGGCCCATTCGAAAGCGTAGATCTCTATGGAGAAGAACGGGCAAGAAACTCCATGGACACTATTTTAAATCATTATGTTGTTACAAAGTCTCGGTGACATCATTCATGTCGAGATTAAACATATATGTGAGAACGATGTAGAAAGACGTGCGAGCGTCCAGAGTAAAAAGATAAAATGAACAATTCAAAAATACAATAATCCATGGCAGCTGCGAGATGACCAGTCACTACTGACAGCGCCCGTTCACGAACATGACGCATGGATTAGCCATCATTCAACTCAACCATTTTGGAGGGAACTAAACGACCCGACACACGCGCCACCATCAGCGAGACATTTGAGTGAGCATGACATTCTCTCAACCGCCAGGGCAAATTCGAGTCAGTAAAAGGTGTAAATGGTAGCTTTATCGTACATAGAACTCACACATGTGCTATGCAATTATATAATACTAAGTGATTGAATCTATACAATGCAAAGATATGTTTACAATCTTCTGCAGCTTCCACAATAACTTCACAAAGTAATCAATTAGTTTGCCCCTATGGTTGTGGAGCAGGACCAGCATTGAGCCAAGCATTTTTATCATCAACGTAATCTCCCAACTTATAGTATGCTTGCCTACATAGTGTGCGTTTTATACAAGATTTAAACTTCGTCTCATTCACTTGTAGAATGCGGGGAGGTATTTTATTGTAACATTTTAAACTGGACTGAAGACAAAATAAAGCCGTTTGGCCTTTTGGTGATTTGGCCTACAAAGTTGTAGAAAAGTTTTGAACTAGTAGAAAAGCACAGCCGCAGTTCTAAGTCAACATAGTTACATATTTTATGAATCCTCTTTGCAAACAAATGCAGTGAAACTGCGGCACTGGTGGAATAATGAATGCAAGTTGTTGTCAAACGACGCATATCCGATGGGGGCCTGCGACCACGCCGATCGTTCATCAAGCTGCCTTGTCGGATGCACGAGTGCGAGCGACAAATCGTCATGTCAATCAAACTGCTTTCTACCGACCTCTATACAAAACGAGTGTTGTCATTGCAACAATATACAACCTCATTGGACTCTGTGCAAGGGTCAGGGGAACACATGTGTTGACTTCTGTGCGAATGATGTCCTATGTCCAGTAATGTCCTCAATTCTTTCGGAGTTTTTTTTTAGGTACCCTTACCTATGAACTCGTGGTGGTACTTAGCAAGTAGGTACTAAACCGCACATCTTTGTGCGAAAAAATAACGTCAGAGTATATTTTAGTAAGATCCGTCATGATTGTAATTGCGTCCTACACGACGCTCCCAATTCTGGGAAGTAGGACGAGCCGCGACGGACAGATGGCCGCCCAGCCGACCACTAACACAGTCGCGTACAGATCATTATTAGTTAACTAGCCTGTTGCTAAGCTCCATCTGAAGCGGTATTTTTTTCTAACATTACTCAGATCTGAGGAATACTTTTACGTCGCTAGCGGCTCACCCGTCTGTAAACATTAGAGCACATGTTACGCGACCTTCGCATTCTTCGCCTTTTGATCATCAACGTGACCTGCCGGAATTCTCTCCACATTATTGAAGTTTCGCACAAGTGAGTGCAGTGGAGTAAAACAAACAAACATGTAAAGCTAAGCTCGGCACGCGTCCTGCGTCCGCCACGACACACACATAACAGATAAATAAGAAAGGTGTCAAGACCAAGTTGTTAGTTGATGTATCTGCACTGAGCTATGTGTAACTAGTGGACAGATAAGATAACAGGCCAGACTGATACCGACAAAGGATCACTACAACTG
Source organism: Standfussiana lucernea (assembly GCA_964057025.1). Lineage (NCBI taxonomy): Eukaryota > Metazoa > Arthropoda > Insecta > Lepidoptera > Noctuidae > Standfussiana > Standfussiana lucernea. Next base: position 14,324,058 of record OZ059807.1, on the reverse strand, counting down.
CACAACAAACACTACTTTCAAAACATGAATGCACTATTAGTGAGAGAGAGATGGTGATGTTTAGTGTGGAACTTTTAACGCTTACCTCTAAAATAATGAAAACAACTTAACATGGAACCTGGACTGGGCAGCTTAAAACATAAAGGGCTGACGAAACACAAATGCTTCAAACAAAGAACAACTCAGCTGAGGGGACTTCTGCGTTATGGAGGGGAACTAGCGCCCGCGCCCTACTCCTGTTTCGCACATACATAGTTTAGGGTCTGAACTGGTGCCCAGTAGTAGTTAGCATGCGTGTGCGCAACCCCGGCGGCCCCGTGGCCCCTATGCCGCAGGATGGGAGCCATATGCGCGGTCTCGCTCCCACATGGATTATAACAGCCACAATGATTGTACCTAACACGCCGATTGCCAGATTTTATACTCAAAATATTGGTATACACACAAAAAGGGATTTGGGGATGAATACATAGGAAATACCTACATACAATTCTGACACACGTTAGGGATAAAAGCTCTCAGAAAATTCATAGAATCAAGTTTATAAGAACGAACCCTAACTTCGGGAACTAAGCAAGCGTACCCACGGCAAACTGTATGTAACAAGAAAGCCAACAGAAAGTTTTACTGTTTGTACGTATGATAAGCACCGCAGTTTCCTCGGTTTAGTCGCCGCTATATATAGCCGAGAGGCAAGCGCGCGCTACCATTGCAGGAAGTCCAGAACAAACTTGTTTAAACAATCAACTATTTGTAGGGCACCGCCGCACCGCGCCGCACAGTGGATCCATATTGAAAATTAGTGGACATGGGCAACAAAGTTCCAATATCGATTCGATATTTTTTTATGTGATTCTTCATGATATTCCAGACAACTTTTACTCTTGTGAAATTTCTTCTAAAGTTGATCGTTTGTCTGAAAAAAAATAAATTAGATTTTTTTGTATGGAGCGAATCACGTTTATTTTTTTTTCTTCAATTGTACGAATATGTTAGGTGTATGGCGTGAGTATATGATAGCTAGGGTCATTCTCTATCCACGAAAAAATATATCAGCGCCGGCCCGTTCATTTCACTGTGCGTTACCAAACGCCATAGCCATTGTTATTACCACGCGGAACGTTTCTACATTTTCGTCAGGACCACACGCAATTTCAATTATTATAAAATGGCGGAGGCAGCATAAGTGTGACGAGCTCGTTCCTCACACGCTTAGTCAATTACTGCAAGGACGAGAGGTTTCTATGAGTGCGATCCATTTATTAGTTATTTGCCGGCGAGGAAATGACATTCCGTCAATATGCAATTAAGTTGTTATGTAGTTGGTGATTAGGGGCGGCAGCGGCGGCGGCGGCCCGCGAGTCATCAGTGCGGTAGCAATTACTTCTGACATTAAAGTGTGAGGCTTTCACCGCGATCTCTGCCATCTCTGCGACCACGACACCTGGAAATCAAGTAGAAAGCAGGACACATGCATCGGGAGCGAGCGAACCTTGCTTCATTTTCAGCATCATCTTATTGCACTACCACGTAATTGAGACCACCTAATGGACATTCACGAATGGTTTTACGTATATGTAAAGACAGAGCTGCAGTTTCTATAAGTGCACAGAACCTGCGCTTTGCCATGACAAACTGTTGACTTGTTAGCTGGAAGCAAAAAGCTGCAAGTGTACGTGACGCAAGTTGAAGCGGTCACATATGCAATCAATACAATGTATTCCTGTCAATATCAGCGATTAAGTAATTCGACACGATAACACACTATAATCGGCGATATTGTTTTTGTGATTACATTGTTCTTACACATGATTATTCGGACCGAGTACAAATTTTATGCTAAATTCAATCAAATAATTATTAGTTTTAGGATCGTTGATACTTCGTCCAATCCAGCACACTGAATGCTATACACATCTGTTAAGCTCAGCTACGCGAGTTGTATCGGCGTCGGCATTGAATCGCTGGCCACGATACAATCGTCTCAATGGGCAGGCTGCGCGGTGTAGCGGTGCACTCCCCACGAATTGTGTCACATGAGCGCAGTGCGCGTATTTACACACGCGATTATTGCGAGCCGTATCAGGGACGAGCATTATGTTGCTTACAATACATGACATCAACAGTAAATAACTAGCAGTACATGCGTTATCCCCGTAGGAACCCCCAAAGGTTTAGTCAGTGATGCAATGCTCCACGTTATTGACCGATGACGACATCAAATCCCACTGTGATATGAAACTATCGTAATTGGGCAGGTTTCCAATTTTCCGCAAAGAATTGAGTTGCGAGTTTGTTAAAATATTTGTAGGAACGCCACGAATTCATTACCTCTTTTCTTTTTCATAGTTATGTTTAACACTCGAATAGGTGAAGTTCTGGCTGAGGAAACGCACCTACCAGATTAGAACTATACCCAACAGCATCCTGTGCACTATAGCGGACAGGTGGGACTCTCCCATCTGGGGCATTAGATACGCCTACATGCCACTGTGGCGTATATGTATAATTGTTTTGATTTTGTTTTTCTGGTGTAAGTACTACACTAGTTTCTAAGCTGTGTGTTGTGCTAACCAAATGGACTTTGTTTGGAATAAATGAATTTTATTGATTTATTTATACCTAGGCCGTAAGGCTGTGCTAATGATAGAGGCCGTGAGAGGGGGGGGGGGGGTCGGTTGAAATATTATTAAGGACACAATTTTATTTTATTTTTCAAAATTGAGCTGTAGTTACTGCTGCTACCAGTAATTACAGTGACGAACGTCAAGTTTATGTATAGCAATAATTATAAGATTCTGTGTCAATCTGTCTGTGTCCATTGTGCGGTATAATGGACCTGAAGACAATCAATAACGCGCGCGCTCCCAACAAGACAACGAGTGATTACATTGCGTACAGAGCTTTCTAAAGCTGCCCCAAGCGGCGTCCACTGCGCGCTACACACCGGTGCAGTGGGGTCCCCGTCTGTCCATAAGACACCGCCGGCAATGGATGTCAAATAGTAGAAAGCGAAATACAAGCACGTGTAAGATGCAATCAAAGTTGCGAACTTACATTAGTTTGGCGTTGCCTTTCTCTGCACTTGTTTTAATAATGATAAAATGTGTTTTTTGCCCAAAGCTTCCCAGTGGGGGGCAACACTAGCTTATAAGGAATCATTAGTCTTCTTATGATTTAGAAAACAGGTGTATCTCTTTTCTATTGCCGAAGCTTTCTTTTCAACAGATGGATAAAATTCCCATCGTGTCAGGAGTTAAACCCATAAGAGTCCTTTATGCAATGGGACAATAAATTAAAAAAAATAGACAACAATGGTTAAATTTTGTTATCTTGCACTTAAAAAATAAAGAGACTGAGGGCTCTTGCCGGCGAAACGACAATTACCAGCCATAATGGGATAACACGCAAAAACAAAGCAACGAGAAACGGATTTTATAGAAAGTACACGATATTACATAAAGACTCTCTGTATGCCCAATTGCCCAGTGATGGTCACGATTCGTCTTCTTCACCTGATGCTACGGCTAATGCACTTATGTAATTTCGAGCTTACGCGGAGAGAGTTAAAGTGGCTTAGCTTGTAATAATGCACTTATAAAGGTCTACTGCAGGGTCAGCCTATAAAATTCGGTTTCCACAAGCTGGCGGCCACGGCAGCAAACAGTGACAAGGCAACTTCGCTGTGCACACTTGCTACTTTGGCCAATCTCAAGAATGACAAACAAGTCAACAACTAATAATTCGAAATCAGCGCAAATGTGGTCATCATTTCATCAGACAATGTAAAGACAGCTGCACAGTGATTCATGTTGAGCATAGGACAGCTGTATATTACTTGCCAAATTCTGGAGCGAGCGCATGGGGTATTAAACAGATTCCGAGATTTTCAGGAAAGTACTTCTCACCATTTCGTTTTATATAAATCTATACCAGACGCTAGACGTTTCTAATTTCCATGTGGCTACAATTATTTTGCCTTGTTATTTTTACCTTACACCTTGAACATTTGCAAAATGCGAACACCTTGACATGACGTCTTACCTGAAAATAAACAAACAGCTTTATGAATACAAATACAGCTACAGTAGAAATGGCCTTAATTTTATGTTTGAGTATAATATTGGTTTTAACAAAGGAACTCTAGTATGACCTTTGCTATCCTCATAATTATTATCATCAGCGTACTGTAGCTAAGTATTTGGTTTCATATCTATATACTAATATTATAAAGCTGAAGAGTTTGTTTGGTTGATTGAACGCGCTAATCTCAGAAACTACTGGTTCGAATTGGAACATTCTTTTAGTGTTGGATAGCCCATTTATCGAGGAAGGATATATAGGGGTTCACGCTTCACGCTGCGACCAATAGGAGCGGAGCATTAATCAAAAAAGTAACGCAGACGAAGTTGCGCGGGTCAGCTAGTACATAAACGTACATAACTTCAGTGTGGGTTGATTATTGTTTAGCCGCGAGTACTTGATCACAGTCAAACGGTAGCGGAACAACTTGCATACAAATACCATCCGTGGACGATGTTGTTTGGAATTCATACGATAGCGCATCGTTTATAATTATTGGGTCAAGAACATGTTATTATTATGAGATACATTTAGGAATTTCATAAACACGCCTTAGATTAAGAATATCGTTATTGTTTTGTATAAACTTCTGATGGAATAGTTTTAACCCTCAATAAACCCATCGGCATTTTACAGAAGGTATTTTTTCCCTTTCGAGGGACAGTTACACAGATCAGCCAGAATGTAATTGTTTACTCCTAAACAAGTTCCTCTCGCGACCTACGCCAACGATCCTTTGGGGTCCTTCAAACTTGTTATAGCGACTGATCGCTTGGTGCACGAGTGTTCAATGTGCATCTACTTTTCCCTGTAACAAAACCTAAATAAGTTCACCGGTGTGACTGTGACTACGTCGGGACACAATAAGTGATCGGAAGCGCGCACAATGCTTCGCAGCGGAGCGGCGCTATCGCAGATCTTCACCGGATAGTGGTTGTGTGGACATGCCATTATGTTGCGCAACGAACACCTTTTTTAATTAACGAATATAAGTAGAGCACGACGTGTCCACAATATTACTATACAAAAGTCTTGACAACACGAAAGTGTAACAAACGGTTTGATTTAAGTGTCTTCAATAAATGTTCTAAATAGGAGAGAAATCGCATATCTTTTGCATTTTAAAACGTATTTCACATTATATTTTTAACAATTTTATACGATCGTTTCACATTACCAAAGAAGTTAAAGTAACTGAATGGTTTCCTTTTGGCGTAGTCTACGATTGCCTATAAATTTAGACATTTCGTAGAAAATCTGAAACCATCTATCTGTTCGATAGTAAAGTCCCGTAAAAACATCCATGATTACTGTTCGCGGAACAGTAAGCGTTGTGGTCCTGCGCATGCTCATTAACATACTCTAATGACAACAATTTATAGTGTGCGGTGACGTCACCAGCATTTGTTGCCAAACATCATGTGTGTGTGTGTGTGTGTGTGTGTGGCGAGTGTTGCGCAACAGTCGGCACACTTGTTCCATTCACAACTACACTCCGCTCGAATTAGCAGCACAACGAGCGCGATGTGTGTGTAAACAATGCGCCTGTCGCGTTTGTTATACGTTGGCAAAGCATTACCTCACCGACTTGTTTAGACTCGCTAAGGTCGAGGTCAACAGTCTCGTTCATCATCATCCACAGCCTAAATTCACCCACTGCTGGGCATAGGCCTCTCTTTTGTCATTTGTTTTTAGTCTCGTTACCTCAAGACAAACGGCAGAACATGAACTAACAATCGCGAGTTATTAATAAAAAACAAAACAAAGGTATTGCTGTGTGTGCACAAACCGACGCGACGCCGCGCCGTAAGCGAACAAGCAGCAGCAGGAAAACGGCGAGAACGAATCAATTGTGGAAATGATTATACGTCTTAATTTGAATGTTACGAGTTAAGATAACTAACAGGTGGTTTCCTTTCAGTGCCAAGGGGCCGGTTTGCTGGCTTCGCTGGACATGAGGCAGTACAGCTACACGTCGCGTCGGTGCGTGTAATTCGCGGCGGCGGCGCCGACAAAAGAAGCCACGGGCCATTGATCGCGGTGCGCACAATGGGAACATTAACCGGGCCGATCACACCGATTCACGATAACAACGTACGATAACATTACCGGTTAAATACCTTAAAATGTCCGGAACATTGTCATAATGTGCAAATAATCGTATTAACTCAGGAATTCGCAAATGTACTTAAAATATAATATAAGGGAAAGACTAGCGTTGGCTGGTATAAGATAATACAGAGGTACACATCACTATTGGCTGTGCTAACACAGTACGTGCCGCCTGTTAAGTCCTTAAGGAGATGATGGACTGGAAGTCATAGTTATTTCGACCTCAACTTGACAACCGGGGCGCATTTAGTACCTAAGCTAATGTAAGAAACACTTTGTCACATCTGGATTAATGAGGTATAACACCTAGACTAGACCTAATAAATGTCGGACACTTATCGCATCCTGAATCTCAGATCTCATTTGTGCTACTGAGAACTCAAACGAAAGCTCAGATTGGACGCCACGATAAACTCATGTTTCGTCGAAGGAGTAGTAAGCCCGAGAGAAACCTAGGTCAGCGCAGGTTAGATACATATAAGAAATTAACACCTGGCGAGGAATTATATAAAACTGGTCACTCAACATGATCCTTATCATTCGCTAAGAGTTCAACGACTGCCACTTGTTCAGAAGAAAAGATTGTGTTTGGCATACATGTTCTGCAGCTGAACTAAATTGAAGTGCCAATTTTTTTAGGCTTCAAAATGTCTGTGGCGCTTTAAACGATTCACTTAAAATAAACACTGAAGACGTGAGACTGAATGTAAAGCAATATGAAGAAATAATAAGTTGGTTTGCTCCGGCGACACGTTTCACTGTATCAATGGCGCAGCATCAGGCACGCTCCCGCAGTAACGGTCTAACGGTGATCGGAAATAGAGGCGCGACGGAGAAGTAACAGCAACTGATCAAAACGAACCATTTAGCAGCTCGCACGACGCACTATTATGTACAGACAGCTTCACGGTTCGTGCAAAAATTCAAGCCAGTTTCATTCAGGGGCGCTGTTCGCTATTTGTGTGCGGAGATTGAAGTGCGTTTTCACGATACACAATCGTGATGATTTGAAGATACCGTCTTAAAAATATTTAATACATTGTCTATCAGTGTTAGAGTAAGCGCTCTGGCGTATATTAGTAAGTTTCACGAAGACAATAGTCAGGAGAATAATGATTTGGAAAGATATAGGAAGGGAGTTCTTGTCACGTATTGAGAGATCAGTATGGCGAAAATCGGTCCTATTTTCTGTCGGATTTTCTTTTGACTACCTGTGTCGAGGTACTCAAAAACTGGGCAGCGGCCGAAGTAGTCGATTTAGCGTGCCATACTAATAATAGCCGACACGACCTTTGACTGCGCGACGTGCTTCGTACATGGACTTTACTTCTCTCTATACGTAGTTAGCGCACACTGTCACATGTTACGACACCACTGCCGACTGCAGCTGCCTTGAGCTACCGTCTATTTGTACAGATCTTATCTCTGCAGAAATTAAATGTACACTCACAGATTTTAATCTCATGATAAAATACGGTGACTGGGCGGACCTCGAAATTTTAGAATAGGTACATACAAATGCTGTGATTAATTCTGATTTCGGGAAATACACCATAATAATGGAATTGCAATTAAGTAGCAGTTATGTATTGTACTATTTGTACTAGTGATATCCGCTCGTAGGTGATAGTTGTGCCGATCACACATGTTATGAGCACGCGGCCAGCGCGGTCGGCGGCGCGGCGGCGCGGCGGGGCGCGGTGATGTCACCAGCTGATAGCGCTGCCGCTAATAATGCCAAGGGCAATCGCGTCACCGCTGCCACAGCGCCACACTGCCACGACTCCACACGCAACATGTCTCTTCGTAGCACCGCACGGAGACACGGTGCAGAAGACCGACCCCGACGACTACGAGACGTAGGCGCTTTCGGCTATGACGTTTAGCCGCTGCTCTACGCAGCTATTCGATTTGCGAAACTATTGCATCAAATTGTGTTACACGTCAGTGTAATCTTACCCTCAGCGTGCTCAGAGCTTGCAAAGCCATGTTCTTGACCAACTGCCTAAAGATATTGGTTATATTCATTTACTCGAGTGGAATGGACCTTCTGTTCATATAAGTACCTTATGTCATAGAACTTCAAGATTTTATTTTTTATTTACTGGTTAAGTTATCAGTAGTGGTTGACCTCTGATACATTTTATACGTATTGACCACAAGCGTGCCAGCAGCTTTTAATAACACAATTAAATTGATATATTGACGGGTACAGGACCTGACAATTTCTTATGCCTTAGTGCCTACTGAGAAGAAACCAACTGTTACTTGTTACTCATCGCAAGGAAGACTTACTTCACCAAAGATTATCTGGTTGTTGATAAGGATTTATCTCACAGGCAACTGTAAATTAAATAAGCATGGTATTTGTGTATTAGCCGTTTGTTAATCTGTCAGTAATGAAGTAAACGCACCTGTAGGTCGATCCATAGATCATGACTAATTATAGTAAGCGCCAGATAAACGTGCAATAAAGTTCATTGCCCTTTAATTAATTTCTCTATGTCTGTATACCTACGCAGCAGGACCCTACGTTTAATCCGATTGAAAGCTAAAGTTTAACGTGCGTAGTATTTAGTACCTTCCGAATCGTATAAGTAAAAAATAGTACCTTAATTGCTACAGCGAAATCTTAAATTATTTTCCAGCAGGACTCTCCGCTGTTTGAAGGTCTTCAAATCCAGACCAATCTTATATGGTCCCGTTTAGCGGTGTATTAGTACCTTAAAAATACCTTAGTTTAACTTTTAAAATAATTATTATTTTATGATTCCTCATAAAATGCACCTGCAAAACTTTTATCATGCCAGCGGGAGCTTACTATGTTTTGACGCTTTCAGTCCAGACAGTCATATTTCAAAACATTTAATTAGTACTTTTCAAATAACCTTACGTTTAATTCATATAGTTTGTATTTTAGCTGACAATTTCTTTAAAAACTTTTATCACGACGGCCTTAAGATTAAAACTTTTTCAATGATATATTTTACTATTATTTTTTGTGGCTCATAAATAATATTGAAATTGAGGGTAGATGCTAAAAAAGTACCCGGTTTAGTGTCGAGAGATATTGCATAGTACGCATCTATTAATAACTGAGTTACATTGACGCCATAACTTGTTTATTAATTCTTTGAAATTGGTTTTATTTGTGATAAAAATGATTAAAACGAAAAAGCTTCCAAAAGTTTAAAGTTAGGTAAAAGTTAAACTAAGGTATTTCGAAGGTACTAATACACCGATAAACGGGACTATATAAGATTGTTCTGAAGGCCTTCAAACAGCGGAGAGTCCTGCTGGAAAATAATTTAAGATTGCGCTGACGCTCTTAAGAGCGTGTACGCCGTACGGCATTTTGTGTTGTGTGAAAATTTGTATGAAATGCCGTACGGTGGACACGCTCTTAAGAGCGTTTACGTCTATTGCGCGAAGTCAAGTTTAGGTATTTGAATGCATTTTTTACGCACACTGAAGCGCGCGTGACTGTATGCGCAGCGCTGGCGCGTTCTCTTGCGCTATAGTCAAACTAACCCACTTTGATCCGTTCGAGTGCACTTATTGTAGTAAAATTTAATTTGAATTTGAACGTACACGGATGACTAAACTACGAGTGCATAAAATAAGTATTTAATAATATATTGCAAGTATAGCTTTAATTATGGTTAATATTAAAGTCGTTTTTTTATTTATTCAAACATGAATTTGTTGATTTAAACTTTAGAAAGAAACCCAACTTCATTAATTATTTTTGATTTGTGATTGATTAATAAATATTTTTTATTCCATTCAAATAAATCACTTTATACGGATTTAATTACGATTATTTTATATTATATTTTAACTTGACGTGATGTTCCTCTTAGTGACACCTGTTATGAGGAAAATACAACAGGTTGGCGTTAACGTTAAAAACAATTTGTTCTTATTAAAAAAAAAATAATAATAAGTAAAAGTTTTAATAAATAAAATTAGCAGGTAAAAAAATTGGGTAAATATTTGTTGTCACAATTATTGTTTTCGGAAGTAAGTATGTCGATAAATGTATGTGGGTCAATGACCGTTATTGCACGTTTATTTGGCGCTTACTATAGTAACTACCCGAGTCGGTTCAGATATTTGAATCGCCTAGATTCTAGCTGATGAAGAAATATGAAGAAAACGATCTGATTACGTTTAAGACAAAGGTTCCCAACGGGGGCGGCACCGCCCCCTCGTAGGCGCTGGAGCATTTCATGGGGGCGGTAGCAGGTCCAAAGGCAAATGGGGGGTGTTAATAAATAGCTCTATTTTCATGAAAAACCATTTTATCTAGCTATCTAAAATGTTTTTCTTATAACTATTTTGTAAAAGGGGACGTTGGATTTTTGTTTTCTTGTAAAGGATGCGGTAGTCCATAAAAGGTTGGGAACCTATGATTTAAACCATTGTGAAAATACACGGGAATGTTGTAATTCCTCAATACATTTCGTGGTGTGCACATGGCGGTTGTAGCACTGTAGCACATGGGTTACAAAGCACAAGTAATTACATCGACGAGTTGATGCTTTGATTACCAAAACCACATTACGTAAACGGAAACGACATACACACTGTTTCACGCGTGGATTTAGTACGAGAATCGTTCACGTTATTATTTACAGCCATCCGGCTAAATAAAATGAATGAAAGAATTGGGTCACACATACTGTGTAGTAGAACTTTAAATACACCTACAGTACAACAGTCGGACGTTTCTATGAGAATTTGCGAATCGGTGCCGCACCTCAACACTCTCCACATCCATAGAGCAATGGAACGTATATGCGCCATAAAAGTTCCATTACGATAACAATAGGTACGTGAAGAAATGGATCAATGTCATTTGTCGTATAAAAGACCTTATCGTTACAACACGACATAATAATTCACGCGCTAGTAATATTCAATCACAGAACAGATGTCTCTGTTCTGTGACAGAATGTGGCAGAGAGACCGAACGAACAAAATGACAAACAAATAAAAGAACAATAATTGTAGCGCCGACTGAAAATAGCGAATGATGTGTCGACGACGAGGTCAATAGATGTTTAGTTAAAAACAACATGATGTACACAGAGCGCGCGAGCGACAAAACGAACATGATTGTTGAGACAGATTGAGCAGACTCGCGACATGTTGTCGCCAGGCGTTGTGCGGCGCTTACAGGAATTAGTGTGCTCCGGAGTGACGGAGAATGGTTTTGTCAAACATGTCTAGGATCTACTATAAAAGTATAAGTTAATGTTTTGCATTGTGGTTCAATGCTAACAATAATAGTACATAGTAATATTTTAGCAAATAGCTGGTAGAATGCAGGAAATGCATGGATGAAAGCACGTTACATATTTTGTATAGCATGCATAACAAATAACAGTCCCGGCATAAAATAAACATTACTCACTAATGTGCAAGTAAATCCTCGATGTAAAATGTACTGAAAACTATAACCCGACGCTATCGAAACAAACGCTTGTTATGTTGTCCTTCAACCGACATTATAACTACGATGATCGAATTACATTGGAACAAAACAATGTCGAATATATTCGTGATTGAAATAAAAGCAAAGCGTGATTGTTCGCACAGATGCGGCAGAGGCGCGGCGGCGGCACGGCGGCGGCGGCGAGGGCGCGCGGCGCGGCGCTGCGCGGACGTGTCGCGGAGGTCGACGACCGCGCCGCGCCGAGGGGCGTTGCAGACGGACGACTGCACGCGATCATGCGGCAAAAATACCATACACCTAGATAATTATGCCACATTCAATGTCATCATTTTTCTTGAGACTAAACGATAACGGAAATCGACTATATCTTGAGTCTGATGAGACAAAATCTTTGGAATAAAATAAAATAGGCGTGTTAGTGCGGGCAAGGCCACGGCGCGGTGAGACGCGACATTTAATTGTGGGTATTAGGAGAGACAGACGATCAGTAATAATCACTAGTGGATGATTGTGATTGACATTTTCGCACTTTCTGTAATTAGATATCGCATGTAGCACCTAGACCGGGCTAAACTGGTGACGACAATAATGAGTGGTGCATTAGAAGAAAGAGAAAAGACAACGTACTCGTAGACTCTTCTGACTTACATACAGATACCTTTCTGCAAACCCAAAAACGAAATTGTGTCGTTCTCAATCGTATAAAATATGTCCGTCTACTACAATACACAGTCAACAGATCACGATCTGTTCATCAAATTCTCTGTCGAAAGTGTCTTTAGCTTCCTTTTTTTAACTTATGTAGATAAACTTCTCTATTATACAGAGCAACTTTGTAAGGATCATTTTGTAACACAGACCATTAGAGATCTTGCTACAGTGAGACATCTTGTTATTCCGCATTCAGTCGACCTAGCTGGCTAGCTTCCTTCGTCAGTTGCTCCTTTGTCGGTCTTGCAATAATCTAGAAGAAGGAACACTACTAGCAAGTGACAGAACGGTCGCGTTCGGGTGCTCACTGCCCACAGTGCCCACAGTGCCCACAGTGCCCACTCGGTTGGAGACTTGCAGTCTAGTGTACCGGATGTATACGAAGTGCGTTTCCGTGATGCTATGCGTCTGAATTATTAATAGTTGTAAACACCTGCCGCGAACTGTGCGCGGACGTTGCTTCCGACTGCTGTGATAGACAATTGCTGTATTATATGATGTGTATGCCCTCATTGCTGGCTTTACTTACGGCTTCAAAGTCAGCATACTGCATAACATTGCAACTGGGTCAAGTGATCGGAAAACCCAGTGCGAAACGGGAAAACCGCAACATGGAATTTTCTTTCAACGTCAGAGTAAAACTTGGCGGTATTAGTGAACTGCGAGTTAGCAAAGGTTCATTTTATGCGAATATTGAAGTGTATGAGCGGAACTGGGATCAATACGGAAATGGAGCACAAACGTGACTCGAGCTTCAGGATACGAATTACTGTCTCCTCGGGTTCATCGTGAAAATGTGTGAAGAACGCTCGCAAAATGTCGTATTCCGCCCGAATATTGTTTTACTTCCTGGGTTTGGACAATAACATTATTATTATTTCCTTTATTTATTTTTCTTACTTACTAATTACATTTTTAAGTATTCCTATATAAAATTCAAAACATTATTATTAGGGTTTTCGGCGACTTTATAAATGATCATAGCTTACAGTTTGAATAAGAATAAGAAACTTTATTTGTAAACATAGGTTAGTTACACAGTGTGTGAGATGTTAAAATGTAATTAGCTTCTCTATGTTTTGCCGTGAAGCGTACAAATATGGGGTACAAATAATTACAGGTTGCAATAACTAATAAAATGACAAATAATTATAAAACAACATTAAAATTAAAAACCTGCACATTTTAAATTACCAACTAATTTGCAAAAGTTAATAAAATCAAAGATAAGATGTCATCTAATAAAGAAAAAAAATTAAACAAATGCCAGGAAAAAAAATGTCAAAGATTCAATCATATTTCGTCATAAAAATAAACAAGTAAAAGCAAAGTGCATAATTGGATGTCAAACAATAAATTGCAATAATAAAAAATAACAAGAAAACAATTAAACAGACCTGTCAATCATTACACATTACATTAATATTTTCCTTCAGAAAATCCATTGATATTATAATAGGATCTACTTACCAGAAAGTTCTTTAAATGTCTTTTGAATAAATGAATATTTAATATTTTAATTGATTCTGTTATATGGTCATAAATAGTTGGTGCCATACAAAAAACACTATTATGCATCAGAGCTGTTTTGGACTGTCTCGAGCACAACATATTGAGGTGTCGTCGACTCCGGTTAATTCTGTCAGATAGTTTGGGAAATAAATTCGGGTTGGTTTTAACAAATACTACAACTTCAAATATGTACATACAGGGTAGTGTCAGTATTTTACATTTAATAAAAAAAGGTTTACATGTATCTGTACATTTTAACCAAAACATTGCCCTAATGCACTTTTTTGGGCTTTAAATATAAGTTCCCTATTGAATGAGTTTCCCCAAAAAATTACCCCATATCTTAATATTGAACCAGCCATGCCATGTGTTAGCGACGCGCTCATGTTTTTAGATTCATAGTTAATAAGTAGTAATAAGATATATGTACAACCTATGTAAGTATAGACGTATGGGCCGCTGGACCCCCACCCAAGACGCCGGCAGTTGAGTCCGTGCGAGCACTGCAAGCGGGTGCGCTTGTACGTGTTTACCTCGTTTGTTAATTTATCCGTGTCTCAACAAAAATATAAGTTTCCCGAGCTACTTTCTGGTTTCACTTCGCTGATTACCACCTACAACATCTACAAAGTGGTCAATCGAACCGGATTAATTTCAATTTATGTTTGTCACGCCACCAGTGAAAAGAAAGATGGTGGGCACGCGAAGTACGGTGCGACGCGAGCGCGCGCAACGCAAACTTTTCGAACAACAAAAGGAAGCTCAAGAAACAGATACTGAAGAGTGTCAGTCTTCAACCAGTGCAGCAGCCAAAAATATGGTATTCAAAACACCTGCGGCGGAGCCGAGCGTCAAAACAGGAAACACATTGCCAAGGTCGAAAGGTCATTCCGACACATCATCGGTAAAAGCTCGGAAGGCGCAGTTGCTTTTGGATGCTGCAAAGCAAAAGGCACAGATACGAATGGAGCTCATAGACAGACAACTAGAAGCGGACTTAGCTGAACTAGAGGAAGAAGAAAAATACAGTCCACACGAAGAACGCGCTCACGACGTGGAGCAATGGCTGGAACGGAGTCACCACCACGAATTAATGCAATCGGCCCCCGATCATGGCAACCCCTTGGGCAAGTTGCATTTGCCTGAGACAAAACCAGCCGCGCCTGCTGATGCTGTTCTCTTTACGGCACCAGCAGTACCACCAGGGCTAACCACGTCACCTCAAAAGCCACCGCCTTCAGTGCCACATCTGCCGATGGAGTCGCACTCACACACTGTACCCGCACCGCCACCAACGGCGGAGGCCTCCAGTATGCAAGCGACTATTCAGATACTAGCTGGCGCGTTGAAAGACCTGGCTTCCACGAGTGCACCGAATACCAACCTTATAACTCGATTAAGCACGCCGAAGGATCTTCCAGACTTTTCGGGAGACCCACTGGAATTTTTGCAGTTCAAACAAGCCTACAAAGAGTCAACCGAGCTTTGTAAATTTTCTCCTGAAGAAAACCTGTGGAGGTTGAGAAAGTGTCTCCGTGGGGCTGCCAAAGACGCTGTCGCAGCCTTACTTATTTCTGCAAGTCCACCGTGCAAAATCATGTCAACTTTGGAGTTACGTTTTGGCAATGCTGATCTAATAATATCAAGAATAGTGCAGGATATCAAGAAATTGCCCTCAATGTCACAAAACTATCATAATGAAATTGTGCCATTTTCAGTGAAAGTGCAAAACCTTATACAAGCAGTGCGAGCAGTTGGGCGCGAAGAGTACTTACAAGGTATGAGCATTGTTTCAATTATATTGTGCAAGCTGCCAACAACACTGTTATCTAAATGGGCTGATTATAGTTTCCCGCTCATCACTGAAGGACAGAAATCCCGTATGGTCATTTTATCTGATTTCTTGCACGATGAGGCCGTAAAGATATCAGTTACATCTAATATCTATTTTACGAGTCCTCGTACTGACCAAAATAAAAACAATCAGCATAAAAACAAAGATAGTTCCGGCAATCGATCTCAAACTATATTATTGCAAACAGATGATGATACTGATAACTGCAAATTCTGCCGTACCTCAAAACATAAGTTAACTGAATGTAAACAATTCAAGAAGGCGTTACGTAAAACCAGATGGGAATTCGTAAAACGTAACGGTATTTGTTATAAATGCCTACTTTCGCGCCACGCACGAAACACGTGCTCAGCACCGCCTTGCGATAAGAATAACTGTGGCGAGGGGCATCACAATCTACTTCACTACATCGGAAACAAGCCGAAAGATGACGCTGGAAGCAGCCAGGTTCCGGAGCCGAAGTCAACGCATGTGCCAACGCCGACAACGACATCGGGGACGTCGCCGATGTCCTCCGCCGATAGTGCACAAACAGTGACTCATATAAACGCGAGTGAAAACAAAGTGTTACTTAAAGTCGTACCTATACGTATACATAGTGCTAACGGTGTGTTCAGTGCAAACGCCCTCCTTGATGACGGATCGACCGTCTCGCTAATCAGTGCGGGGCTAGCGAAGCGCGCGGGGCTTCGTGGCCGCTCAGAGACGATGCGAATTCGCGGAGCCTGGTCTGACGACGAACTGGAATGTGAAACGACCATCGCGAATGTTACATTATCTGGTATGGACAATAAGATGCATAATATTAAACTTCGATGTGTAGATAAATTAAACTTACCTTTGCAACAACTTTCTGTTGTCGATTGTAATAATTATAAAAACCTGTTTGGAATAAATGATAAGCTATGTAAACATGATGTAAAACCTGAGATTTTAATAGGTCAAGATAACTGTCACTTATTGTTACCTCTCAAAGTTATAGTAGGTAAATTATATGAGCCGTCCGCTACATTGACTCCCCTAGGTTGGTGCATGCACGGTATGTTGCGAAGGCCGCACGCTCGGCACGTGCAGGTCGCCGCCGGCGCCGTCCAGGCGCACGCCACTCTGATGTTGAGCTCGGCAGCTACCACCACTGCGGACAGGGACGAGTGTATACTACGGGAGCTTCACGAGGAGGTGAGGCACTCATTCGCTGTAGACGCCTTGGGAGTGTCAGGTAAGCCGAGACAGAATATTAATGATACTCGTGCCGTCGCGCAGCTGGAGAAGTCTCTCGAACTTGTCAACGGTCGCTGGCGTGTAGGTTTGCCTTGGAAGGATGAGGCCTGCACCATGCCCGACACCTATCCTAACGCTCTGAAAAGGTTAAAGGGGATAGAAAGGAAGATGGCGCGTGACGATGGTTTCGCCGACAGATATCGCGAACGTATAAATCATTTATTACAAAATGATTACGCTCACAAGATGGAAAAGCGACTGCCGTCACCCAGGACGTGGTATTTACCCCACTTCGGGGTAGATAACCCCAACAAAAATTCACTTAGGCTAGTGTTCGATTCTGCCGCTCCAGTTGGTGATAAATGTCTCAATGACTATTTACTCACAGGGCCGGACTTGTTGTCATCTCTGTTTGGTATAATGCTGCGCTTTAGGGAATATTCAATTGCAGTAACCGGTGACATCAAGGACATGTTCCTTAGGGTTAAAATTCGCCCTGAAGATCAACACGCGTTTAGGTTCCTTTGGCGGAATAGCCCTGACGAGCCAGTTGATATTTACATTATGACGTCACTTATTTTCGGCGCTAACTGTTCTCCTTTTATAGCTCAGTTTGTTAAAAATGTAAATGCGCGTCGTTACGAGTTGTCATTACCAGCCGCTGCTAATGCGATATACAAATCGCACTATATGGACGACTATATTGATAGCCTGCCAGATGACACGACGGCGATAGATATGGTTAAAAATATAACCAAGATTCATAGCAGTGGTGGTTTTGAAATCCGTAACTGGACAAGTAATAGCATTGCTGTTTTGGATAGTGTTCCGAAGGATACCTTAGGTACCGCCAGCGTTAGGTTCAAATTTGAACAAGAGTACCATGGCGAGCGCACCTTGGGACTCATCTGGTATCCTGGAGAAGATGAATTAGGTTTTGACGTCTCTCTGAAACGAATACCTGAAAATATTATTTTAAATAAGGATAGGCCAACTAAAAGAATCATGCTGCGAATAGTTATGTCGATTTTTGATGTTTTAGGATTCTTAGCACCATTCACTATTCAGGGCAAAATTATGTTGCAAGATACTTGGCGGTTAAACATAGGCTGGGATGACGTAGTACCCGATAGTATTTACAATAAATGGTGCAAATGGATCGAGTTATTAAAGGATATTAAGCAAATACGTATACCTAGGTGCTATAATAAAACTACTGTGTTACAAGGTGGGAGCGAGACGGGACGAAAACCGGTCTGCGAGCCTGTGAAGACAAGGCCTCCTCCTCCCGCCGCCGCATCCGCGAACCCCGCGCTTGAGTTATCTGCTACGAGACGCTGCTACGAGACTTGTAGACCGCCTACGACAACCGCTACAAGTGCTACGCCGGCAAGTAATAATTATACATGCTTACAACTACATTTATTTTGCGATGCATCTGTTCAAGCCATGTGTTGCGTGGCGTACTGGCGATGGATAGTCAATGGGAATGTTAACGTTGCATTTATAGCAAGTAAATGTCGTGTTTTACATGTTAAACCCATGACTGTGCCCCGAGCAGAGCTACAGGCGGCGCTGTTGGCTGCACGTCTGGCTGATACCGTTCTGAAAGAACACAGATTAGCGCCCGAGCGACGATATTTTTGGTGTGACTCCACCACCGTTTTACAGTGGATTAGAAATAACGCACGTAGGTATAAAACGTTCGAAGCGAACCGATTAGGAGAAATTGACGAACTCACGCATATTTCCGAATGGAGATATGTACCTACGAAATTAAATGTAGCAGATCTTGGTACTCGTGATGAATTTAACCACACATTGTTTCACAGTGAGTGGTTCACAGGGCCTGATTTTTTACACAAAATGGAGTCTTTATGGCCTGCTGACGTTGTGAGCCCCGACATCGGCAGAGACGAAGGGAGCTTAGAGTGTGTAACTGTGATGCATGAGCCTACATGTAACTTACCTGTTCCTGAGCCGCAGCGGTTTTCCTCCTGGCTTCACTTGCTGCGAGCCACGGCCGTCATTCTGAAATTTATTGACAGATGCAAGAGACTTACCGGTGAAGTTGACTGTAATGCGATGGCTCGAGCTGAGATCCTGTTGCTAAAGAAGGCGCAGGAGGAATCGTTCTCCGCTGAAATATCTGCAATCAAAAATGGAAAACACATATCACGAGATAGTAAGTTACTTACCTTGTCACCATATCTAGACGAAATTGGTTTACTCCGACTCGGTGGCCGCATCGATGCTGCGTCAAACGTGGACCTAGAAATAAAGAGACCAATTATATTAGATGGAAAACATGACATAACGCGTCTTCTTGTCCGGTTCTTTCACATTAAGGCGGCACACGGGAACCAGGAAATGGTCGTCAATAACCTGAAACAGAAATATTGGATTATTAGAATACGGCCAACAGTTAAAAGGGTGGTTTCGAATTGCATGCTTTGCCGCATAAGGAAATGTAAGCCTCAAGTACCCAGAATGGGTGACTTACCTTATGCTCGACTAGCACATCACCAACCACCATTTTCATTTTGTGGCCTGGACTTGTTTGGTCCAATGGAAGTGACTGTGGGCAGAGGAAGGCAGAAGAGATATGGCGCTTTGTTCACCTGCCTCACTATACGAGCGATTCATATCGAGCTTGTTCCATCGCTCACGTCCGACTCATTGATTATTGCGCTACGACGCATGGCAGCACGGCGAGGATGGCCCAGTCATCTATACTCTGACAATGGCACCAACCTAAAAGCAAGCGATAAGGAGCTGAAGCAATCAGAGCAGGCACTTAATATAGATGCTCTCAAGGCCGTCGGCGTGAACAACGCCATGCAGTGGCATTTTATACCGCCCTCCAGTCCTCACTGGGGTGGGGCCTGGGAGAGGCTGATTCGAAGCGTTAAAACATCACTTCGAGTTATAATGAAGGAACGCGCTCCCCGCGAAGAAGTGCTGCTTACCTTGATGGCGGAAGTGGAGAATATGGTAAACAGTCGTCCGTTGACACACGTCTCCGTGGACCCTGAAAGCTTAGAATCTTTAACTCCTAACCATTTTCTTTTAGGCAGCTCATCCAGCACCCCTATCATTGGGACCTTCGATGATTCGGACATGTTTCTTCGCAAACAATGGAGAAAGTCGCAAGCGTTAGCGGATATGTTTTGGCGTAGATGGGTGAACGAGGTTCTCCCTGACTTACTGCCTCGAAGAAAATGGAACGAGGAGGTGAAACCCTTGCAGGTAGGTGACGTAGTGCTAGTGGCTGATCCTAACAATCCTCGTAGTACCTGGCCAAAGGGCGTTATACAGAAGACATGCCCAGGAAAGGATGGACGAATCAGACTGGTCGAAGTGAAGACTAAGACTGGTGTCTGGAAGCGACCTGCAGCCCGCGTCGCGCGTATTTCACTTGTTGAGGAGTGCTGAGCCAGCACTGGGGGGGGGAATGTTAGCGACGCGCTCATGTTTTTAGATTCATAGTTAATAAGTAGTAATAAGATATATGTACAACCTATGTAAGTATAGACGTATGGGCCGCTGGACCCCCACCCAAGACGCCGGCAGTTGAGTCCGTGCGAGCACTGCAAGCGGGTGCGCTTGTACGTGTTTACCTCGTTTGTTAATTTATCCGTGTCTCAACAAAAATATAAGTTTCCCGAGCTACTTTCTGGTTTCACTTCGCTGATTACCACCTACAACATCTACAAAGTGGTATGCAGTAAGTATAGCGTCCGTTCCTATGACTGGCGCAAGTTTATATAAAGCATATTAAGCTGTGTATGTGTGAATAGACTAATACGAATATAAGCCTCCAAGTGCAATATTGTCAAAGGAGCAGTAACAGATGAAGATGTAGCAGCAGACCCGAGGCGTCACCGACACAGATTCTCTGTACAAAAATATTCGCGTAATATATACAACATGTTGCGTGTAAATATGTGCACGTCGGGTCGATTAATACCCAAAGTCGTTCCTGTAATAAAATAAAGTAACGGTTCCCAGCCATAGCTGTATGCTCGTAGGTACAGCACGTCGGTGCTGTAGTGCTGTAGCATTGTGTATTCATTGCGTAAGTGGCCGGGACCGCGGGACGCGCTCCGCATGTCAACAAACCACACATGATTCACCAGCACCAGCGGTACGAGCACACACGACACGCTGCAATACAGCTTCTATATGTCAACAATCTTCGCTAATAACTACACTTCTATTGAAAACACGACTTAAGCCGTCTTCTATTATGAACTGAAACATACTTTTCGAAGTACAACGTTCAATTTGTGACACAAATGCTAATATCGTGTCCTCAGAGACATGATTAGTAAATTGATATTATTTATCATTTCCTTGTGTAGAACATACCTAGCAGAGTGGGTACAGCAGCTGCTATTAACGATTCGATTACGTTTGCGTACACAAATAGCTGGATGACTACTACAAGTACGTAGGTATACATATCCATATCTCTCAGATTAAATGAATTTTATCATTGGTTATCAATGAAACACATCATTATCTGGCATAAAATTTACACAAACTGTGATATTACAACATTAGTGGAGCTGTACGAAATCATTTAGATAGTGCGAGGGTGGTGAACGTAGTTTGGTATTCAAGGCATTAGCCAATAGAGCAGCTGACACTATCCCCAATCAGAAAATTGATCTAATGTAGATATCGACACGTCTGCTCGATAGATATGTCAACACAGAAGCTCCATCAATTCAGTCCACGAATTAACGATTGTTTAGCCGACAAGGAGTCTATCCGATAGAGTCCTGAAGATACAGTCGGAAAGGAATAGTCAGCATGCGGAAAGGGCTATTGGTCATATCTTGCAAACAAGGACCAATGTCTGCTGGCAGAGATGGGAGTATGGGACGCTTACTAGTCGTTTAGACAAACATATGAAAGGGTACGAGCATAGCATCTCAAGACTGATTAGAAACTTTTAATTTATTTCAAACTGATTAGAAGCAATCATTTGAATACACGGTTGTAACGCATGATCATGCACCTCTGGGCGTTCTATCATTTTGTCTATCTATAGTCTGAAGCGAAAAGCCGAGATCTTTCGCCAGCACGGTACCGCCGACCGCCGACCGTCATCATTCATGAATCATAGCGAGGACACCATGACGACGCGAAACAGTCGCGATACCATCGCCGGCTGAGCACTGACTGTAGCGAGACATCCTTTCTACCCGCAATGTATCGACCGCCATCAATTACGTCGCCAACTTAATTATTTATTGGGCGAAGATTACATCTGGTATTACGTTCACGAGTCCCTTTCAAAATTGAGAAACAACGATGTAAAATATAACCGAACGAAATACTATTGAAGATACTTGGAATGATAAGCTGATAAGATTACGATTTATCACAACAAAATGTTTGCTTCGATACTAGCTAGGAAGTGCAGCGCGCTTAGAAACACTTCCTTTGTGTTAGTGTGTAGTACTAATGACCCCATTACATTTAATTAGCTAAGAGACAAGTATTTGGGACAAGACAGTTGAGTGAACAAAAAGCCGGCGCAGTGAGCGCTGGAGCACAAGAACAAAGCATGCGCTGGTGCGGGCCCGGGGTGCGGGCGCGGGCAGAGACAGGCGCGCCCGGCTGCTTGACCGAATGGCGACAGGGCCGGCGGCGCGGCGGTAACGACGTGCACACGCCATCACAAGCCATTAGCCGAGTCGTTACGTGCCGACTGCCGGCTCACCTATATCGGCGTAACTTGAACGTGGATATAGGTGAACAACGAGACAAGCCTACAC
This sequence comes from Standfussiana lucernea, assembly GCA_964057025.1. NCBI lineage: Eukaryota > Metazoa > Arthropoda > Insecta > Lepidoptera > Noctuidae > Standfussiana > Standfussiana lucernea. Next base: position 14,301,314 of record OZ059807.1, on the reverse strand, counting down.
AATATGACGATGTTTTACACTCCTAAGGAATTGAATTAGTTGGTAGGATTCAACCGGTGAAAAATATCCATCATAATACAGAAGCTTGTATAAAGTCAACTTCCTCCAACACCTGGCTAGCCCACACATGACTTGTTCAGGGCAAAACTTGAATCGTCCGGAGAGTTTTACAAAGCGGTTAATTTCGATTGGGGGCTGCGTAGCTGTGTACATCGTACACGGTGAGCTTCATGTGGTAGCGCGAGCGCGAGCGGTACCAGAACTCGTTATGCTAACGCGTTGAGCTTACAATGTGCAGTAATCATTTATTTTCCCGCGCACCGACACGAAACTCGCGCGCAGTCGCACACGGAGCTCAGCTGAACGCAAGTGACAGTGCTCCATAATGTTACACAACTGGTCCAATTGACCCGGATGACGCGCCGCCCGCGCCCGGTGAACATGCTACTTAATGCATAATGTTCACAGCACACGTTATTGATATTACTGAATTGTGCTATGTGACTCATGGCTGCTTTAAGTGCCGCACACGTGTGTTCCGACTATCGGTCTCAGTAAACCTCCTTTTAGTACGAGTATTCTCTGCATTTGTTGAGAAAGCATTAAAAGAGCTTGTGATAAATTAAACGTAGCGCGTGCTTTCTCATGCATGTTTCTGTTTGACTCGCTTCTCTACTGAATAGATCGCTCGCCGCTCTAATGACACAAGATAAATGGCAGCGTTTAAACAATTCCAAGAGAAATGTTTTACGGTAATACTATAATGAATGTTTGTTTTGTTTCAACGAACGGCAAACCGTTCTATTCTGAAGCCACAACAAGTTTTTATAAATAGAAGGGAAAGGTCATCCGCGCAGGTTAGTGGAGTTCAACTTCAAACGGAGAGTTTATCTCGCAGTGGACTGACTGTGCGGCGCGCGGTGCGTGGACACATACAGCGGATCACGTTTTCAAAGCGGAACCCTCGGGTAGGGCGGCGCGGCTAGAGCTGCGGGAGATCACACACTACTCACAAGTCCAGTCTAGCCTAGAGAAAACTTCGTCCAATGATGATGTCCAAATGAACATACGGAGAATGCCTGTCACATGCTGTACGTACCACACACACACACACACACATAGGACTGATAAGCGATAAGGAATAAGGAAAATGTGCCACTAATACATCGGTGTGAAAAACTCTAGCTGCGATAGGCGAGATTACAATAGTACACTAACAACTCGCGAGTAGGTTCGACTTAAAGAAATTACACTATTTTATGAGTTACTAGAACAGCAAGTTCAGAATAGTCTGTCTTTGTGGAGTTATTTTAAGATCATTCGCCACATAGTGAACCCTACGCGGATCACATCTGCTCGATTGCTCTGGGAGTGGGATGAAAGCGGCCGCACCCCGACGCACATTCATCAATGTTGGGTCGTACAGCTTGCGTTGCGACGACCAACGACTCATGCAGACAAGGTTCATACAAATCAGTGAACAAACAACGGATTATCAAAGAGCAGGTTTGGCACTGCACTGCTATTTATGATCTGTAAGAGACTGTTCTTTGTTTTAGGTCAACGTTATTGACTGTATGAGATAAATCAAAGTCGAGGACTTCATAGCCTGGATCATTCTGAAGTCCTGTTGCACACAGTCCAAATGCACAATATTTTAGCGAAATTTGGTAAATTGATGTTTTCCTTAAATTATCTTCACCTAATACAGCCATCACGCGTGCAGATGTTGTTTTGGGTAACTGGATTTACTTTAACACTGTAGCGATTCCTTAAGGCTACGGTCAAAGCGGCCGGAACGGACTACGGACTGGCTGCGGACACTGGACTATGACAAAAAAGAAATCGGGGGTCCGGAGTTTGGTCCTGTCGGATTGACTGCACCTTAACTTGCAGTGCTTAAGATAACGAGCGCAGTAGCGTTTACTTTATTAAAGCACAGTGAGAACTCTTCTCTTGTAACTTGATGGTAGCTGCAACAGAACACATGGCAGGGCACACGAGCGATTCCAATTAGCTGACGCATTCACTCATATTCAGCTTTACCTCCAGCGATCAGATAAACAGATTTGTGGCCGCGTTTGTTGTCATCTAAATTCGATCTGTCACATTAAAGAATCAATATACGTTTGCTGAATTCACGGGTGAGTAACGCTTCCTCTATTAGTCAACGTAATGCAAATCACCAATGGAATGCAATTTAACTTTTTACCAAATAAATTGTCTTTGCTTTCTACTATACAATTTTGCAATGACAAGAGATTTTAATCTATTGCATCTATTCGGCACATAAGGAAAGTTACTCGTAGTAACAGATGGAAATGTAAAAGTTAATGTTGTAGAAATTTATTTGAAGATCTAATTTGCTGTTTTGAATTACTTATCAAAATGCTGTCACGCTAGCCTGATGACAACATCCAATCAAACTGGAGCTAATGATTCCGAGTTACCTTCGTAATGTTATTTCTAATTGGGAAGCAACAAGAGGTCACTGTCCTATCCTGCGGAATTATCGTAAGCCCATTTCGATGGCGGCAAACTGGCCTATCCAAAACGCCTATACCAAGAAACGAAACAAGGTTTCGCTCCAATAGTAGTGGCCTAAACGACGTAAAGCTATGAACACTCACAAGGGGGGAAATGAGATTCGGGCAGCAGTGCGCGGCGGGCGGTGGCGCGGGCGGGGGCGGTTATGTAACACGCGCCAATTGAGATGGACGCCTGCTCTTATTAGCTCGTATCCTTATTGAGCGTGGAGTACGTGCCGCCGCATAAAGGCACATTCACGCCAACCAACTCCTTTTCATACGATTGCATTTTATTTGGTTTCTCTCGAATAAAAGATATCATGTTTAAAAGAAATATTTACACCACAGTCAGCTTATAGTATTTCCGTATGCTAATTTCCGAGCCAACGTTCACATTGGCCCACATAACATAGCTAATGAAGTAGTGAAGGCACCACTCCGCTAATGTGTCCATTAGTTGGGCACACACGGCTGTCCTTACAATTCTTTTCGACTGCTACCTGTTTGGTACTAGGGACTGTTGCCTCGTGACAAAAGGTATCGCACAGCAATAATAAGGAAAAAATTATTATTTATATCATAGACGGTAAAGAACAACTTTTTGCTAAAGCATTTACGACACAAAGCCCTACTGTCGAAGGGTGTGCCACAGTAGTCGAGTGTTAGCCTTCTGCCTTTTGTCACTATGTGAGGTGAGTGAGGGTTAGGGGTGAGTGGCAGCCGTGATTGAGAGCAGACGCCGCGCTGATGGATGAACATCAGCTATCACACGGAATCCACGAGGGTACTGATAGAAACGTATTCGTCGCCAAATAGTGACACAAATGTGAATTATGCGTTGAAGAAATTCGAATAGATGATTGAGAAATTACGGGCATTTTTAACGACAAAATATTAAATATAAATGTAAATGAAAAAAATATCTTTCTTTAATTTGAATTCCCGCGCAATAATGGTTCTTGAGCTGACCGCAACATCAAAACAGTTTATAGTTCTACGTTTAAGTCTAAACTGTGGTAAAGAAAACTTTAAGGTAATCTATGGACCTCACCAAAAAGCGCTCGTCATTGTGGATAAAATTACTATTGATCCTTTATTGTGATTCAATTCAGAATCGACACAATTATAAACATTAAATGTTGTTTCTTTATTTACAGGTACGATCTTTTGTTAGTACTTACTAAATGTGAAATTGTAAATCATATACCTACGTTAACTAATTGCAATAAAAACTTTATTTACAGAGAAACTCAATGGTGTTTTGTGTCGCCTAAAACTTGGGAAAATACATTATATACAGTCGTGGTCAACTAATTAGGGACACTCTGGTTAAACCGAATTGTGAATTTATTTTTTATTTTCCAACGAGTCTAAACCATATTCCATATCTCTTACATGTAAGTATAATTATTCATTTATGTGCCCGATTATACAAACAATAACAACTTATTAAACATTAAACCTCTTTACAGTATAGCTGATAGATTATCGTAGTGCTATTTGTTCAAATAATGCTGGCTGGCCATTTAATTAGGGACACTGAGATATTGCGTTCTATTTTCAAAATTTGAATCTCAATACTTTTTTACTTCTTCTCTTATTGTTTCGTGGTAGTTTTGGCGGCAATCCCGATATTTATTTTAAGTTTTGAAAAATATTTTGAAGAAAAATGGGTAAAAATAAAAGTTGCGATCCAACACTACGAAAAATTATCATGAAGTTTGTTGTCGAGCATGGTTGGCCATACCGAAGGATAGCAGAACATTTAAATTGTTCAAAAACTATGGTATACAATGCAGTGCAACATGTCAGACGCAATAACACAGATTTAAATGTGCCCAGAACAAAAAGATCGAGAAAAACAACTCCGCAAGAAGATAGAATGATAGCCAGGTTAGCTAAGAAAGATCCGTTTCTAGGCTCTATTTTAATTAAACACGAAGTGTTTGGGACAGATGAAAGAGCTGGTGTCTCAGCGAGGACCGTTCGACGACGTCTGGTAGAAGCAGGGTTGTTCGGAAGAGTGGCTCGCAAAGTACCGTTGTTGAAGAAAGAACATAGAAATGCTCGTTTGGCGTTTGCACGTAAATATGGACATTGGACCTACGCCCAATGGCAACATGTATTATTCTCTGACGAGACCAAGGTTAATTTGATTTCTTCAGATGGAAGGCAATACGTACGGCGTCCAGTAAAAGCGGAAATGAATCCAAGATTCACAAAAAAGCAGGTGAAACATGGCGGTGGAAACATTAAAATGTGGGGTTCATTTTCTGGACGTGGAGTGGGACCTGTGAGGAAAGTTCAGGGTAACTTAGACCAACATCAATACAAGGCAATATTGGAGGAAACGATGCTTATTATATGGACGTTTCAGCATGATAACGACCCGAAACATACCGCCCGTTCAGTCAAGTCGTTTCTTACCAGTCAGTCAGTATCGGTGCTAGATTGGCCAGCAAATAGCCCGGACCTTAACCCAATCGAGCACCTTTGGCACGAAATCAAGAAAAAAGTAGCCACTTATCGTACTACAACTTTAGATGAACTTAATGAAGCTTTTTGTGAGGCATGGGCAAACATTCCTGTCGAAACATGCCAGAAACTGATAATGTCTATGCCACATCGGTGTCAAGCGGTAATTACTAACAAAGGTTTTGCTACTGGGTACTGATTTTACACGAAATAAAATGGAGCTGTTAAAGATATTATAATACTGCAGATTATTAGTTTTGTTTAACTCTATTTTTCATTATAGTTTACTGTCCTTAATTAAATGTCCAGCTACAGAATTATACCTTAAAATTGAATACATGTTCAACCTTTGATATTAAATACTTTTTTCTATTTATTTATTCTTTTATTTACAGCCATTTAAAGCATAATAATCGGACCAAATTATGCAAATAATAGTTACTGAGAAATCAATAGGGTTTTATATTTGTATGTACTTAACCGGTTATTGTTCTTCACTATCTTGCATGTCCCTAATTAGTTGACCACGACTGTATATATAATTATATATGTATATATAAAATAAAACCTACAATACCAAGAAACCTATAAGGAAATAAATCAACAAGTCCAGTCTCAAGTACATATTTTACAAACAAAATTATATTTTACTACAAAGACATGACAATGAGATCTCTTCCCACGGTAACATTTTAATTGCTTGTAAACTACTACGAGACGCACGTAAGAGTGCTAATACGTTGATTTGACGTGAGAGTATCGCGTGGTCACTGAACAACACCCAGCTACCTCCGCTCCGCGGGAAGTGCAGGAATCAACGCAATTGATGGAAGAACCGACCTCGACCACCAGTTAGAGACTAAACGCAGGGGCCGGCATCCTCCGACAGACGAAACAATTCGCGAACAAGGTCGCCCACTGATTAGATCGGAATGAATGAGTCCACTGTTTGGCACAGTAGTTGGCAACACAAGCGGAGCCTGCTCCGCAGACGTCGATGGTTTATGTAAAAGATTTGCGCCCAAACAAAACATCCGTTACCGAAATACTGCGCGTTCTAGTCGAGCTGCCTCGCACCGTCACGCCCACATGTAGCGCCGTCACGTCAGTTAGGAGGAAACGAGCCGTCTTCACGTCGGGTGCACTACTGAGCGTATTTATTTGTGCGCTTCGTGTCGCGGGAACTAAACCTACTTTAAACATAAACGCGAAGGCTCACTAATGCCAGTACTCACACTCACACCTGGCAATCGGCAGACGCGAGCATGTTCGTGCATCCATACTTTGTACGAGTATGTAGTTAGAAAACTGAGAACATACGGCAGCGACGACATCGTACATACCACAGGTACATACGCAAGTAGACGGTCATTTAGCAAGAATAATACATTGCAGCGGCGCTACACGTAACCTCAATAGGTAAGCAGTAAAATCATTTGACATCGTTTTGACGCGAAATTTAATTGACCGGCGAGGTCGTTAAATGTCGTTCGTGTTACATAAAATGACGGCTCTCTCGAACTAATACGATGGCATATTTTTTGCAGACGATTTTTCACGGTTTCATTGGAGCCGGGACAGGCCGGAGTGATGATAGTTCACCGTTGATCTTGGCACGCCATGCTTATGCGCCGCGGTGTAACCTAATTCTGAGGCACTGATTAATGAGTTGACACGTGAATTATATCGCATTCTGGATAAAAAGTTTATTGCTTGCCTTCGGAATATTCCTCACCGAAACGACACCGTTGTCCGAGAAATGATACACTTATGTAACACAACCTACAATATTAATATCGCCGCATTCTTTAATTTCGACAGTTTCTGCGGTTCTCTTATTACAATTTTATTTTCAGAAGGTTAAGCCACACACTCCAATTCGTTATAGAGTATTGAAAAAGAAGTCATGTTCTACATTATTTCAGCCAGTCGGTAGTCGGTAGGATTTTATTGAACCATATCAAGATTGATATTCGTTTTGCATGCATGTGACTGTACGCATTCTTTCGTAGCTACAAGTTATTTTACTACTATTATAAATGCGAAAGATTGGACGGATGAATGTTTGTGACTCAATCACGCCCGAACAGCGCGGCTGAACGGATCTGGATGAAATTTGGCACAGAGATAGATTATAGGTCTAGGAATGTTCTCACACATACACCTCAAAATTTTCCACGCAAACGAAGTCGCGGGAAACAGCTAGTTATTCATAAATCTTATATCAATCTTAAAAAGCACACAAGCTCACACTGAAAAAAACATTCATCACGTGCGAGTCAACACTAAAAACGGCGAATCCAATAACATTCAAAAATAACTTGCTGAGTCAGCACGCGACAAGATGGCGAGCTTACACGAGGTGAGTACATCGGTTGCACTTGACGACCACCACACTACAACCGACAACCGGTAGCGCTCCGTCACCTTGACCTTGAGCTGGACACGTCGCGACCCTCCGAGGATCGCCTATAGTCACCTTCCCTCACGTTCGATAAAGACGACGTATCTCTCGAAAAATTACCTCAAGCCATGACGTGTTCCACTTCACTTTGTCCTCGGCCGAGGCTAAATAAACAGCACATGGAAAATACTCGGCGGTGGAGTATTGAATAAATTATATTTCATTTGTGTACAGTTTTAACATTCATAATCTATATTCATTTCGACGACTCGTTTTTGTTGGAGACTGAGTCATTCGGACAATGCTGACGTCCGAAATGACTTCGCTGATACTTATCACCGTATCACTATCATAAGTAACAAAAACTCGGAACAATTCGCTGGACAGTTCTACAAAATACTGTAAGTTATTTGTATTTGTATTCCTATCGTGGATTGTTTGTGTCTTTTTCCTTTTCATTACTCGTATCCAAATGTGGTATTTTTAAATAAAATGTTTGAATAAACGTTGATCATATCGTGAATTCGTGATACGTAGTAACGACAGATGTGTGGAATCACAAGCGATTGTAATTGATGTTAACATTTTGAGAGCAATTAATTATATTAGGAGTAAACTCCCTCACACATGAAATCGTTCCGGGTTAGCAAGCGCGAGCTGCGCGAGGGATCCTTGCCTTTCGAGTTGCTCTATAAATACATGCAGCTGTTCAAGTGTTCAAAACATTTATTGGGCGACTAGTGATTACGAACAGCTGGTATACTTACACCAAATTCGTGCATATAACTCCATCTGGAGTCAATGCTTTAATCGAGATCAGCACATCATCGCTGAATATTAGGAGGATGGACATATAATACGAGTATGTATGTATGTGTATGTGTATGAGTGTGTATAATACGAGTATGTGTTAGAGGCAGTGCTTATGATCTAGTAAAGTCCTACTTAAGTAACAGGAGACAATCGACTCAGATCACAAGGATTTGTGCTAAGACTAAAAGAGAAATAACATACTCATCAAAATACAGAGAAGTAAAAATTGGGGTACCGCAAGGCAGTGTTTTAGGACCACTTTTATTTATAATTTATGTGAATGACCTGCCGCGCATTACGAACCATCCGACTGTTTTGTTTGCTGATGATGCCACTGTTGTTTTTTCTAGTAAAGAACTGTCTAAGCTAAAAGAAGAAGTAGAAAATGCATTACGAATTATTATAGAATGGCTGACATCTAATAAATTAAAAATAAACTTAACCAAAACTAAAATTATGACTTTTAAAAATAGAAATTGCAAACAAACAGACGTCGATGTTTATTTCCAAGGACAGAAGATTGAGCAAATCAATACAACAAAATTTTTAGGCTTACTAATAGACTATAACTTAAACTGGAAGTCACCTTTGGAAAGCTTGTGTCTTAAATTAAGTCAGCAGTCCTATGCACTATATATGCTTGTAAAAATAGTCAGTACCAGTGCGGTCTTAGCATCTTACCATGGTTACGTAGGGTCTTTGTTGAGATATGGCATTATGTTTTGGGGCAATTCTACAGAAAAAGAAGCTGTATTTAAAATGCAAAAGAGATGTATCCGAGCAATATGTAGTTTAAAACAAACAGATAGTTGTAAGCCCTTTTTCCAAAGCTTAAAAATATTAACACTACCATGTTTATATATATTGGAAGTCGTAATGTTTGTAAAACGCAACTTGGTTTTTTTCAAAAATTATAGAAGTCAACGCAATAATAAAAAAATATATTTCCCTGACAGCAGTAGAACTACTTTGTTTAGCAATAGCATTTTTTGGATGGCACCTCGACTTTATAACCATTTACCAAAATGTATTATAGAATCAAAAAATGTGGACATATTTAAATGTAATGTTAAAAAAATGTTATTGGAAAAATCTTATTATAGTGTTAATGAATATTTGTGTGACAAACTATAATAATGTTAATTGTAATCATTAATTGTTTATTATTATCAAACTTAATTTTAATTATTAACCCTTAAATGCATAAAGTTGTAAAACTGCAACATACCATTCAAACGACCATAAAATTATTAGTATGAGTTATTACATATGTAGTTATTGTCTAGTGAGTGCATGGTGTTGTAGTTCTGCAACATACGGTTTTTAATAAAAATAGCTATGAAAAAATATTTACGTTTTTTTTTATTATTTTTCCCTGAAAAATCTCTCGGTCTCTCTTTCTCGGTCTAACAATAAAATCATGCATTTAAGGGTTAAAGTTTGACATAAATTGCGGTGCTATTTACTAATTCTTGACATTTTAGCATAATGAATTTACTTTGAAATTATTAATTTGACATTATATAATTTGACATTATTACTTTGACATTATATACTTTAATTCGCAATTATTAATTAACGTAATTTTGAACTGGAATGTATTTAATTATTATTTTTTTCTTATTTAAGGGACTAACCAAGTTCCGAACTAAATGTTGCATGCCTAGTGCAGAATATGGTGACACTAACAATTTTCCTGTTTTTCAAAAATCCACCTGTATTACTTACCCATATTTGCAATAAATGAATTTGATTTGATTTGATTTGATGTCTGAAGAGTAAAACGAGTAGTTATTGTGACGTTGTTATAAAATATAGTTTCCGCTCTAGTGGAGTGGCGTAATATGATAAAATTAAATGTCAGTAAGTGTTTAAGTTAGCGTAAATACTGGCATTAACACAAGGGGTAGACAGACAATCCGACGGTAAGCCACTTAACGGAGCGTAGTTTTAGTTATGTGACGACGACCGCCCATACACTATTGCTTAAAAAACCAAAGTATTTACCGACGTGTTGTCCTCTGCGTTAAGACAAAGTGAATGAAACGAATCTATATTAAGAGCCTATACAACCTCAGCTCAAATTCTAATTTGGCCCCCACTTCCCCGCGCCACCTCACTCTTTTATCTCGCTCGCACACTACTGCTCGAGGTCACGCGGGCACACGAAGTCGAAGCGATTTTGTTAGACTAAACTACACTATTATCGGACGAGTACTAAGTACTTAATAAAATTATCAATCATAATTTAATATTAACTTGTCATTATATGAACATAAAATTGTACATCGCAAATTTAGTTTCAATGTACCTACTAACGTCAAAATGGAATCACTTACCATGTGTTAGTACAAGTATTTTACTATATTTGTCTTTAAAATCATGAAAAACAACAAATCGTAAAATATTTCTTGCTCTTACTATGTTATTTTTGTTTTCAAATATCACAGCGACTGTACTATTTTTGCAACAAATACATTGCTCCTTAACCACTACTTAAGTTTGCCGCTAAGTGACTGGACAAGCAACGAAACATCACAAAACGATACTTTATTAAGTGGACGCATCGCGGCCGCTGCGTCTTGCGGCAAGTTAGTGATGTGCTTGTGTAGATCGACTAACGTAGGCTATCGATCGATCGATAGGATTTGATCTCTTTGATAATATTAAGTTTCACCAATTTGAGCAGTTCCCATTGAATAATCACATAAATTATTGCTTATCAAAGCTGTCATGGAAAAATATATGAATTTAAGAGTACACTATTTGACAAAAAGTGCCACCCCAGTAATATCAAAGCGGCAAGTGCTGCACAAATACTTCCACTTTACAGGTCAGTGAGTAAACACCATAGCAGGGTTCAACTATACCTACTGTTTCGTGTAACCGGATTTTTGATTGTTTTAATATACTTAATAATATTTTTTTAAGCTAAATATTGTTTATTTTTATTATAATATTTTCTGGACATGCAGTTTATTATTTATTTTATTTTGAGGACCCCAATTTTTTTTTGTACAATACTAAATGTAAAATTCGATAACTTTCCGATTTAGTCAATCACTAGCGTATATGTAAAATAAATTGCTTTTGCACAGCACAACGATAGCGACCGATGTGTTTGTGTGGGTAAGTTGTACGGTGCATGGTATATACACGCTGTGATTGATGGGATAAGGTTTATAATTGATCGTGTAGTACGTTCTGTTTTAAGAAATGCGGATGTGTGCGCGACAGCGTACTTCTTGCTTTTACTGAACTGCATGTGTAATAGTTGCCGTGTGGCAGGGGCAAACTGAAAGCACAGGTTTCCGATACATTTTCGTTTACCGGGCATATCTCCTTGTTTCCTAAATCTATGTTATTTCCCATTGCGCCAACACTATAAACCTAAGTACTTCAATATTTTAATTTTACTTCGTCCTTTTATGTAATTTGTGTTCTGAGCGCAAGCGACACAGCTCTCCCGTTCGAAAGCCAAAGCGAGACTGAGCGCGGGTGGCGGGCGGCAGAGAACCAACTTCAAGACGTCGATAGTTTAGGTATTTTCTTTTTACGGTGAAAATAATAGGAATTTAAAAAAAAAAAAAAAACATTAGACCTGCTTTATAGGTAGTTCAGTTAGTATGCCAAGTTTCATGATCTAATTTTAAGTATTTTTTGAATACTAGCGGTTTATCGTTCGGTTTGGAGGTAACTTTGGTTTTTTTTTGTATCGAGAAAATTTTATGGAATCGTGTTTTACATAGTACTTAGCATTAATCCTCAACTCTACCATATATTTATTTCAAAATTAATGCTGCAGTATTTTCGGCATAACGGAGGATCATGATATCCGAGCCATCTGAGGTAGTATGGGCTCTTAATAATTTCGTCAAGGAGTACGGTAGACTCGATCGAAACATTACCTGAATAATAAAACATGAAAAAATAAAGATTTCGAGTCGACAACATATTACGACAACATATACGCAAAATTCGGATCGTCGAGTATTTTGTTAAATTCTAATGGAGCTGACAGACAAATCGAAGTCGCCATATTGGCCACTCTAGCGAAGCCACATGGATTTACTCTGTGTTAAGTGTTTTATCTTAAAGCCTTAGATTGGCGATTGCCATAACATAACCATAGAAAAGGGAATACTGGCCATAACCTTACATCTGAAAAAATTACACCTGACAAAGTCAACATTTTACACAAACTGAAAAAAACGCTTCATTTCTTCAGAAGTTAAAATTTTTGCATGTGTTCACCCATGGCCAGCTCTATGTTGACTTCTCTCGAGTTCGAAGATTCGATGATGTAAAAATACAAATTATCAATACCACTGAATAAAGCTTGAAAGGTGATAAATATTTAATGAAAAATGTTGTATATAGAAAAAATTTATGATAATCAACCTGTGATGTATAATACAGAATATTTATGTATCTTTTACTTGGCTTCTCAATATTATTTTTGATTTAGCCAATTTGTTTAAAGAACAACATTTTCATTTTTTATTTTCAAAAGTAGTAAGTACTTACCTACCTACCAAAGTAAAGAAAAAGACTGAGTGCTTAAAACAGAGAGATTTACAGAGAATAAACCTTAAAAGCTACATACTTGTTTTGTTAATTTATCTTAGTTTATTTTGAAAGTTGATTGAAAATTAAAATTATATAATATGTAAAAACTTTTGCAGTTTTAATTTACTATATTTATTAAACACAATGAACGATGCTATACGAATCTATGCCTTGCTTTGCCTTTAATATTCCTTGAGAACCGATAACTACAGAAATATCTACCTACATTTTATACCCACATGTGTATTATGTATGAGTCACATTTCATCCGAGCGAAGTCGGGTTTTCATCTAGTGTATAAATAAAAAGTGATCTGCCAGAAATTTCATGAAAAATTTCAGAATATCAGCTTGGTGCAGATTAAGTAATATCCTAGCAGAGTGCACTGTGCCTGACCGTCTGCTTCTCAAAGAGCTCTGTATTATACTGGCTGGGGCTGGCAACGATCTGCCGCGATCAGGTAACGTAAGTTTGTGCAATATCTTAATTTTTGGGAGAGATTCACAACTCGCGTTGAACTAAGACATGTAAGCGTATGCAATAGTTAGTCATCGATGTAGAGTAATCGATGATTATCAAAACAACCGATTTATCGTCCGGAGGTCAGCCGCCGCGAGCCGCGTGTCGCAAGCGCTTGTGCAACACGCTGACTGACGGTTCAATGTCGCGCGTTATCACTGCAAGCCGCTGATACACGCTCCCAATCTTACTCGTGGGTTGCTAAATTTGAACAACGTTGATATTTGGGCATAGAGTGTACTCGATATTTTCTACATCATTGAAGAAGTTTTCACCAAATTTATTTTTGAAAATATGGACACTGGACTGGAAAGGTGGATCACACAAATGTTTTGGGAAAGCTTGCCTACACCTGTCTCCGAGGCAATTTGTTGTGTTTGAATCTGAAATTGTAACTGTCGTGTCCGAAGTTCCTCAGGAGCTATTTTGGCCTCTTTGCTTTTTATCCTGTTTATAAACGACATAAAACATTGTTTTGTTAATGCAAATTTCTTGATGTGTGCGTAAGATATAAAAATCTACAAAGCCTGCCAAAAACTCATTGACTGCCTACTGCTCCAAGAAGATCTTCACTAGGGTTGCCAACCATACTTTTTAATAACGTATCCTACTTTATTTTTGGTAAATATACTTTACACTTTTGCATAAAAATAAAGTATGTGTAAATACTCTATTTTCAGTCAGTACAATTATCAGTAATTTTACACATTTTATCTAGTGTAAGTTATTTGAAAAATTGGTTTGATTTTAGTGGAGATAACTGGCTTTCAATACTTCCTTGCATATCTTCAAAAAATAAGTAGAATTTAAACATTTTGAAAGATAATCTGAAAGGCCAATTTACGAGATAGATTAAATATTAATTTTTATGTATATTCGAAGTCAATAAGATTGAAAGAAACACAACGGAATTCTGCTAATCATTATAAAGAATTTTCAGAGAAAAATACTGTTGACAAATGGCAATAAATATATAAAAATGCATCTGATAGTTTACCATGAGTAAAGAAAATTATTTCTTATTTACCTACTCTGTATTCCCGCCACGTCACCTTAATCACTAAAAGACTTTTTCCAGGAATTAATCTAAACTTGCGAGAAGAGAGGAACGGGACATCTATAAATTTAATAAAAACGGAGTTGCTTGTTTATTTAAATTTAAAGTGAAGGATAATGAAAAACTGTTAGTGTTTACTAGAAGCACACAAAAATATGTATTCAAGAAAAGAAATAACTAAAATTGTGAAAAATACTTTTTTTTTCTTCCAAATTATTTTCACTATTTTATAAATGTGATACGTTATTTTTTTCAAAAACGGTTGGCAACCCTAATCTCACTTCACATCACATCTTCACAGACTTAATACCTACCGTAAAGATAACAAACTCTTTCTTACACCCGTATCTATAGTCAAGTTAAAGTAATTACTTGAGCTTAAGTAATTACTTTCGATTTTTTTTTATGCAATAGACAAGAATTTAAACGATGTAAGAACCGTCAAAGACTAAACCGGCAAAGCTAAGAATTCTAACTTTTTACAGTTCTAACTTCAAGCATTACTAAACTACATAAGAAAAATCGTATCTTAAATAATGACATTTACTCAAGTAAACACTTGGAATTGTTTATAGATACGGGGGTTAGTCTTCCAAAATGCCATAGTATTTCTTTTACTAAAACAAAAATAAACTTTAAGTATACGTTGAATAGCCAACTGTTAATGGTAGTGGAATCCGTTCGCGACCTTCTAACTAATGATTCATGTTTGCACTTTGACTTGCATTTAAAAAATATTTATACTTACTAATATTATAAAGAGGTAAAATTTGTTTGTAAGTTTGTAAGTAGGGAGTAATCTACGGAACTACTGATCCGAGTCCAAAAACTTTCACTAACGGGAAGGTACATTATTCCCGATCCCGACTGTCATAGGCTAGATTATTTGTTCCCGTGGGTTAATTTCCGTAAATAAAGGAAGCCAAGCCGCAAGCAAAACCTAGTAATAAATAAAGCCTTTCAGATGTATGGTTTTGTCATGAGATCCTCGTAAGACTTTGTGCGATCCTCTACTTTTTGATATTATACAAAACGTTGTTAAGATCTCAATTAGAATTCGCAAATAATTATGTTCTACTTCAAATACAAAATTAAATTAGAACTTGTACAGATAAAGTATAAACGCTCTGTGACAACTATAAAATGTTATATCATTTTGGGATTCCCTACACACAATTAAAACAGCAATGTAATGTTTTAAGTGTAGAGTCTCGGCGCTTACTTCTGTGGTGGCTATTATACTGCTTGGTTTGTGTAATAATACATGCGATTGTATTGAAATCACAAATAAGTTACTTCATACAGTACCTAGAACTATTAGGAGACCGGCAGACCGCGTGCCCCGACTGTTCGACGTGGATTCATGCCGGACCAACGCCGGGGCACGAGTGCCTCTTCGTCAATTTGTCGAAACCTATAACACACACGTCATGGACATATTTATGTATATCTTGCCTCTCTCTAGTAAAAAAAATAGAACACTGGCTGAGAACTGATCACTTTTCAATTTTTTTTGTTCGAATTAAATTTTACCGAAAACTATAGACCGACGTCTTTTTTGTTATACCTATGCATTATTTGACATATTTTTAGATCATCGAAGTATCATGTGTATTATTTTACCGAACTATATTTCGCCGATTTAGAAAATAACTTTTTGCTATTGGCCGAAGCCTCTTTTGAACTTTTTTCATTTGCCAAATGATTTATTTGCCATATTTTCACCACACCGAAGCAACATTTTGCTGAATATTATTTAGTCACAAATATACAGGGTGCAATTGAAGTCATGGGCATTATTTTAAACTAAGGCACTACTCATGATACTAATTGCATTAGGGCTACTATTAAGCAAATCAAAAATATTATTGGTGTGGTAGCATTTTCAATATTAAATTAAAATAGTGTCATAAAAAGTCAATATGTTGTGCTACATAATTTAGTGACAGAAACGAATCGCTGCAGAACCGACTTCACGCATTCTTGTCTGCCCTACCCCTAGAGCGTAATTTAAGCCCGCGTAGGCGCGGAGAAATGGGGCGGCCCGTGAGCTAAGGGGTAGGTGATTTGAAGCACCGCCGCCGCGGCTGAGGCTGGCCGGCCAGCAAGCCAAAGGTGCGGTGGTGAGCATGCAAACAAGCATGCTGCATGCTTGTTTGCATGCTGCCATATGCTTGCTGCATGCCTGCTTGCATGCTGTATAATGAATTTCCGGAAACATAATACTTCTAACACATGTTATTTCGGCTAAGTGTAACTTCGGTAAAAAGTTTTTCAACCAAATGAAACGTCGGAGTAACGATAAAAATCAAATTGATAATAGGTAAAATGAAATTCGGTCAAATATATTTCGAACTTATGATAGGTAAACATGCTGGCTATAAATATTCTTTTCCTACAATCTTAATAAAAAAATAATTAATTAACTCAGACGTTAAATCAATATTTGCAATTTTTTTTTTTTTGCAAAAAAGTTTTTATTTTTCCATTTTTAGTTGTAATATCCTGTACAAATATTTGCCATGCATTCATTTTACATTGATAACAATACATGTCATGTGGTAGGTAATAGGCAAGGCTTATCCCCATTACAATGGAACTTAGCATCATACCTGTCGAAATTTGGGTGTACTGTACACATCTGCGTACCCCCTCAGTGCATACAGGCGCGATGTTATGTTATGAACTGGTGTTAACAATAGAAAGACATGAGATTTCAGCAATCCCAGTCCATTTGCTATCATTTATTGAGGAGTTCCGTTGCCTATCTCCGAAGTTCTTCATCAGATCTTCACCAAATTGAAATGGAACCACTCCGAGAAAGTACTATTCTATCCAAATCGCTTCAAGTGTGCCTATAACATTTGAAGAGTTCTCTCTATTTCTCCAGGATTCCATCATCAGATCCTGACTTGAAGATCATGGGACCACCTGGGAAGTATACCCTATCAAACAAAAAAAAAAACAAATCGGTTCAGCCATCTTCGAGTAATCGGGGAACATACATTAAAAAAAAGGTTCCGACGAATTGAGAACCTGCTCCTTTTTGAAGTCGGTTAAAAAATAAAGCAAAATCATTTTATTTCGGACAACTAACAGATCCATAAATTGTTAGTAACAGGTTTTTACTAAAAGGTTTCGGTTTCTTATTTGTTCATTTATTAACCCGTGGACCTACCTATTTATGTAACGACTCATAATTTTAAACTTCAACTTATATCTGTTTTTTTTTGTCTCTAGTAAATAAAATAAAAGGCATTGGTCAAGGGGGCCCAAAAATATAAACGTCTCTATACATTTATGATTCGCCTCTCGCAGAGCAATGTATTGGCACGTTGTAGAGCTAGAACTAAATTATTCTTAGCATGCGTAATGTAAACATTTGAGTATAATTGGATTTATCCGACGTTCGGCAGCTGGAGAGCGAGCCGACACCCGACCTTTCCTGAACTGCAACACAGGCTTGAATGGAACGGGTCTACCATTTTTGGCAGAACTTTTTTTGTCATATATTATTTTGATAAACAGCGGACAGCATAAACATCATTTCGCAGAAAATCGTTTGACAGACACTCATTTATAACATCATTTTTTCAAAACTCATAAATTTGTAAGTCAGAATCATCTTTAGGCAAAAATTTTATATCGATTATAATTAATAAGTAGAACCATCATATCGCAGAAAGTTCACAGTCAGAATCGTCTTTTGGTATACATTTCATATCGACAGTCATTAAAACTTTGACGACCCGAATGGCGCAGCGGTAGTGAGGCTGCCTTACGTTCATAGGGTTCCGGGTTCGAATCCCGGTAGGAGCAAGTGTTTGTGTGATGAGCATGGACATTTGTTTCCGAGTCATGGATGTTTATGTTTATATGTATAATAAGTATGTATTTACAAACAAAAAGTATCTATGTAGTATATCAACTATCTGGTGTCCACGACACAAGCCTCGTTGCTTAGTGTGGCACTAGATGGCGCTGTGTGTAATGTCCAGCGATATTTATTTATTTATAATTTGTTTGTTTACTTTTAGTTGTGCGCTAAATTACATTTTTAATGTTTTCCATACTTTCATAAATAATATTTTTGATTTGCTTAATAGTAGCCCTAATGCAATTAGTATCATGAGTAGTGCCTTAGTTTAAAATAATGCCCATGACTTCAATTGCACCCTGTATATTTGTGACTAAATAATATTCAGCAAAATGTTGCTTCGGTGTGGTGAAAATATGGCAAATAAATCATTTGGCAAATGAAAAAAGTTCAAAAGAGGCTTCGGCCAATAGCAAAAAGTTATTTTCTAAATCGGCGAAATATAGTTCGGTAAAATAATACACATGATACTTCGATGATCTAAAAATATGTCAAATAATGCATAGGTATAACAAAAAAGACGTCGGTCTATAGTTTTCGGTAAAATTTAATTCGAACAAAAAAAATTGAAAAGTGATCAGTTCTCAGCCAGTGTTCTATTTTTTTTACTAGAGAGAGGCAAGATATACATAAATATGTCCATGACGTGTGTGTTATAGGTTTCGACAAATTGACGAAGAGGCACTCGTGCCCCGGCGTTGGTCCGGCATGAATCCACGTCGAACAGTCGGGGCACGCGGTCTGCCGGTCTCCTAATAGTTCTAGGTACTGTATGAAGTAACTTATTTGTGATTTCAATACAATCGCATGTATTATTACACAAACCAAGCAGTATAATAGCCACCACAGAAGTAAGCGCCGAGACTCTACACTTAAAACATTACATTGCTGTTTTTATTGTGTGTAGGGAAACCCAACACATATAACATTTTATAGTTGTCATTAAAAGGCAGAACTATAATTTCTCAGAAAGTTTACAGTTAGAATCATCTTTTGGCATTCATTTTGATTTTGAACTTATGTGGTTTTTATTTCCCTGTAAGAAGCATGCAAACAAGCATACACCATGCATGCAACAAGCATGCAAGCGAGCATGCAACATGCAGCAAGCATGGTTTCTGTCACGGGTCCGGCGCTGCGGGGCTCCGGCGGTTCCACGCGAGCTTATCGTGGTGATGGTTTTAGCGCTCACCACCTGCTCCTCAGCTCGCGGGCCGCCTCGCCCCTCGGCGCCTACGCGGGCTTAAATTACACTCTAGGGGTAGGGCAGACAAGACTACGTGGAGTCGGTTCTGCAGCGATTCTTTTCTGTCACTAACTTTTGTAGCTCAACTTAATGACTTTTTAAGAATATTATTTTAATTTTAACTGAAAGTTAAAAATGCTATCAGGCATATTGCCATTTCTATAAAATAGAAATGGCAATATTCCTAATAAAATTATTTCAAATGAAATTCTGCCATCTTCATAGTATGCCAAGTGAAATTGTACCAAATAATCGTCGGTTTAAATAAAAGTTATGCCAAATGAAATTATGCGGAATTTTAACTTTGCCAAAGGTAATTATGCCAAATAAATTCAGTCATCTTAAAGGTATGCCATTGTAAATTCGGACATATAAACATTCGGTCAAACAATAATTATATTAAATAATTTTTATGCCTTAATAATATTCGTTTAAAGAAAATTATGCCTCGAGTGTTATGCCAAATAAATTTCAGAGCATCAACATTCTGCCAGATAGAGGGAACCCGAATGGAACGCCATTCGATCTATTTTTGCTTTCCAAACAACGTTACGATTAAGATGTGCACCCATTATAACAATAATGAGATAGATTTACATTGTGATGTAGTATGTAAGTACCTATTATTTCTATGTGTGTAACCAATACATAAACTGTGTAATAGCATATTAAAGGGCAGTCCTGTACAATATCTTGTGATGTTTCATTCAATCTGACACACCTGACCTTACATGGCAACCCTGCCACTAAACAGGGCTTGAATCATGTGCGCGATTAGTATACACTGCTCTGCGCGGCAGCTGTTTAAGTGAGAGATATATTATTAAAGGTGACTTTCAATCAAGTGCAACTCAAAAGTAACTAATGAAGAGGTATTTCTCAATCAAAATAGCGCCGCTAAAAACACCGCGACAGTGGAGGAATTCAAATAACATTAATTGTCGGCCATAAGTATCGTGTTAATAATCATTTGCACGATTTTATTCCTTGGTACGTTATACTTTATGTATAAAATTTACAAGAGATGTCATGAGTCTTGGACGCGAGAGCAGATAACGAGACATATCTTAAGGCGTTCTTTGGACCGATCCAGAAGGTGCCGCGGCGGCGCTAGTTGGCATGTCTGCAAGCGAGGAAGGTCGGGTCCATGCTTCCAACAAAGGTCCCTGACAACACAGAGGCGTGTACCAAATTATACAACTCGGCAAGTCTTCTAGTGAGTTCAGTGTCCTAATAAATGTATGAAAGTGCGGCAATTCTAATTCGGACTGTGTATTCCTCAGCAGTGGAATCATAATCGCGATTAAGGTATATGAACTATATAATTATGAACAGTTATGTATGAGGAGGTATTACAGATATACAATGACCTTGGTAAGATAAGAATATATTTAATAAAAATAGGGCCAAGTAGACGAAGAGGTGAAATGAGTACTTTCAATGACAGTTTAGAACATTTAAATTTGTTTAAAATTGGATTAAAAGGTGACGAATTACGAAAATTTGATAAATTAAGCAAAGATTTTGTTAGCTTGTATGACAATATTTCAGATTTGTGTAATAATTCATCATCGACTGAAGGATCGATGATAAAACCAATTATGGCAAAATTTGATTTAAAGATCGCCTTGAGCTTATTACCAGTTTTAAATGACGACGGCACAAATACGAAACAGCTCATTGATGGGATAGAATACTATCAAACGGAACTTGACTCAGACGGTCAAATTAAATTAATAAATTTTGTTTTAAAAAGCCGACTTTCGCAGTCAGCTAAACTCAAACTTATACAAAGTATGACAGTGTAAACGACTCACTCAAGGCTATGAAAACAAGCCTGTTACCTAAAAAATCGGCAACGGCTCTACAACACAAATTGTACAATTTGAAACAAAACGATCTCTCTATGGATGACTATGGTAAGAAGATAACTGATTTGTTTGTTGACTTGACCATTTCCCAATCTGAAGGCAATGAGTCTAACTTCGGTATATTGAAGACAATAAACGAAAAACTAGCCATTAAAAGTTTTGCAGACGGATTGAGAAATCCTCGGCTAAGCACTATAATAGCAGCACGACAATTTACATCTTTAAGTGATGCTATACAAGCAGCCATCGATGAGGAAGTTTCAACACCGGCCACTTCAGGTGATGTTTTATTTATGCGCCGTAATAACAGCTACTACCAATATAGGAATTCCAGAGGTCAGGGGGTGTCACGAGGACGAGGACAAGCAACCCTCCCGGCGGAACGGAGGGATGATCGAATATCTCAAACCAACCAACCTTACAACATTATTTTAAATTTATCATTACATTCTCATTACGGGCTGATTATAGCGTGCGCCGTAAGATCCGGTTGAAAGTGTGATGGATATTGTAAACACGACTCGGGTCTATGATTAGTAGAATTATTCACGGCTCGTGAAATAAAAGCCAATTTGCTTGTGATTGCTAGCGCCATTAGAAGTTATCGATCATTATAGAGTTTCATTGATGCTGAATCTATTAAAAATACATTGGTCGATTCATACGTAACAATACACATATAACTAATTCGAATGCATTACAAGAATTTCAACTGTCTTGAAACGGATAACTCTAACATACGGAGAATGTAAAACTCTTACCAATGTTTTAGTACCATTGATTAGCACTTTATCTGTGGCTCAGATGATATAAATTGAAACAGTTTGGCTTTTTATGGCACATGTAGCGTCTAATAATTCAAAGTATTTCTAGTAAGCTCCCAAATCGTAAAATCCAAAATGATTAGAAGGCTTTTTTAAGCGGAGTCATGCGCGCCCCTCCGTAGCACGTGGGTAACCCCTGAGCCCGGCCAGCTGCGAACAGACAGCCCCTTCGGCTATACATATGTGGCGCGCGACAATCATTAAGCGCGGAGGACGCGACGAGGCGCCAGCACCTTGTCGAAACAAGCACAAGTAATTCCTTTCAAGCGAGTGATAATAAATAACAATCTTTCACAGCTCCAACCATAAAGTCAAGTCCTAAAAGCGACTTTGAAAATCTTCAGCACAATAATTAAGACTTGACAATGATCAAATTGCCTTCTACAAATAATAAGAAAGAAGAAGTGATATAGCGCTGCAAGATATTTGTTTATAATAATATGATTACCTGACTCATCGTAGTCAGCATACTGCTTCGCTTACATCATTATAATTACAATAGAACTTTTAATGACCGTATTATGGCGAGCTCTCATTCACCAACATTTGGGGATCGTACCAAGTGCACCGCAAAACGCTCTCGCAAAACGTAATTCGAGGAGCGGTTTGGGAAACTATGAAATCCATCAGGGATATAAAACGTGATTTGTAAATGAATGGTTGCTTGTGACACCACACCAGGTACCGAATCACCGATACACGGGCACACGTACCTTTCATACAGACAACAATAATTGTGTGGCTGCGGTCCGAGACGAGTCACAAAAACCGCGACCGCTTCCCGTGAGAAACAACGCGCGTCCTTTTACTCGATAAAACTGGATTTATTTATACACGTATTCAATCATTACAACCAATGATAGGGGGATATTCAATTACAAATTGATGCAGCATTCGTATCAACGCTGTCGTCACATCTCTGGGCTGGTCGAAGTGTTGTGGAACACACAGGCTTTGTCCCCGGCTCGTAATTTCATTACAGAGTTTAATAACGTATAATCTGTGGAAGAGCGCGAGAGTCACGCGTGTGTCGGCGTGTGCATTCAGTTCATGAGCTCAATGATACGTGGGATTTACCCACATTAATATTGCCAGTCGTTAGTGTTACAGAGAGTGATCGCATAATATAACTATACAAATAAATAAAATCGATAACAAATAAATCTCTTAAATGCATGCTGAGCGTCAGCTTCATCAATTCCATCTTAGTAGTTTATTCGAAACGAATGGTAATTTCAGATAACGCATACATTCACACCGGTCTTAAAGATGGTTGTGAAATAAAAAAATGAAAATGCTGATATCCGAGTGAGCGAGAGCAATTTCGACTACTTTGCAACGAATACCTTAAATATTTCTGGTATAGCAGGCTACTCCTACACAACCACATGGTTTCTGCCAAGAGGTGCTACAACACCACCCATACCATCAAATATTTAATCAAGTCTACTAAAGACGGAGCTACTATTCCGTCAAAATGTACTGAGATCACCATGCATCGTGAAGTATCAGCTCTACAGGTAACTCCACTCGCTAACTAGATAGTATGTAATCACTAACTGGCAAGTGTTAACTGTTCCGCAGCTAATAGAGCGCCGACGTCACCGGCTCAGCGCTCATCAACACTTGAGATAGTCCTTCGATGGTCGCTACTTCAGTTATCAGGTTTTGCAACCGACACTGCATCTTTGCTGAGCCAAAAATAACATCTGCCACTGCTTTGTTTGCAGTTTTCGCTTTTGCAATTGCGTACGTGTTTCTTGTTTAATCCTCCTTCTGCTTGGCAGAATACGATGTGAAGTGAAAATATAGTGGAGTTAAATAGAGAGTTAGCCTCCCTTCCATCCTCTGAGCACCTATTTCTAATTTGTTTCAAATCTATCTTGATGTTGATCTTGTAATTCGTTTGTATTATAGCTGCAGTGTCTCCAAATGAACCGGCTCGAGACCGAGACGACAAATGACATCATAATGGTTGTGAATGTCACCTTGCCGTGAGAAGTGAACCGGCATCATAATATAAGTTGTAGCTACATGACTGCTTAGTAGGCTGCACTAAAAACTGACATTCATTGTCGCGGCATTGATACGCCGTTCTAATCAGACACTCATTTGATTTAACATTTTAATGAAAAAATATGAATCGAAAAGTAGAATTAAATAAATAAAAACAAAGCTTAGGAAAGATTTTGTATATAAACAACGACTACAGTCAACAGCACATCCACTGCGCGGAAAATACAAGGAGTATTTAAATTCTCCACGCACTGACAATAAAACGATTAAATATCTACGTATGACATCAGTTGGACAACGATTTTGCAATATTACAGAAGGACGAATGATAAATGACGAATGTTGTAAACGAGAGTTTTAATGAATAACATAACGCAACAGGTGAATTGGGACAAAATAGTAACGTTATGTACGCGGTAGAAACCGCGATCGTTTTCGGAGGCACCGGAGCGCGCGGCGCCGCGGTGCGGTGAATATCCCGTGATATAACACACGCTGATCATTAACGTTCAATATTGCAAACATGCTTACGTTCGCTAGCTCGACTCGAACTCAAAAGTAAATCAGTCCTAGCCACAGATCCAAATCGTAGACTACAATAACTTTGTTTTTGTCAACTGCTTCAAAGCTTTTGTGCCAAAACACCGAATGCAATTTATAATAGTTTCTCACTCAAGTGGTTACAATCAAGTAGTATGTAATAAAGGTAGGCATTGAATAATATATATTAGGTGACAGTAATAAAAGCCCGATCAAGGTTACAATATACACAACTGACG
This sequence comes from Standfussiana lucernea, assembly GCA_964057025.1. Classification (NCBI taxonomy): domain Eukaryota; kingdom Metazoa; phylum Arthropoda; class Insecta; order Lepidoptera; family Noctuidae; genus Standfussiana; species Standfussiana lucernea. The sequence goes on along the minus strand of OZ059807.1, from coordinate 14,276,336 downwards.
TCCAAGAACACAATAAAAATGAAAACTGAAATAACAGTGGACAAGTGAAACGATTGCTATAAGTAGCGGCAGGCAAGTGAACCGAGAAAAGAACCGAGGAAAACGAAAACTGCAAATAATTCATGAACAGGAAACGAACGAGTCGACAAGAAAGCTGTTTCGCTATAAACTGGCCAAATAAGTAGCGGCAGGAACACGGACAGGCAATCAATGGCCCCGGTGCGCGGTGGACTCAGGAGTAATTTCTCTCCGGTCGAGTTAATAGCGGTTGTAATTCATTGAAATGCAGGCGAAATCGTGACGGCCAAGACTTTTGTATGCAAAGCGGTACATAAATCTCATTGAAATCGACGCGTTCGCTGACGTGCTCACGCTCCGTGCTGTTTCAACAAATAACACAATTCAGAAAAGAACGTAAAAGTGTGCAAGCTATTGATTGGGAACCATTCAGTGCAATAACATGCATGTGCAGAATCGTATACTGCACGTAATGACAGTAATTTCATTGTAGACTACGGAAATATCTAAGCTGAAAGTATCAGGGCGTCCCTATACTATGTCCAACAATTTTTTTTCTGCTATGGTATTAAGGTTAATTTATAAATAATAATAATTCATTGAATTTGTGATAGATTACGCTGATTGTGACGGTATCAAAAATTAAATGAATGAATACACATTCTAAGAAATCCGTGAAGGAGAGAGTGCCAAAATGTCACCGAAACCAACACAAGCGTGGCATGATATTTTAGGAAAACTCAATCTCCAAGAATATAAAGGTAAACGACACGAAGACGACGCTACCGGCGGAATACAAAACAATCTCAAACAAACTCATAAGACGAAACGAATCAATGAAAGAAGTAAAATTATTTAAATCAATAGCAAATTGTCATAATCTGAACACCACACCTTTAAAAATGTCCGTGTGAATAAAAGCTAAATCTTTGTTTATTCAAAGTCAGTTTCAGCGATTCGCAACGCGGATTAATTTGGACGCGCACATTAACGATCAAAGTTTGGATGATTGCGGCTGCGACTTAGCACTAGCATCACACCATCAGTACTTTAACAGCGTAAAAAAGATTGTAGGACTCTATCAGTGAGAAGTCAGAACAGTCAGTCTATATTATAAATACTAAGTAATCAGCGACAAATATTTGATAAATGACGTCAATCAAGGTCAAGCACTAATGATGTAACCGCAACAACAATAGACATGGATTAATGTGTTCGTTTTTAATAACCAACTCTATTACCGGTGGGATGGCGTCTATATCTAACGTAGCCTGCGACAGACCTTTAGTCGAGATGACATCATGACAACGTAGCTCGGAGATAAGGTAGGGCCTCCATACAATCTATGGAATCAATGGTTCTATGTTATGATATAAGTACTATTTATATGCTAACCTCTCTTCGCTTGCTTCTCTCGTTCCTTTTCCTTTTCTCTCGCCTTTTTGTCTCTCCTTTCCCTCTCCTGTTTCTCTTTCTCCAGGCGCTTCATCTCCTTCTTCATTTCTTTCTCGTTTTTCTTCGACTTGGTGTCGTCGATCTTCTCGGACAGGATGAAAGTCCCCGTCTGGACCTTCGTGTCCACCTCCTCTTTCGGCCGCATCGTGTATCACAACGCGACACTATCAACTCACACAAGGATAATGTAATTATCGCAACAAAATCCCCTGTAAATGCACTCTCTAAGAATTTATCTCGGTTTCGGTAGCGTAAAGAATTTCAATTCGGCACAGAGCGGGTGCGCGGCGGCGGCCGACGCTTTATCGTACACGTAGCTACGACCGATGCTCGCTAGTGGCGAAACGGTATCGAAATTATCACTGGAACTCTTGAACGATTTCAAAAGCAAAGTGCGCGATGATACGGAGATCGATCGCGAGCGACGCGGAGCGGTGTGGCCGAAACGTGCGAAGCACCGACCGTGACTGAGCGTGCGCGAACACTGCGCCCCCCTGGCCTCGGCACTGACGCTGACGAGCGGGCGACGCCGGCGCACCGCACCATGCGCGAGCGACGCGTGCTTCAAACTCTATAAATAAACCCTCACTTCCTATATGACATAGAATCAGAAGACGATTTATGGCCGTTGAACCCATGAAAGCATTTCGCGGCCGATAAAGATGACTAAAACGTGTGATTACAATTTTGATCCAAATGTTTACATTAGAGAGTTTCGATGCCAAGGTGGCCAAGGCTACAAGTGTCTCTTGATGACGTGCATTAGATAAGACTCTCAATTTTTCAAGGTTCTTATTTCCAGCACTCTACTCTCGTTATGCGGATATCCATTACTTAGCAAAACTTATTTTGCCAATTAATGGATGGATAGCATCTTTCAAACAAAACTCCAAAACTAAAAAAACCAAAGCGGCGACTCTTTTCAAAGACCCCTTAACATTACTCAACGAGACTCCGACGATCCATTGCCATACAAGGTTCGATAAATAAAGGACGCAAAAAACGTTTTCGAAACTTGACGAAAGATACAACATGTCCCTTTTAAAAACACATGAAATACCTAAACGTGAGTTGAAAATAACATTGCCAACAAATCGCAATCGCAAATCGATGAAGCTAAAATCATTCACAAAGCAGCAAGGTCGTGATCGTGATAAGCTAATCCGCGTTTCCATTATCTTGAGTGAATTCCGGCTGCGAAATTAGTATTTAATAACAATGAGTATTGACATAATCGATTAATTGCTTCATGGCCACTGTCAAATATGTGATTAGCCAAGAAGTTACACCCTTGGCATGTATTTATCTACTAAATGCATCGAATTAGAAATCCTATCTGAAAGGAAGTCGGTGACTGCATGGTATGTCAGCGAGTTATCCGCGATACACCAAGATGTAAAAAGCGTTGGTTTCATCGGTTCCCAGCAGGCGGAGTGTGTCGGCCGCAGCCACACTGGGCAGTGGCGACCGGCGAGAAAGCGGCCCGGCCGCGGCCGGGTACTAACTTTACAGATTGGGGAAACGCTGCACCGGAAAAATAGATTAATCACTGCGAAACCAACTGTAGGCGGGAGGTGGGACTGGGGACACCAACCTATGTATAATACAAGTTGAAACGACATGAATCCTGGCGGTACCAGTCATCGCCGCATTAGGTTCCCGAATTTAATTTAGAAATCAACGAGATGTAGGAAAAATATACCAATACAATATCAAAGGAAATACGCGCATAAAATGAGAATCCGCTGGAGCGCCATAAAATTACGGCTGCATTGCTGAGCAAAGCAAAGCTTTTGTCTTTGTTAACGTAAGACCTCAAGCAAAGTGGCATAGTGATAGGCATCCGATGTCACCACGCTATGACCCCGGTTTTGCTCAGAATAATTGGAAGATTACAAGATATGTTGTTTGAGAGGGCTTTATCACCAAGGGTTTTACCTTCTTTGTCTTTTGTTATACGAGTCAATCACTGAATTTTCATTAAATCTACAAAACTTTTGCGTGGTATCTCAGTCTTTTGATCTCTATAATTTTTCCCACAGATTTATGCGTAATCGATGTCCGCGCATTGCTTCACGCCCGCGCCGGCCGGCCACGCCGTGCGCTCGTAAGGAATGATATCAGCACATATCGCGTACCCACCGGAGACGTGATTAACTCCGATCACCTTTGGCGATAACTCGGCGATAACATTCGTAAACAAGCAGCAGTACGCAAATGGAGTGATAACATTTAATGAAAACGGCGAAAGTATCTGCGTTATACTGGATTACTATAAGGAATGTCTCATAGGTCACTCCACATATCTCATAATTCTGTTGCAAGGGATTCAATTAGAACTTTTCCATTGTTTCGCATTCGCTCGCGCTTGAGTACTCCATTAGCTGCCTACTCCGTGTCGACGAGACACTGCGAGAGAGCGTTCAGCTCAGACCTTAGATTAAGCGCGTAATTAAATCTGACTAAGGAAAGTTCCTTTGCGGATCAGCTTTATTATATACTTTATAGTGGCTTAGTGTAGTAAGAACCACTTTAACAGAAAGTTACTTATTAAACATTGAATTACGGCTGTAAAATTGGAACCAAATCAAGCGCGTAATTGAGAAGTTTCATTAAGTTGTTTTTCAAGACGCTTCATAACCAACTATCAGCAGGAAATAAGCTATCGCTAATAGATTAATCACTTGATGTATGATGTAGGAGTTTCTCTAGAAGCACAAGCAGACTGAACAGTTTTCTAAGAGATGTGACTTGCCTATCATCATAAAACTTCAATTTTGCAATATCTCGCAGTCGCGCGGGGTTGCTACATGAAGTTATCAGATCGAACTGAGGTGCGGCCGTGTCTAAGTATCTGCGAGAACTGCTGAAGTCACGGCAACAAGTATAGCTCATGTCTCAAAGGCTCTGCGGCACGAACAGCTTCAGTCAGGACTGTGCAGTCTTCGTTCAATATCGTAAACTAATTCCCACTGCCTTACAAATTCTGTTGTATTGTAAGCATTTCGAAAGTCGACTTCAGACAGATATTAATTTTTTCCAGATTAATTGCTGGAGCACAAATTTTTCGTTTGTGTCATACTTTAAAGGTTCGATTTAATACCTGCCGTAATGTTCACAAAAAAATAATATTCGTGCGTATACGTCAAAAAAGTATCGGGAGTGGATGATTTGTTTATGGTTCCAAATTCGATTTCTTGTTTTTCCTTCAAAATCGATCAAAAGTCAAAGTCATGTTGACCGTTTTCTTTGACTATCGCAGTGTCCAGCACTCGGAATTCTTGCCGAAGGTCAAACAGTAAATAAAGAACATTATTTGAGCATTATGTAGCGTTTAAGACAGCAAATTCGACGAAAAAGGCCAGATTTGTGGAAAGAAAATTCATGGATTTTGCACCATGATAACACGCCTTCGCACAAGGCCATCATGTGAACGAATTTTTGACCAAAAACTCAACAAATACCATATTTTTCCTAAACTCAAATAACCACTTGGTAGCACCGTTTTCATTCGGTAGAAGACATAAAGGAGAAATCGCGGCGAAAACTGAACGCAATTCCGGAAAAACCGTTAAAAAAATGTTTTGATGATTGGATTATTCGTTGACGTAAGTGTATTGTTTCTGAAGGAGCATACTTTGAAGGCGATAAAATAACTTTGGATGAATAATTAACATTTTGTGTATTATTGATCGCTTCCCGGTACTTTCTTGACAGAGTAGTATACATATAAATAACTGTAAAAGAGTCTTAATCGTTCCTGCAACATTTTGCGCCAGTTTTAATCTTCCCCTGTGGTGGAGTAATTGCGAGCTATGATCCTGACTGAAATGAGGTTTGAGGAGAGAAAAGGTATCTAGAAAGTGTCTGCCAATAGATTTGATGTGTGAATGTGTCGGCGTGCTATATACGGCCCGTTTCCGGGATCGGCGACCTGTGTCCCGGGACATTTCACACGTGCCTACGACACGCTTTATTACCTGTTACACAACAGCACCGACAGATGGCAACACCGTGTAATGGCTGGCTTACAGGAAAGCGTGGTGACTACAGATACATGTGTCGAAAACTTCGTGATGGGAGACGCATCTTCACATCGAAATGGCATTTATGATAGACCCAAGGTAAAATATAGCTAGGGTTTAACGACCGATTTAAAGTTTAGGTAATGTATAGTAATAATTTAGTTAACTTTTGCAACACGTTTCTTTTCAACCTCCATCGTCGATCCATTCAACGTCGAATATAACGAGTTATTTTACGCGTGAAAAGTATAAATTAATTGAAAATCGGTCGATAAACAAATTAATTGAAATCAAACATGAACCGAAACCAGTCGAACACGACCACGCTCGATCCTCCCAGTAACTCGACTACGACGACCTAGCTAAGACTCGGCACTAACACATCCACAGCAAAGTTTGTACTGGTGTTGAACAGTGACTGTGATCATAGCAAGCGTTGAATGTAACTGCCAGGAACCTCGTCATGCGATGTGCTGCCACGGTACAGAGGTTATCTTATCATAAAGCATATTATGGTTTGTAGCTGATTGCCAAACAACCAATCGTAAAACTTTTGTAAAAACATATGGATCGTAATTCGTATGCGACCTACATAATTTCGTTAAGCGTTTGTTTTGTGTTTCACTTATCTAAAACATAACATTACGGTTCGTGGCTCTCATTTATTCATGTGTCGGTGCCATCAACGTCTCTGAAATGTCATGTATGTAGGCAGTTAGCGTAGCTTGTTATTCCATCGTGTCGTGTAGGTATCCTAATTCTAGTTTTGTTCGCGAGTGGGCGAGGCGGCTATAAAGTATTCCATACATACCTGAGACCAGACTTGTGTGGAATAAAGACATTAGGTGGAGATAATGATACGAGACACGGAATCATTTGCTCTTCGGACAATTACGACTATCACTCTAATCGAATTAGAAAGGTCTTATTCAGACAGCACTTGAGGACTCATTAGACCTCCGACTCCTTAACGAATGTGATAATGTTTGTTGTGACAGTAATATTTTTTTAATTAGCCTATTCTGTCCCACTGCTGGGCAAAGGCCTCCCCATTCCTAGCCAACTCTTCCGGTGTTCTCACTTGTGACACAAATAAGAAATCAAAATCTGAAAACAGCTCTCGAATCCTGAAAAAACACTTTGGAAAGACTCTCTCTTATTCTGTTATGGATTGATAGATTTGTGATTCGTAAGCCGATGACACAGGTATCCTTTGAGTATTGCGAAGGTGATATGGAGAGGCAACCTTACATCAATTACATGTAATACTATCAATAAATGTAAGTGTTTTCGGTCACGTTTCGGTTTCCTCTTAGCTCTCAAACGCTGCTCAGGTTGCATTGCGTAACCCGTTTACTGAGGCGGTACTCTGCCGAGCGCCATGAGGGCTGCAAGCCTCAATTTTTTTTTTTTTTAACTTTTAGGTAGTTCTATTGCAAAACCAATCAAAGCGATACAGCAGGATGCCAATCCGTTCTCATTGGATTGTTATTACCTACATCAATGAAGCTGTTCGCTCAATACTCATAATGAGCCGACAACAGTGGCCCGAACTTTACGTAAACGTGTGGCTCGCCTTCACCTACTTATTGAAATTCGTAATTAAGCAGCGTCTGACTCATCGTAACATTATGGGCCATAAATTCTTGTCCACCGTTCACACGTAAACCTGATCGTGAGCATCGTGGCTCTAACGACGACGCGATGCGATGGCGGACGAAAGCAAAAGTGTCCAATTAAACGTTACGGTACGCACACGCAGCACACGCCCCTCATACATCAGATAAACTTGTTTCTCTCGTTTATCAAGTAAGTATGAACAATGAAACAATGCTGTAAAGATTAGCCTCAATATCTCCAACAGCACAATCCGGTAAAAATGCAATACAACAGACCAACGATACGAGGAGAATAGCCTAATGATTATACTTATTTTGCATTATGTCATTCAGTCAGTATAGTAATTCTGGACTGGCTACAGCCAATCATTAGATCACAGCAATACCAATACATAAAATGGTACCAAGTTAACCAGTTTTATGTGTACAGCTACTTTGCTCCCAGACTGTAGTGCCCGCGGCAAACTAAATTTCGCGAACCGCTTACGTAATCACGTGTTGAAATGCACAAAACATACACATCGAGTGGAGTCAACGAGGTGGTGGCACTGGCATTAGTTTGGCGCCCGCGGCCCATCATCGCCGGCAGTCTCTCTCCTGAACACACTGACATTACGACACTACGTCTAGACTCTAGGTATTGGCTGACGAACCGAACGAACGATTCGGTAGTACCACTCCAAATAACAAGACAACAGCCATTTACACCTGAAATTTTGGGGTTATTCACCAACTCGACACGAGAGACTGGACACGTGTCCAGTTGGTGAAACTCAAAATATGATGGCTGAGAGGTTCGAGTGTCACTCCATTGTTGTATGCATGTGGTGACAATAACAATACAATTAAATAATCATAACGCATTATTGTTCATTATCTGTCCCTCTTTTCTATTTTATAATATTAAAATGTTGTTAGATGATAATTATTAAATATATTTTATACGAATTATTATTTTTAAATACATTTATGATTATTTCTAATTTTAGTTTGTTGACTTTGCCTATTTAGTTTTAATAAGTAATTATAGTGAAATTGTGTGTTGTGTTTCGTATTATTTTTCTAGTAATTTTTATTTAATATGCCTAATGATATGATGATGATAATTATGATATGATCCAACTTGTAGATTAAAATAAAGAAATTGAATTGAAAATAAGTATGAATTAATATTTCGTCATCTGGACACGTCAAGATTTCTCCGCGTATCCACATAGTGAAATTTAAATTAAATCACTTTTATATTTTCGCCAACTGGACACGCTCAATATTTTTGCAAAGGAGGGTTCAGTCAGTTTAATTATCACCTTGTTCATTGAATTAATGAACGAGGCGATTTCATGAAAAAGCTGCCTTTTTATGCTCTTTCTACATTTTTGTTTGAATAACCTTATTAGCCTATTTAAGGCATTTTTTGAAATAAAAAAAAACTTTTTTCCAAAAAAAAACCGACTTCCAAAAAAGACACTAAAAAAACCGACTTCCAAAAAAAACACAAAAAAAGTGGGAAATAACTTTACTTTCGGAAGTCGGTGACTATTGTTTGTTTCATTGACTTTTTTGCCACCGACTTCCGAAAGTAAAGTTATTTCCCACTTTTTTTGTGTTTTTTTTGGAAGTCGGTTTTTTTTTGCAAAAAAGTTTTTATTTTACCCTTTTTAGTTATCGCATCACACACAAATCCTTGTCAAGTATCAATTTCGGAATTTCTTTTACTTGGATGACATATTGTTTCCAGCTATTTTGATTTCAAAACCAAACTGCTGAACCGATTTTGATGCAATTTCTATGGGACCAATCGGGAAGTAGATCCATTCAGATAAAAGAAGAATTTTTCAAATCGGTTCATAAATGACGGAGATATGAGGTAACAAACACAAAAAAAAAAAAAAAAAAAAAAAAACATACAACCGAATTGAGAACCTCCTCCTTTTTTAGAAGTCGGTTAACAAATATATAACACTTGTTAGCGGCAAACACCTAACAAACCTCCGCTTTGCCGATGACATTGTGTTATTCTCCACATCAGCATCAGAACTCGAAGAAATGCTCCAAGGTCTGAGCACAGCAAGTCAAGGCAAGGCAAGGCAAGTCTTGAGGTTGGACTTTCAATGAACAGATCCAAGACCCAGATCATGTCCAATAGCACAAAACGTAGGGTCGAGGTAGACGGGCATACGTTGCAATATATCGACGAGTATACCTATTTGGGCCAGATAGTGTCTTTCAAAAAAAGGCAAGACTAAGGAGTCGAAAGACGAGTCCAAAATGCTTGGGAGACCTTCTGGGCCCTGAAGGAACATAATTATGAAGGTAAGCCTTCCTCTTACTTTGAAAAAAAAAAATTCGTCGACATGTGCATCCTGCTCGGCCTAACCTACGGTGCAAAGTTGGTCACTTACTGAACAACAGAAGTCCAAACTCAAGATTTGCCAACGAGCAATGGAGCGCAGCATAATAGGTGCTAAGCGAATAGATCGCGTTAGAGACACCACCCTGCGCTGCATAACTCAAGTAGCTGATGTTGGAGAAAAAGCAGTCAGGCTGAAGTGGGATTGGGCAGGCTATGTAGCACGGATGCACCCGGAGAGGTGGGCAACGATCGTCACACACTGGACGCCTGAGTAAGGACAGACCGTCCAGGTCGACCGCGGCGAAGGTGGCGTGACGATCTGATCATGTCTGCGGATCTAACATGGCCAGAGATCGCACAGGATACAGAGGTATGGAAGGAGAAAGGGGAGGCCTTTGCCCAGCAGTGGGACACGATGTAGGCTAACACAAAAAAAAAAACATATCCTGATTTCTTAATATGAAGACAAGTATACTTAACTAATGTTACCGTTCCCAGCTGTGGGACGTTTAGTGGCCGATGATGATTGTGACACAAAACATTAATCTGCATGACTGTACTTTGTCATGAATTCGGGTAAAATGCGAACGGTTGTCCAGTTGGCGAAAATATAAATGTGATTTAATTTAAGTTTCAGTATGTGGACACGAGGGAAAATCTTGACATGTTCAGATGACGAAATAATAAGTCTTACTAATTTTTTGTTTCACTCCAGTTTTTCGTGTCGGGTTGGTGACTAACCCAAATTTTGTTACCAAGAAAAATCAATTGGACTTTAAGAACATACGAGTATATAACATTTAATATACGAATTCAATCTTATTCGTTTTTTTTTCTGAGTTTTATCGGGCTTTTTTCGGTTTGTATAACTTCGTAAGAACGTGTTGAGTTATTGCGAGCTTGCGGTAAAATGTCGGACTGGACCTTCTTTCTATCTGCCGTAGCCATCTTCTGGCGAACTTATCTCAGTCGCTCCTCAGCTTATAAAATTACACACACTCGTTATCTAACCATTGCTTAGTGTTGTTTCTAGTCTGTATTTTCCTTCTTGTAATAAAATGTTGTTGTTGTCTGCGGTCAACAATCCAGACTACCAGCCGCTCACTGGAGTTGTTTTGTCTCGTCTAGTGGGCTTTTTTTTCTATTTTGTATTATTTGGAAGGCGGTCACGCAATCTAAACCTTTCGGTTTGATGGCGGCAGTAGTCACGAATAGACTAATGTTGTTTAACAGAACATCGAATCGATCCATGCTTTACTGAGGCTCTACTATTCGTTCAAATGAGGCTAAAATGGACGAAATTATTATCTCCGATACGATAGCTAGGATATCTGTTATGGGTAGATGTCCAAATTAGATGTGAGCTAACGTTCAAGATAAAACTACTGTTTGTGGGTCTGCTCGGAGCAAAATGATGAAGCAGTAAGTATGGCTACACATCCCAACATCTGGGTTGTATAGACGAGGTGCCACTCTGGTTGAACTAATAAAGTAGATCTCTCGATTTGCAAGCGAAACACAATAACTGTGGCTATAGCGAGGTGGACACACTTTTTTAAGTTTTAGGAGAGTGCAGCGCAGGCCGCGAGCCTTCACATTTACAATGTACACTCGCAGCTAAACATGCTGACGCACATTCTTAATTTAATGATCATTCACAAATCTCTCGTGATTGTTGTGAAGGTCAATGATGAATTGTGTCGAGAGGGTGAGCAGAAGCTCCTTTACTATGCTTTGCTGTCATTCGGCCGCCAGATTTTTAAAGACGTGTTTGGAGCTTTTTGATCTTTCGTCCATCTATCGGTCAACTAATTTGCAGAAGTTTTAATTTATCGCAAGCTCTGTATAATTGGCCGTTATACTCTGATCGTGACATATTTTTATGACACCAAAACCTCGGCGTGATTAATAAATTAAGCAGGATAATTTATTAATTATGTACACGTCATCGATTTGTTCAATCTGCTGTAATTAACTAATTTATGCAATTATGCGTAGAACTCGTGTTCGTGTACACTGTACAAGTCACTAGATGAGTGTTCTCATGAAACTTTCAAACATTCCAATAGAAATCGAATTGCCAGTGGGCTATAATCACTTTACCAGTTTAAAGTTATTGTAAACTCATGCAACAACATTTTAACGTCACAATTTTGTTTTAAAATCCCCGGTGAACTGAATCAGAAGACATAAATGACAGTCGGGACGGTTGTTTTAAAGTAGTGTTTGGTAGAAGGGGTAGATTTGTAGGGACAGCTCGCGTTAGCAAAATATGCAGGAGTTAGGATGTCACTGCCACGCAAAATCGTCTTGCAAGATGAAAAGTAGACAGATCTATTAAATGTTGCGAACAGAGCCAGGGCTCTGCTAGTTATTACAATTATAATAAAATAATATCCGGTGTAACCGGAGCAGGCGGCGGAGCATGCGATCCGGCGACACCGCCGGACACCGGACACCGCGCCGCTCCACCGGACACGAAGGCAGCCGCCGAACCGAATACCACTGCGCCCACGCCCTTACCTACATACTACAGCTACTACTATATCTCAATGCTAGCTTAACTACAAACACAGGACTACTAATCAGAACACTTAGTGGATTTTGGAAATGCATGGGTATTTATTGGGTTTGATAAAATTTTGTGAGCAATAAGGGTTTCCTTGTTTTGAGAAAGAAGACAAATATGTTTTCCTACAGTTCTATCAGTTGAACAAAACAATATATTATTATTATCTAAAGCTTAGGAAATGATATTGTTGTAACACAAGTATTGTGGCTTTAATCATTATCAACCAATATTAGATGTAGTCTGAAACTCAGCTTAGATAAATTGAGCTTCAAGCCAGTGAGTACATATTCCAGTGTCATGAACAAATTGTGCGAAACGAGGTGCAGTCATACATTTGCATTGATTACCAAACTGAGCCAGTTCCACACTGCGTACTGCAACTCACTGCTATACAAACTATGCGACTATGTCCTCCTGTGCCACTCACACAATCATGCTAAACACCAGCTATTAACAACCTTTAGCCTAAATTTAGGCTATTTATAAATGGTTATCTATTAGTTTATTACAGATAATTAATCAATTATATGTAATGACGACAGAGGCTTTGAAAAAATTTGTGATTTTATGTATTATTCATTATTAAGTCATGTTACAATGTTGTTTTCATAAAAAGGTCTATTGATTTTTTCATACTTGCAAATATAAATTTTTAAGAGTAAGACAAATAATTCTAACAAACTACGAAGATTTGGCAAAGAAGGAACGCAAACATTTACACATGGAAATATTGAAAATGATCAAGAGTGATAATGCTTATCTGGAATGACTTAAGTGGCATTGTTTAAATGATGAACATCCTAGTGACACGGGCCGATAGTAATTCATAAGAAGATGCACAGATAGGCAAGGGATTGCGCTTGTGATACACAATGTCTGTCAGCTGATGTGATGAGACTCATTGGTGCATCACAAGGAATTCACACTTTATTCAGTTTGTCAATTAAGTCTGATTTTATTTTGATTGTTTTTTTTTTACTTTATGCATTTCAGTAATACATTCATTTCAGTAAACTGTCTGAATACATTGTGTTGTCAGTTTTTCTTATGTGCAAGTACAACACGCCACAGTGACATTGAAACATTATGTTTAACATATTGTACAGACCATTGTCTCAAAGCTAGAACAAACAATGTGGAGATTTTCCTCTTATTTCAAACTAGGCAGCTGGTCATTGTAATAGTTATTGTAGGTAATGATAGTCAGCTTGTAATAATCAGTGGGGCATTATCTATTAATTGTACAGCTACCACATATTTTTTGCATAGCAAAAAGTCACGAATAGTGTGTCGGTACAAGGACGCGGCGATTAGCGATCGCCGCGCCGCACCACCTGCCGAGCCTCCGCTAAACAGCGGCCAGTCGGCCACTTAGCACCGCCGTCTAGTACACTACACGCTCATAGTGAGCTGTTTCCAACCAAAATATTTTATTCTTCTCAAAACATCGTTTTTATCGAGCTTCGCAGCACATAATTACTTTCCCGTAAATTATTGCATTTCTGCAGCAAAAAATATCGAACGTGTATAACTCATGCGGCGTACTGAGACATTCAATAAATGTTTAAATTGACGTACATTTATGTACAACATAGGGCGCAAGAAAGCAATTATTTTAACCTCACTGTCGAAATGAGCGACGCATGAGAAAAATCGATAATTTCACCAATAAACAAGGAAAGCCGTCAAACTATTTCGATTCTAGTTAGAGGACGGCTGTGAAAATCTATTGGCGTCCTGATGGTGTAGTAAAATACTGTTCTTACATTCAACAACTAGAGAAAATAAAACCAAAACCAATAAATTGCCGGCGTACTCACCCATTTTGTGTCGCTCGCCTGCAATGACCGCTAAGCCGACGATTAATTACATAAGTAATATACTTTTCATCATCACAATTACACTTATTATACCACTAACACCAATTATCCGCTAATCTATCTTGGAACTTAAAAATCCTCATGAAATTAAATAAAAAGTTGGGCTGGTCGCGCAGCGCAACGCTCCCACTGCCTTGCAGATGACAGAACACACGCGCGTTCGGAAATTAGAAACTTAGAAAGTATTTGATGCGTTCTGAAATTTACTTCGCTATAACAAGAGTACTCTTGCACGAATCAAGATTGAAACTGAATCGATTACAGTCACACTAGATCAAGCATTCACGATTCACGCTGTTCGGCTGTCCTCCTTGTGATATAAATGTAGCATTGTGGAGTGGTAAGAAAGATATTATTTAGCTCACATCTTGGACACACACTAACACTTACTTTACAAACGATTGATGTAAATATCTCGCAACTTCGCAAGTGTTTTGATACTTCTCGTTCAAGTATACAGTCGGTGTAGATTCGAATACCGTCGAGTAATATGAAAATCTTTGAAGTTTTAAGTGAATCCTATGGCCTAACATTCTCCTTTAGTAGGTACTCTACAGATTCTCCTTTAGTACTGACCAACCTGAATGCGAACAGTACCTACCCACAATTGCCCGTCCCGCCCTAATAGCATATGACCATGTCCTTTGGCAGAGAGAGCTATTCCATCTTCATGGATGAGGAATTATAAGACGTGCTGCTAATGAAGCAGGCGCCCTTACTGCTTACCACGGGTAGGTATGTATCCTCTTTACTCAGGTATGGACTTACTACTCTGAGGGAACTCCATAAATGTAGGTACCTAAAGTATTTTTTTTTTCTTTAAATGCCTAAGAGTAATATTTGCGGTATCAGCCCATTAACATCCTGTAGGAGCACTCTAAATATTTTATAGCATGCAACCTGCATTTGAAATACACTCATCGAGATCCCACAAGATTAAGAATCATATCAAAGCAGATTATGCAAAGAAAATAACAGACTTCCTAAAAATAATAAGAAGTGGAAAATATACTTTCGGAAGTCGGTGACTTTTGTTTGTTTCATTGACTTTTTTGCCACCGACTTCCGAAAGTAAAGTTAGTTTTTACTTTTTAATGTTTTTGTTTCGAAGTCAATGAAGTGAAACTGCATTATTTAAAAAAAAAACTCCAATTCGTGTTCAATATGAGTTTTTTTTTAGGCTTGCGTTTGGCCGCAACTCGCCTGATGTGAAGCGATGATGCGGCCTAGGGTGGAGCACGCTTGCCTAGAAAAAACCAATTCACTCTATAAATAATAAATAAATCCAAAGTGAATTCCACAGACTGGCGGTTCGCACAATAAATGTGGAAGCATAGCGCTTTGTTCTGCCCCCGTATTCACAACGCTTCGATTCGATTTCGGAAAGTGGTATGTCTATCTCGCTCGTTTTCGTAATGTCAAAAAAAGATAGACATACGACTTTACACATACACACATACATGTTACTTCAACCATATAACGGTGACGCTGTGCCGTATCTCTGCTCGTCCGATGATAGAATGGGGATGGGGGAATTAGATTGTGTAATTCCAAAGCACACTCCCCGAAATGAAACCGATAACTGGCAACTTTGCGGCGATATTCAAGGCTTTGAGCTTAGTTTTGACAAGGGAGTCGTTATCAGTGAGTCTCTTGGTACGTCGCTCAAAAGCTTCCAACTGTTACAGCTGAACCATCCTAAAGGTGCGAACAGTACGACACGCACGATCGAACTTGTGCTTGGTATAATGTGAGCAGCTGTTCCCGCTTGAAGTACTTTCGCACCTTTGCGAGAACACCCAGCTTGCTAGCGGATAATTGGGCCTTGGACTCACTTTTTTATGAATTTTAATTGACATTTATTTGTAATATTTTTATCATTTTATATTTGTAATTTTAATTGGCTTTTTCTATTTTAACTAGCGACTCGCCCCGGCTTCGCACAGGTGCAATGTAGATACTAATTTTTTCTCTACTATAATATGCATGTATAAAGTATACATATAAACCTTCCTCTTGAATGACTCTATCTATTAAAAAAACCGCATCAAAATCCGTTGCGTAGTTTTAAAGATCTAACTATACATAGGGACATACAGACAGCGGGAAGCGACTTTGTTTTATGCTATGTAGTGATTGGATGTCAGCAATGACAAAACATAGCAAGGACCTACATCACTTATAAGTCTTTACTATACATCGCTTGACATAATTACCACTTCAAAAAACCCACAAATACTCATATACATACACACAGATACATCGGTACACATTCCTCGTATGATGATCGGCTTGGCGACTTGTGCATGCTTACTGTTTGGCACTGGCGCTGACATAGGCGAAATGTAAGAAAAATAAAACAAAAAATATCGAACAGCTTCATAAAATAAGTGCTTTATTGATTAAAAATTAGTAGGTATAGGTACATAATTTGAATAAATCGTAACGTGACTGTTATCAAAATTAGCTCAAATAGTGTCCGTGACATGTACCTATCAACTTATTTACAGATTTTGGGCGAAAATGAACGAAAACAATGAATTAGATCAAATCGTCTTATTAGTTGCAAGCTTTCTGACATCCCACATTTCAGTTATAAGCTCGCCGCCGCAGTGACGGCAGCGCGCCCCGCGCTCCCAGCCCCCGCGCGCGAATGCCGTCGCATGCTCACGCGCGCGGGTGCCGTCGCATGCTCACGCGCGCGAGTGCCGTCGCATGCTCACGCGCGTGAGTGCCGTCGCATGATCATGCGCGCGTGTGCCGTCGCATGCTCACGCGCGCGAGTGCCGTCGCGTGCTCACTCGCGCACGGCGTTCCCCTATCTCTTAGTACAATATTCGGTAAACTGCAATTTCTCCATCCCTAAACGACAAGGCGTATGAATAACTCGTATGCACTAAGCAGAATAATAACTATACATCTATTATAATTATTACTTTTAAACCATTTTTTTTATTTACAACTGAGAAACTATAATTATATAAATATTAGAACCTTATACTCTCTGTACAATGTCGTTAATTTTAATAGACTCTTCATTTATCTCTTTTATTCGCAATTTTTTTAATGTCTGGGATGACATGTTTCGAGTTTTTACACCATTGTGAACGGTAGAGTGAGCGACACCCACTCGGTTTCATAATATGCATATACACAAGCTTAGTTATCAATTCGAAATAATTTATCTTTAGTCTATCTATACAGTATCTAACGCTCTTCGAGCTTATTTTGTATTTCAAATAATAAAATACATAGCGTTTGAATAATAGTTGCAATACACACAAGTGTCGGCTGGCGGAAAGTAATCGGATGGAAAGTTAATATCACTAAATACTAGCTACGACTAAATGTGAATAGATTCAAAGCGTTCTGAAGAGAATGTTGCGTACAGAGCTGATACCGTTCTATCGCCGAGCGGCTCGGGGCGCCAGCGCTGTGTGGGACTCTGTGTTTACATGACCATTGCAAAGCCCGACCTTTATCGCTTCTGCTGCTAAACACGGTACACTCGTAGACATATTGTTCAATAACGTCAACGCATGTTTACATATTCGTCTGGTCGCTGCAATAATTACAATAATTCATAACCATCCAGGTTCAGTTTGAAACAAAATATTTCATGACAGCAAGGTAACGTTTACGGCGACTCTTCACAACAAAATTAATTTGTATATTTATAAATAAAATTAGAACTAAACCGGAATAAAGGGAAATGATGAAACACCACTAAAATATATCACTGCAATTCAATAAGTGCTACTGTAAGTAAATTCAAGTACACCCGGCGGCGTGGCGTCGCGCTCTGACGGACGACGCGGCCAATTTGAACGCCTAACAATGTAATGAGCGAACGTGCGAACTGATTGACTCGTCACACTCCTTTAATTTGGCCTCCCCCAGACGAAACTATGCGTACTCCGTGGAGCCGCGAGCTATAGAGCGCACCCGGAGCCGAACACGACTCCGACACCAGAGCGCGCGAAGCGAGAAAGAGGTGATGACGATAATGTCGGAAATTGACGAAAGTTACAGGGAAGTGACATCACTATTATTTTAAGGAAACCAGGAAGTGTCGTCGCGCTCGGTCCCGCGGCGTCCACAGCTGCGCTACTCCTCGTCCGTGTCGGGGTCGCTGGAGAACTCGGCGCCCGCCGACTGCAGCCGCGGCGGGAACGGGCCGCGCGTCTGCTGCCTGCGGGCACAGCGAGCGGTCAGCGGGCCGCACTAGCGGGCAGCGCGGCCCGGGAGCGGCGCGGTACTTACGCGAGGCGCCGGTAGTGGTTCAGCCACTCCTCCAGCATCTGCGCCTGCAGCAGCGGGCGCGCGTGCAGCGTCTGCCGCGCCACCAGCACGCCGCCGCCCGTCTCGCACGCCGACACCCAGCGCCGCACCACGCCCTCCTCGTCCGACATCTGCACAGACAGCGGCCCGTTAGCGCCGCGCCGCCCTACAGCCCGCGCCCGCCGCCGCGTACGCACCTCGTCCGGCGTGAGGAAGTGCACGGGCAGCAGCTTGCCGTCCAGGTCCGTGAGCGGCAGGAAGGCGCAGTCGGCGCGCGCGTCGCGGCAGATGTACGCGGGCGAGGCGGCGCGCGTCGGCTGCAGCGGCACCAGCGCCGAGAAGTGGCCGCGCGTGTAGGCCAGCGCCAGCGGCGACTTGCAGCAGCCGTCGGGCTCGCACAGCAGCGGCAGGTAGAGGCCGCGGAAGCGCGCGTAGCCCAGCGCCTCGCCGCGGAAGGAGTGCACGAGGTCGACGCCCAGCACCAGCAGCGGGCGGCGCAGCACGTGCGCCAGCGCGAACACGTGCAACTGGTGCAGCGCCGCGCCCGGCCGCGCCGCCGCCGCCACCAGGCGCGCCCACTCGCCGCGCAGCTGCGCCTCCTCGGGCGCGTACTGCAGCCGCGCGGCCTGCGCGCGCTCCCAGCCCGCCCAGCGCGCGTACAGCGGCCGCGCCGCGTGCGCCAGCGCCTCGCCCAGCGCGCCGCGCAGCGCGTGGCGCCGGTCGGCCACGCCGTACGCGGCCTGGCACAGCGCGTCGGGCAGGCAGTCGCCGGCCGAGCGGTTCCACAGCGCGTACAGGCGCGAGCCCAGGCGCGACGTCAGCTCCACGCTCCAGTTGATGAGCGGCGGCTCGGCCTCCAGCGTCTGCTGCGCCTCGCGGTCCAGCAGCTCCGAGAACAGCTGCTCCTGTATGGCCGTCGGAAGCTCCTCGATCTCTGCAACGTTCGTCGAACACGTTTTATTCGGTGGCACACAAACAACTTGCCACTCTTTATAATTTCAAAGTTTTTGATAATCTGCTTGCCGCACAAACTTGCCCTAGCCGGCCGTAAAATCAACATTACATGTATCGCTTGTCATACATAACTTCACATCAATCAAATCCCAGAAGGATTAGATAAAAGTATACGCAATGGTACATCCACATATCACCGGTTATGTTTAAGTCCCAAATCCAGACTCCGTGACTGCGACTCACATCACATCTTATACCTGTACCTACATTCAAAGCAAATAAAATACTGATTCTGACTGAGAAATTCGTGCACACGTCGCATAACCACTGTGGAAACGAGTTTTATCGACGGAATTGTAATTCCGGCGACAAAAATGCCAAATGCCAGATTGTAGAAAGATTTATACGTCATAACCATAAGCATGACGATTTTAAAAATGTAGAAAAGAAGTATTTCTATTCTTCAGTCGACGAAAATCTACAAAGTCAAGTATGGCGACAATTTTTCCTCCACGTTTGACACTTGCAGGTAGAGAAACATTTCTTCTCAACAGATCAAATAGTCTTCATCACATCGGACCTAGACAAGATTCCTTTTATTACTATTGTTTGTGTTAACGGACCAATATTGATTTTAAAAACATGTCGGAGTCCTACCGTCGCCATCTTCTCAGACTTTTATGTCGAGAAAAATTAAAGTTAGTCCAAAAGGAATGATGTACGAGCATTAACCGGGGCTATCTCCTTGCTGTGTATGGCTAAGATTTTAGCAGAAAATGCCACAATCCTCTTTAAAAAATCCTGAAGTGCAGTTTTCGACTAATAAAGAACTATGTTCTCTTAAATTAATAACACACAATGATAATAATCAGTACGTAAAATGATTTATTATGTACTACTTCTTCCTTGCCGCCAGCACAAATTTTCCAAAAAACCAAAAATTTATTAAAAAGAACAAAACAAACGACATGTTTCATTTTCATCTGAGTCCGAAACAGATTAAAAACTATGTTCGAGTTATACGATTCGTGGTTGCTTTGAGTTACGTGCACAAGGTTTTAAAACTCGTGCATTTGCCGTATCTTTTTGGTTAACAAAGTGCAATTTCGTAAGATGCGTACAATATCTACATCACTAGCTATTTCCCCGGTGCAGTGGAAAGAATATCTGTCTTTGTTTTCGTAGAAACTCGAGTTTACGAGTCGCCCCATGCTCGGGCAGAAGAGATGCCGACTTGCAGTGACACAAGTTTGTCTAGTGCTGGTGGCGAGGGTTACCGGCGGGCAGGTAGAAGGTGCAGAACTCGTTGACGTAGCGGCACGGGAAGCTGCCCTTCTTGTAGCGCATGCTGCCCGCCAGCTGCCGCCGGATGCCCGACGCCAGGTCCGGCGCTGCAACATATATATATCACTTATATACTGCCAGATAAAACTAGTCGCTATCACTCTTTCATTCAATGACGTACTATGATACTTATTTGTATTTTTAACCGCCTTCAAAAAAAGGAGGAGGTTTTCAATTGTATTGGTTGTATTTTTTTTAGTTCCTTTTTCAATATTTAAAATACATATATTAATATTTTAACTGACCTAATGATTGAACCTATTTTAGAGACAAACGACGCTATAATAAATATTCACCTATATAGGATGGAGATCTCTTGAGGCCGGGGCCGCCGCCCGATATACGCGACAGAAGCGTTGACAAAATCTCTTGCCTCTGAAACCTGTAACATAACATTATTAAACCTTTGCTCACAAGTATTACAACTACACACATCAAAAGTATCTAGGGATCAACATATATTTTTGCAATAACTTTTCTCCTGATTGATATTAATTAAAATTTTCTTTAAGGATTCATCAAATAAAGTGTTTTCGTTTGTCACAGTAACGATAAACCAAGTCACCTTTGCATTAATAAAGAAATTTGCCATTTTCCTAATAAAGGGATTTTTGACATTTGAACCACTAACATTAAAGTTCGAAAAAAAGACTGAAATAACAGTTTTCTTTAAAATTTTATTGGGTAACTTAAACAATTAATAATCCGTGTTTCTACCGCGAACACTAACAACACAAGAACATCGGTTTGGCATACTCAAAATGAGTTCATCCAAATCACGCTGTGGAATGGCCGCCCATGTTCGTTGCAACAACAAAAAAAGGTCTTCTTGCGACTGGATACCCTCCATATTCGGCAGAGCTCTTCTCTGTAGCATATCCCATGCATGCTCAATCGGGTTCAAGTCTGGCGACTGAGCAGGCCAGGGCAGGACATTGATGTTAGCTGCGGCGAGAGTCTGTCTTACAACTCTTGCGGTGTGCGGTCGTGCATTATCATGCATTAACTGAAATAAGGGACCGATTTGCACTTGTAGAGGAACGATGACGTCTGATACAATCGTCTCAGCATAAATTTGAGCGTTGAGGTTGCCTCTGATCCAAATCAACTCAGTTCTTCCGCCGATCCAAATACCCGCCCATACCATGATGGTTCCACCACTATAAGGATGGACTTCCTGGCAGGATTTTAATCGCTGTTGGCGTCCAGGGGTTCTCCAGTGTCGTATACGTCTTGTATCCGGTCTCATACCAAAACGAGACTCATCAGAAAAGCACACGAAACGCCATTGTTCTTCTGCCCAATTTCTGTGTTCAAGAGCCCATTGATATCGAATCCTACGATTGTGCATTGCTATAGGTGGTACCCGTAGCGGTCTTCGGGAATGAAGGTTCACTTCATGCAAGCGGTTTCTGACTGTTTGGTCGCTAATTAAGTTCCCTGAAGAGTGATGAAGCCTCACGGCTAACATCATGGCGGTTATTGTTGGAGCTCTTCGAGTTAAGATTTGAATGTATCGGTCTTGTCTCCGTGTGGTGCAGCGATACCGTCCTCCATGGCGCTCAGCCACGGTACCAGTGCTTCGGTAACGTGTCCAAAGTCGACTGATAACACTCTGACTTGTATTCAGAGCTAAAGCCACAGTACGTTGCCGGGAACCAGCTTCTATCATTCCCACGGCTCTGAGCATTTCTTCCCTGCTTAAATGACGTCGCCGCTCCATAATAACGTTGGTTTTAATCAGTAGTAGGGAAACAGTAGCACTAATAATGTCTTCAATGCGTTGTATGTTTTTATAGGGAAAATATTGACAGCTTATTTTCATCTTTTACTCGAATTTGATTGAGAGTTCCTGATTCAAATTATGAAATGCACCAAAAAGGATCCATATAAATTTATAAAATCATAAATTTATTACAAAGCCACATCTCAATCTCAAGAAATCCGCATAAAAATGCTTGATCCCTAGACACTTTTGATGTGTGTATATTAAAATAATCAAACGCATAATAAAAATACACAAATGATCACTTTTGTTAAAAAATCGCGGTAAATTGAAATTCCACTAGAGTAATCTTTTATAGGACGACTCCTACAAAGTGCCCAGTAAATAGGCAGTCACTTTAAGTTCGTTATCTCATAGACTCGCCGCCCGCCGCCAGGTACGCGTCCACCAGCCGCGCGTCGCCCTGCACCACGCCTGAGGGACGTACCTGATGGCGAGGTGCACGAGCGTGTGGCCGGCGTCGAAGGCGGAGGCGCGGTTGAGCAGCGCTACCTCGGGCGCCGACAGCGCGCGCGCCGGGTCGCCGCCCGCCGCCAGGTACGCGTCCACCAGCCGCGCGTCGCCCTGCACCACGCCTGAGGGACGTACCTGATGGCGAGGTGCACGAGCGTGTGGCCGGCGTCGAAGGCGGAGGCGCGGTTGAGCAGCGCTACCTCGGGCGCCGACAGCGCGCGCGCCGGGTCGCCGCCCGCCGCCAGGTACGCGTCCACCAGCCGCGCGTCGCCCTCCACCACGCCTGAGGGAACCAGTTAACCTAACACCTCATGCTCAGCACTAGCGCCGTGCGATCACTGCACCAACGAGTTGCGATTTCAATAGACACTTATTAATTGCCACAGGTTTCTATGTTGTTCATATTTAAATAAGACATTAAGTTAGACAATGCACTAATGTTGATACAGCACGGTTAGTTTATTTTAGTTATTTTCACAGCGTTATGTCCTACGTTATTCTGCTGTGGGGCAAAGCCGCTTACATACAAAATAATGAGCGGTTCGTGCTATTTACCAGCTGGGTACCCGAGATTTTTTTAAAGAGTTTCATTTGTAGGGCTTGGTGTAACCTTTTGTAACAAGCTATCGTCTTCTTTTCTAGACTTGCAAAATCTCTCCTTTGTTTCAATAAATCAATCAAATCATTTATTAGCAACGAATGTAGGTAAAGACCTACTATTCCATTAACGACTATTCAAACCATAGGTTCCCAACGGGGGCGTTACCAACCCCCTAGTGGGCGCTGGAGCTTTTCATGGGGGCGGTAGCGGGTCCCAAGTAAATGGGGGGCGTTATGAAATCCCTCTATTTTCATGAAAAAACATTTTATCTAGCCGTCTAAAATGCTTATCTCATAACTATTTTTTAAAAGAGGTCGTTGGAATTTTTCTTTCTTATAAAGGGGGCGGTAGTCCATAAAAGGTTGCGAGCCTATGATTTAAACGATAAGAATAGTTGGTCACTGTGATGAACTCAAGACAATGTTTATGTTCTTTCTCCAAAATTACTGATATGTTTTTTCGTATGTATGCGTAAATCAATTTTATTTGTTTTATTTTTGAATTTACGGTGTTCGATTACGATGTTCTTGATGAGTTGTATTACTTGTATTGCTTTTTCATTTCTTTATCTCTATTGATATTTCCCCCAAAACGCCCGCCGCGAAGGGCGGGCGTTTTGGTAGACTGTCTCTTTTAAGCTTTGACGTTCAAAAAGTGCTGATTATGAGCCTAATTTGAATAAATGACTTTTGATTATGAACCACTCACCGAGACAAGCCTGCAGCCAGATCCAGTCAGTGTTGTTGTTGCGTCGCTTGGAGCGCCTGTTGTTGGGCTCGAGCTCGTGGATGGACGCGTTCTGGCTGTTGCACAAGTCGTTTATGCCTGCAAGCCGACGACATAGCATGACACGAGTTTCACTACAAGAACCTATACATAACAGGAATCTTCCCAGACCCAATGAAATACGGTAAGGTCATACGACTTTTCGAATCCGCGGACAGAACAGATACACCAATAACTATAGACACGTATCCGTGTTGCCTGTTTTCAGTAAGGTGTTTGAAAAGGTAATGCTCAACTTTTACTTGACTGCGAAGAAGCCCAAAAGGAGGGTCATCTGTTTGACTTGTATGTACACTGCAGGCCAAAAGTTTAAGACCGCACTTAAACAGTATAATTATCTATCAATTGTAATAAAGTCCCATAAGATAAATAAAAGAAATGCACACCTGCATATTCTATTGTTAATGTAGAATATTTAAAGAAGTCATTCTTTTGTTTACTTTCAAGTTATTGGACAATAAACATCTATTGTTTTCAATCACCGACAAACGCTGCGCTAGAGCCAGGTGGTAGAGTCCTAATAATATGTTTATTGTGTGCTCATTACTTATTACTTTGCTTTTGTTTGGCATTGGTCAATATTAAGGATTATTTAGCTTCTGAAAACACGTAGTTTCAATTTATTCTTACCTGAGTTTACTTGGGTTGTTCACAAACAATCTCAGTTAGTCTAAACTTGTGGTTTCTACAGTGAAGACGTCTTAAAATGGGAAAAACACGCGAAATTAGCAGTGAAGTGCGTTCTGCCATCGTTGTTTTGCATAATGAAGGCAAATCCGAACGTGACATTGCTTCACAACTGAAGTTATCGAAGAGAAGACTTGTGTTCATAGCACAATAACTCGATACAGGGAGACAGGCAGTTTTCAAGATCGTCCACGCTCGGGAAGGCCGAGAACTACCACGTCTAGTGAAGATAATTTCATTGTTGTTACCAGCAAGCGAAATAGACGCTTAACAGCACCAGAAATCCGCGTTGAAGTAAACAAAACCCGAGTTAAACCTTTATCATTGACTACAGTAAAACGGCGACTGAGAGATGCAAAGTTGTATGGTCGCGTCGCCGTCCGAAAACCTCTGCTAAGGCCACAAAACAAGAAAAAGCGGATGCAGTGGGCTCTTGCCCATCGAGATTGGACTGAAGAAAATTTTAAAAAAGTACTTTGGACCGATGAATCCAAGTTTTAACTATTCGGTTCAAAACGAAGAATTTACGTGAGACGCAATGCTCAAGAAAAGATGGTGCCGGACTGTGTAGTCCCAACAGTCAAGCATGGCGGTGGCTCTCTAGCCAAGGAACTGGCGATTTGGTCAAAATTTAAGAAATTATGAAAAAGGAATACTACAAAAACATTTTAGAACAAAATGCCGTTCCTTCCGGGTTGCGATTAATTGGAGCCGCATTCATATTCCAACTACACACATACACAAATACACACATATACAAGATAATGATCCAAAGCATAGCTCCAAATTATGCAGAGGATATTTAGAAGAGAAAGAGGCGCAAGGGGTGTTAAAAAACATGGTTTGGCCTCCTCAGAGCCCGGATCTCAATCCAATTGAACTTTTGTGGGAAGAGCTTGACAGGAACATCCGCAATCGTGGCCCATCCTCGCAAGAAGAAATGTGGAATGCTTTATGCGAAAGTTGGAGCAATATATCACAAGACACCATCAACAAATTGATTGCTCGTATGCCGAGACTTGTGAAAAAAGTCATACAATGTAAAGAAGGATTTTATATGAAACATCAGTTTAGTTAACTATAGCCTTTTTTCGCGTGGACTGTTAATATTTCCTTATTTTTTTAAATTACAATTTGTCAATAAACACTAATTAGTGACTAATTGATTAGATAGTTAAACTGGTTAATTAAAAATTTAATATTTTATTGGTGTTTTACTTTATTTTCCTACTTCAATTAAGGTGGTCTTAAACTTTTGGCCTGCAGTGTATGTGTGTATGTATGTCGCCAATAAAATTTAACACGGCCAACAGTATGGTTGTTGTAAAGGTTGTACGATTGATTAATATTTACTGCATGTGAAGATACATAAACTGCTATATGAATCTTCTGCGACCTCTCCAAGGCATTTTAATAAAAATCATGAAGCTTTCCTCTTGAAACTTAGGAGTTACGGGCTAAGCAAACATGCGCTCAGTTTGTTGTTAGCGAAGCAAATCTTATTTCAATGATAGATAGCAGCAACTTCTAATAATGGGTGTAAATTCACTGGGTTTCAAAGTAAAAATTAATGTACTGCAAGGCTAGATGTTAGGTCCTTCCTATTTTAACTTAGGTATACATTTATTAAGGCCAGGATATTCTGAATCGACATAATTATCTTTGATAAAAATATATGCTGTAGTTTAAGAAACATTCTTGAGTATTCTACGGTTCAAAACACGATATGTACAACTTCACCCGATCATAAAAAATCGATAAAACGTGAAAATATTTTGATCCTTTTCAAATTTTTGATAGTGGTATAAAAATATTAAAATGGGGAATAAAAACAGAAGCAAGAGAAAATATCCAGGATTGAACTGCAGATGTTTGATTACTTATTATTATTCTTAGAATTTATAACTACCTACTCATAAAAGACGACGCGACCGAGCAATATTGTATTTGTTTAAATAATTAGATACCTACTTGCTTTCGTCACAGTACTAGCAGTTGCAGGTATGCACGACGACACGGCAAGTTATAGGTACATTCCAGTATAAGCTGACTTCTCATTGTATGAAAAACCCACAGATATAATAAATACAGGAGATATGATTTGTAAACAAATGTATTCGTGTTCAGATGTCGCCGTGTTCTCCCCACTTAATTCACTAACACAAAAGCAAAAACTATAAGAACGGCACACGAGCTCATATTTCTCCCGCACACAAAGAAACTTACAGCAACACTAATAAACTCACTAATAGAACACAGGCATACATGGGGCGGGGCTTCTACCTGTAGCTACGGACTCAGAATAAACACACATCGCAACTAGTGATGTGAAGAGGTAATCGTAAAAAATAGTATCGATGAAATTCAGTTACCTTTAATCTGCCCTTTTTATATATAAAAATACAGTACTATTTTTGTATCTGAATTCGAGGTGTTGGTATATAGTCTTTCTTCAATGGTTGAAAGCACTTAGGCTCAAAGTGAGACGAACATAATATCGTGTTATTTTTTGTGGGAAACCAGTTTGGAACTTTTCCTGTCGCATTTATCCACTTTTCTTTTATTTTTGGATACTTCGGATAGCTAAAATGTTAAAATAAAACCAAGGTGTGAATTGTGATGATGATATTAATGATACATGTGTAAGAGTACCGCAATAAATTAAAAACCCGTACTTGATTCAATAAAAGATAAGTCGAGTAATCAAGAAATAGTAATGAATTGTATTTTTCAGTAATTAATTATATAAATTTTATCATTAAGTACCTCACATTAGTAAACAACAGCTATAAAGTTCCATGTAACAAAAATAGTCTAATTTTTTACCCTTGTGTAATCATTCGTACTAAGGGATCGTATAAAATATCGACAACCACAAAAGTGACATCACCTCTCTAATTATCTACCTAAAACACACCCGCTTCACGAAACTATCGTGTGAGTGAGAGTATCAGTAAAACACTTATCCATTGCACTATTAGACCAGCCGATTCATTGATCGATGTGTATTAAGCAAACAATGGTTGTTGTTCCTAATGAAAATAATTGCTTTTGGTACTTTATCGTGTTTCTAGTATCACGAAGTAATGTTTTAATGAATTTAATATGAAAAACAATCATATTTTAGTACTAACGTGTGAAATGAGATGCCATCTTTCGTATAATTCACAATAGAGGTGTTATTTTTGCAAACAACCACTGTACAAAGCGGCATTTTGTAAAAAATCACAAGCAGTGAAGACGTCGCAAGTTGACATTCGACTAATGGCCGAAACTGGCAACAAGTCTTTTTGCGGCTAGATGCGTTCGCAAGCGCCACGCCTCCTTGCCATATCTCCTGTATTTATTATATCTGTGGAAAAACCTTACAATGCAAGGTCAGCTAAAACTGGCAATGTTTAGCTTGATAATAATGTCGTCGTATGTAATTTACGATTATAGTAATATCAATAAAATATAATCTAGTTGTTATTTTTGTTTTTAAAATTACAGTATACAGACGTAACAGTAGCACAACTACAACAAAGACCATTAATTATGCTGATAAAACTTTTTAGGGTTCCGTTGCCAAATGGCCAAAATGGAACCCTTATAGATTCGCCCCGTCACGTCCGTCTGTCTGTCCGTCCGTCCGTATGTCACAGCCTTTTTACTCCGAGACTATTGGGAGACTCTTGGTATCATACAGTTGAAATTTGGAGAGTAGGTGTCTTCTATGAACCGCTACACAAGTGGTGTAAAATTATGAAAAAAATAAAAAAGGGGTGGCTCTCAATACATATAACTGAGGGTTGATAAAAATAATTTCAATGTATATAACTGTGTGGGGTGTCTATTGACAGCTCTTAAAAAATGATATAGAGGTTCCTAAACACTTTTTTCTGAAGTAAATGTTTGATATTTGCTTCAAAAGCCGTAAAGATTATTTCCCCCCCCCACTAATTCAAAATCTATAAGGGTTCCGTTTTTGCCATTTGGCAACGGAACCCTAAAAGTATTTCAGAAACTTCGATGTCATTTTTAGGAGCTATCGATAATAGACACGCCACACAGTTATAACCCGCAGTTACAATAAATGTATAGGTACGTATAAACAAGGGTCAATAATATTTAAAGCATAAAAAAATCTTAGCGTTATGAGAGTTAAATGTAGTTTATGGTGTAAGTAATGAAGGAAAAATCGACCCGACTCAGCGAAACTTCCGGAAATACTACCCCTCTTACCCCCTGGTAATAGGGGTAGTATTTACGTTTTGAGGGGTGAATATTCGTTTTTTGCGAACTGCGGCTAAACTATGCATCCTATTGAAAAAAGTTTAATGTTAAAGTTGATAATAAAAAAATCGAAAACTTTATCATTGGGCATTCACCATAACCTCAAGATTATCGAGAAAAACGCAAATAAAAACGATAAAAACGTTGTTTTGGTTTTGAATTTATATCTCCCGCCATTTTTTTTATATTTAGATGAAACTCGGTGAAGATGTTTTTTTTATGTTTAAAACAAGCCTTGATTTTATGTTGATGTTTTACAAAGAAAATTTAAAAAAAGATCCAATTTTCAAGGGAAAAATTTGGTTAATAATTTGGTAATTCAAAAATCGAAAGACCGAAAAATTAGTAAGTAAGTAATCAAATAAATCATGTTATGTTTATGTTTATTTAAATTCACTAAAAACTAAACCCCCGAAATATTAACTTGAATTCCGTAAAACGAAGTTAACTGCACTTTCTGTAACAACTTTATACTGTGACTCTAAATTGCACAGCGGGGTTAGCGAGTTCATTTGAAATGCACGCTCGCGCGACTCGCTACGCGTGGAGGTAAGTAACGCAAAATGCCTACTGCGCTCGAATATCGCGGCCTTAATGATATACAGTCACGAGCACCAATATGTAAACACTAAGCAACTTTTAAATGTGATTATAGCCTACTGTTCTGTTTAAAATTGTAAGTAATGTGGTGTGTGTGCCGCTCAAACTCGCAGCCTTTGAGGCCGGGCCGATTTAGATTGCCATCCATACGTTACGAACGAGAAGGTGTCGTACCGAGCGCGGACCTTGCGGCGGAGGGCGGCGGGGAGGGCTGCGGCGCGGGGTTGCTGCTGCCGCACATCGCGCACTTCAGCGACTTGGGCCAGTTGTCATATGTGCACGTCTGCGAAAAACAGTCTATTCGTTAGTACCGCATCGTTTCTACGTGGCGTCGCGTCGTTTTTGTCTGTGTGGGGTAGGCACCAATACGTCTTGCATGCCGAGAAATTGGGAGAATGACAGAGATATCTACTAGACCAACGTTATGGCGTATGATCGTTTACTGGCGATCAATGATGGCCTGCCCAGCTGTAGTTTACTCCAAAACAATATTAAAAGCATGCATTGACATGGGAAGTGGTCAAGTGGGCCAATAAAGTAGTATTATGGACACTCGAAGAAGAAGAATGCACATATTAACTGATTCGCCGGGCTTTTTTAACCATCTAATTTCATAATAATAATGAGTTTTAGTTAATAGTGTAGATGAGGTCGAGACAAAGGATTGCTTAACAAATTCACAATAGACATTGTTTCCCTGACTGCACATTAGTTGAGTGTTCGCATGCACTGACCGGACAGGGCCACTTGGCCACGGACGAGGCGCTGGCGCCCTGCGGCGACGATATCCGCAGCGGCTTCAAGCGCTCGGCCACCGCCTCCGCACCTGAGGACCAACGCTCATGTACAGGCCAGTCGCTGACCCGCTGGCCCGCTGACCGACAGGGCTCTTGTGGCGACATAATAAATTGATCAGTTTATAACGATCCCATAGCTAGCACACAGGCTTCCACTCTGTGGGAGAGAGTGGGCTGTACTCCACCACGTAGGACCAGTCGTATCGGTAGGTAAGTCTTCGATTTTTTGACACTTTGAACTACTTTTGACACAATTAGCGGGGGAGGAAGAGTTGTTAGCAGGACTGGTGTTCATCAGTGTCAAGTCACTGTTGATGTGATAATAATTCTACGCTGCGCTATGCGACGTGAGTTACCGCAGATGTCGGGCGAGGGCAGCGCGCTGGCGCCGTCCTGCAGCCGGAAGATGTCCTCGTTGAGCACAGATTTTGGGCTGCGGCACATGGTACACTGCAACAATTTCAAATTTCACATGTTTCATCATCGCCACTCACATAATACAAGACAAGAAAGTAAAAAAAAAACACTTTTGGCGGATATTTCTTATTGCTTATAGAGATTAAACCCTCAGTGAGAATACATTAATCTATACGACTTCATGATCACCGACAGCCTCGTGCCACCCGCTGTCGAGTAAAGGCCTCCTGCTTTCTGTGCCGTGCTCCACTGTAAGACTTGACCATATTTATTCTGTTTCAGAAGAGTCCGAACCGTCAATTGTGGGTGCAGAAAAGCCGTGTTAATAATACGTAACTACGTACATGATAATTATGTAGGTACTATCAAAAGCTGGTAGTCATTTCAGCTTAGGTCGTGCTGACTATTCACGTATCAGACAGAACACTGTCGAGTGTGCTAGGATAAGAGTGCGAAAGGAAAGGATATAACTAGCTACACATAATTTTAATATTTAAATAAATCATTCGAATAATGCCCACATGACCAACTGCACACAAGAACTTTCGCTCGTTAACAAAATGATTAACATTTACAAATTTTAAACTCATATTAATTAAGGAAGATTATGATTTATTTATATCTGAGTAGATCTATGTACGTCGCAGACGTGTAGCGAGCGTGAAGCATAGTCTCGTGACAGGAGAGCGTCGCGTCGCGTCAGCACGAACCGCTCACAAAGTGAAAGTGTTAGCAATTAGATAAAGCTTTATACGCTATCATTGATAGCTTGAGAACGGCAGTCGGCAACCGCAATCCGTGATGCTGTTTTTCATAATTTTAGAACATAGCAGTTGCGACGTTCCATCGACATGATCTATCGTCATAGTTTCCCAGATTGGTTTCATGTGCGACCTAGTTTATTCTAGACAACAATCCAATCAAAATGTACGAGAACAAAAGCAAGTCATTGTGAATACGATAAGCGTCCACACAATACACAAAAAGTTATAAAAACCAGTCTTTGTGTTTTATAGTGTAGTTATGACTGCCTACATAAAAGGTTATTAATTAGCGAGTAACATGAATAAACAATAAGAGTCATAGTTTATGAGGTGGATCAGCGCGACGTCCTTTGTGTCTGCGGATCCCACATATTCTGTTCGGCCAGATAATGTGAGCTCCGTCACTGAGTAACAACACACAGAAAGCCCACTTTAACAACGCGCGATATAAAATTCATGTGTTGACTCTGTACCACTGCCGTAGGCTTGAACTTTGTTTTGTGTTAATGTTATTTAAGTTGACTAGTATTTGAGTAGCTCAATACTTAAGTACTGCAACTTAGATGCTTGTGCTAAGTTGACGACAACAGTTGCAGTGAAGAGATTTGAGCTTACAACCTCTCGCTTGCTAGTCCGCGCCTTAACCGTTGCGATATTGTTTACGTTGAAGCGCAATCTATAATGTGCTCTAATAACAACTTCGGAAACCGTATGAGATTATAAATGTAAACAGACACGCGACAACGCGACGGAACGGATTCAGTATGAATGCCAGGCGAAGGAGTTGGCAGTGGAGTTTCTGTATATTTTGTTATATCTGGATGACGTAACATAAAATAACATAATTATAAAAACAAAAAAACCAGACTGGAAAGCAAAAACCAATACCCATTCGGCTTTTACCCAGGCGCTCCATAATTTTATTCCCGGCGGCGGCTCCAAATTAAAACAGCAATATAAATAAAATCTTTCCCATGAGCTTCAAAAATTTTAAAGTACAGATTGCACAAAAAATAATTTTGTGATATGAAAATCTGTTTGTGATTTTTTATATTTAATGGAGCCTATTTAAAATTTTAATATGGCATAGGGCTAATTTGTGATATCAGAAACTGTGATTTTTTTAATGTATTTTGTTTTTAATATAAAATGCATAGATTAAGAGCGTTTACGCCGTCCATGCGCTGTTTGACTCCAAAACAGTACTTTTCAAACCCTTTAATACCATCAACCCTTTATTTTACAAAAATGATAATTACTAATAACTTTAGGAAATTTCGTTGTCTCAATTGTTGTAGACAAAAATATTTCAATTAATAGAGTATTGGTAAATTCTATCAAGATAACTCAGCAGAGGTTTTCTTGATTTCCCTTTCAGCGTCAGTTTCGAAGCTCTTATTATAGGAAACTATTATTTTTAACTAATTACTAAGATCCTAAGGAAAATAGTTAATGACAATTTTTTTTTGATTTAGGTATCTTTCTATAAGAAATTAAAGTTCAAATAATGTGAAATATTAAGGGATTAAAATGATTTTTTCACCGATATATCTTACTTAATTTAATATAATAATAGCTTAATATAATACAAGAACATATGCTTTAAAACATCCAATTTAAAATTTCAACTAATTTACAGTGATTATTTTTCTATTAATATTTGAAAACTACTATAAACCATTGCGCACGAGCAATTTCAAATCAGTCCCATGCTATGCTCTCTTAGAACATTGCAGCCTGCTTGAAGCTTTTGTATGGAAACTAGCTCCATCTATCCCCCATGGTGAAAACTATTTACTAGTTGGTTACCACTATAAAACTGTGATTGGATTTAATCTAAAATAACATTAACAATAAACCATATCAATTTAATTTACATTAATCTCAATAAGTAAATAAAAATAATAAAAGAATTAATTCAATCAATTACAAAAACGTATTTTAGTCATATGGTTACACTGTCAACCGTCTGTCAGTCTGTCACAAAGAAAAATGCGTTATTTTGATTTCATTCGAGATTTTGGATTTCGGATGAGATTGTTTGTTTGAATGAAAAATTTTGCCCTGGATTTTGATTTCGAGTTGAGCCGCTGCTCCTCCGTTTTGGCGGGGCGAGGTCACAAGTGCTTTGTTCATTTGTTGTGAGATAGGACTCTGTGTGAGAAATTGACTCTGGTTTGAGACAGGACTCGTAGTTAGTGTTAAGTGTGAGAAATTGACTCTTCTGTTCTTAATTTTGTGGTGTTGAACTTAATTAAGTATTTATACAATTAATTAAATAAGTTGTAAACACTAGCCTTGACCAAGTTCGAAAATAAAAGTATGGTAATTTTAAAACGTTTTTTATTCAGTTTGTATTGTATTATTTCCATCTAGATTTTACTTGCCACACCATGTTTTGTCACACGTTCTAGTACATTTTTATGTAAAACAATCTTAATACATGTGAATGACAATATTATGGTACAAAGCACAAGTGACAAAATGAATTGATTCATTGGCCGTTCCCAATAATCGATATATCGGCTCTTTATCCTACTAGAGATATTTTTTGATATTACTTCTAAAGACTTAAGTCAAAAATCTTATCTCTAAAGGGAAAGAGCTGATAAATCGGTTATGGGTTGGGAACGGCCTTAAATAAATTTACAGGTACTATAATGCTGTAGGTACCTATAAATTATGGACTTAGTTCGTCACCGCCACGGATAGATGGCGCTGCTTGTATGATGACGGAAATGCGGTTGAGAGTGCCGTCTATCTCCATATATATATAGTAGTCTTTGATCAGTCCGCCGCGAGGCTTTCTAGAGAGAGGACATGTCGCTCGGCGCTCTGCCTGACCTGAGTTGACTTCAGTCGTACTTAGAAGTATAGCGGACGTTTATAGTGTGATTGAAAAATCTTGGTACTTTGATGTTTAATTTTTTTTATTATTATTTTTGATGACTGACAATGTTTTTAGTGACAACAAATATTTACCCTATTTTTTACCTACGAATTTTATTTATTAAAACTTTTACTTATTTAATTTTTTTTTTTTTTGTAAATAACAACACAAATTGTTTTTAAAGTTAACGCCAACCTATTGTATTTCCCTCATAAGAGGTGTCACTAAGAGGAACATCACGTCAGGTTAAAATATAATATAAAATAAACATAAGTAAATCCGTATAAAGTGATTTATTTGAATAGAATAAGAAATATTTATTAATCAATCACAAATCAATAATAATTAACGAAGTTCGGTTTCTTTCTAAAGTTTAGATCAACAAATTCATATTTGAATAACTAAAAAACGACTTTAATATTATTCATAATTATAGCTATACTTGCAATATATTATTAAATACTTATTTTATGCACTCGTAGTTTAGTAATCCGTGTACATTCAAATTCAAATTAAATTTTACTACACCAATTGTACTCGAACGGATCATAGTGGGTTAGTTTGACTCTAGCGCAAGAGAACGCGCCAGCACTATGCACACAGACACACGCGCTTCTGTGTGCGTAAAAAATGTATTGAATTACCTAAACTTGACTTACTACTTACTGCGCGATAGACGTAAACGCTCTTAAGGTCAATTTAAATGAGAAGACTGTAATTTTTAATTCTTTTTGACATGACATAAAGTCAATTTGTGAAGACAGTAAGTGCATTGTGAGATTATATTTTTCAATTTAACAATAGGTATAAGTACATACTTAGCATAAGATTGATTTGTGACTCTCTATGTACTGAAACTATAACACCACGAAATTATAACATTAATGTTATCAATTTGTGTTTTGTTGACCTTACGCAATTTGGTTTGAAGCCGCTGGGAACATTTTTAGTATTTTATGATTTTAACTAATAAAATTATGCAGCTCTTGGGAATCAATGTATGGAGAGAAATTGTATGGAAGTCAGTAGATTTGGAGCTCCTGGGAATATATAATATATAATAGCCACCCATCCCATGTTTTATTATTTTTATATAATTCAATGGGTCCATCCCATCCATTTCATTCAATTACTTTTTATATTCAATTTAAAAATGTGAGAGATTTCACAGACAATTTAACTTCTTGAATTTTTTAAACTTTTATATGATTTGTCAGAGGCGGTCCTAGAAAAAAATTTAGGCGGTGCATTATTTTGCGGCTTACATTGGCGCCTACCTTCCCCCACCCCTCTTAAACAAAATAAGAACTATTGCAGTCATCATAAAATAAAAATAAATAAAAAGGTTTATTGCAGAAACTTGTACAACTTTTACAGTAAAACTTGCATAGGGACCTCCTTTTAAGTTAAAGTTATACCTGTGCTAGGAGGCCCCGTTCTTCAATGGCAAATTATAAAATGGTAAAAGTGGTGTACAAAACTAAAATAGTGCTTAAATAAAAAATATAAGTAGCAAAAAATTATAAGTAAAAAAAAATATGTAAAATCTAAAATTAAACAGGATGAGATTTGAACAGTGACAAACAAAATAAAATAAAAGAAACAAAAAAGAACTTGGAGAGATCTATCCTAAAATAGAGTGTGTGTGCGCATAATTATGTCTATCTTTTCAGCTCATATTGACGATGCTTGCAGCAATAATTCAATGTCATTATAGGTCTTCAGTTTTAGCCATTGGGCTATTGCCTTTTTGCAGTCTTTAGTAGTCATGGGTTAAATCTTAATTATTTTATTATATAGAGCAGCGGAATTTCTTTTCAATTGCCTTTTAGCATAATTATGTAGTTTTAACGAATTCTCCTGGTATACAACACGGTATTTTCGTCTTCTTTCCTGCGAGTGAGGGTCATGCAGGACTTTGTGTAATTTTAGCACAGCATGGAGGATGTATACTTTTCTGACTGTGAGAATGGCGCTGAGGGAGTATAACTCATTGGTTGGGAATTTGTAAGATTTAGTATACATGACCTTGATAAAAGATCTCTGCTCACTCTAGCTCAAGAAACTTCGTTTTTGTCGAACCGCCCCACACGGGTATGCAGTAGATAAGAATTGATTGAGCCAGAGATATTTCAGTTAACATTTTTTTAGTTGTCACATGTCTTAGGTTCTTAAATATCCAGATAAGTTTCCTCGTACGGGCCATGACCATATCTATATGAGTATGCCGAAATAACCGCTCATCAACTATTATACCTAGGTATTTTATATGAGTCACTTTTTCAATATTTTTACATGATCTATAACTCAACCGTTAAAGTGCATTGATGTCTGTTGAGTGTTGACTGTGTATGGGTAGCATCACTGTAG
Source organism: Standfussiana lucernea (assembly GCA_964057025.1). Taxonomy (NCBI): domain Eukaryota; kingdom Metazoa; phylum Arthropoda; class Insecta; order Lepidoptera; family Noctuidae; genus Standfussiana; species Standfussiana lucernea. Next base: position 14,239,409 of record OZ059807.1, on the reverse strand, counting down.
GCTTTTATTTGGCTTGGAGAATTTGCATCATGAACATACATTATTCCGAGAAATCAAGAAAACAACAGATCTCAAAACAGCACTTAACATATTACGCGTACGCATTTGCATGGCTCAAATATGGAGTTATCTTATGGGGAAATAGTACAAATGCGCCTACATTATTCACTCTACAGAAAAAAATTATTAGAATTTTAATAAATATCAAAGATACGGACTCCTGTAAACCTCACTTTAAAGATCTAAAAATATTAACCCTGCCCTGCCTCTACATACTTGAAATTTGTAAATTTGTAAGAAAATATCCACAGTTCTATACCAAAAGAGGAGATATCCAAACAAAAATTGCACTTAGACATGAAAGCAGATTAAACATACCCAATTCACAATTAAAAATGCACTCTTCTAGTACATTTGTTATGTCCATTAAAATTTATAATAAGTTACCGGATACATCAAAAATAAAAATAATGTCTTTATCAATAAATTATAGCAATTTCTAATAACAAAAAGCTACTACACTATTGACGAATACTTTAGCGATAAATTTCAACAACAATAAAAACAATATATACATAATATTTAGTTCATTATAATTGTTAATAATGTAATTCGTGCAATATAATATAAAAATACATAAATATAACTTAAAACCAAATATACAAATAGCATAAAAGCAAATAATACTATAATAATACTATTTTAACGATACTACTTATCTTAATTTATTACATATATATTTATTTTTTTCCTTAACAAAAAGCGCCTTCATCCTCTCTCCTATTAAAAATTAACTTTGCTGTGCCCGACAGGGTCCATAATTGATTCGATGTTTTAACATACCGACTGTTATATGATGTACACATTATGGAATGCAATAAAGTATTGAGTATTCCTCGTGATAATGTCCCTTTCAAATATCTCATTATGCGCTTAACCATACGCCAGTTGCTAGAAGTTGGCTTTTCCAAGATCCTTGAAGCCAATCCTACAGCATAAGCCAGATCAGGGCGAGTGCCCACCATCATCTTTGATCTCCTTGTTGTCAAACTCAGTTCCGTTATCACTCAATAGTGTTTTAATTACATGTCCCGCGACTGTCGCTTCTTGTAGCATTATTCTCAATTTGTCTTTGACGTCGCTTTTGTTTCTAATGCAATAAACCATGCAGTATCCGGAATAGTCATCTTTAAAAAGGACATAGTAACGATATTTAATAAAACTCATATGGAAAGGACAGCAAACATCTGTATGAATTATGTCTCCTGGCTGTGTAGATCTCTCTCGTATGCCAAACTTCAATCTATGCATTTTTCCGTAGATACAAGCTTCACACAACTGTTTCTTTATTGGAAGTGACAATCCCAATCTCTTCCAATCACTTTGAATTACTTCCTTAACGTGCCTTTTGTTGCGCTAATCTCTCATGATAGAGCTGCATCAAATAACTTGTAGTATTGGCCAGTACAGGTACTGGTGGGAAGTCATTGCAAACTTTCAACTTAAAAAGTCCTCCACAGTGATTACGTTTGCCAACAACTGATACTTCCCCATTCAAAATGACTTCGCAAGTTTCCGGGGTCGAGATGTACTTGCTAATTCTCTGTTTATCATGCATAGCTAGCACTGAATACAGATTTTTCTGGATCTCTGGCACATACCAAACGTCTATGAGTGCTATGTTCACAATCTTTCCTTTGACATCTGCTTCCAAATGAATTGTTCCTTTGCCTTTTGCTTGAACAATGTTACCATTAGCTGTAGTAACTCCTTGGATGTCGTCAAACTCTTGGAATATTTGAAACAGGTCACTCCTGTTGGTTACGTGACTAGTCGCCCCATTGTCCACGTACCATGACTCTTTATCTTGCGGTATGAATGCCATAATATCCACGCTCATAATAGCCATATTCACACCTTGACTTGAAGATGGCTTGTCTTTACTGTCTTTTGGCGGGCCACCATCTTTCATCCACTTTTGGCAGGATCTTACTCGATGTCCCATCGCATGGCAGTAATTGCATCTCATATGCTTGTCCTTATTCTTCTTTTCTTTACGAATCGTGCTATTCTGCGTCGTCACTAATACCTCTTCACTCGATTCACCATTCTTCTTTTCAAGTGACTTCTCATGAGCGCAAAGGTTGCTTGTCAAACCTTCTACAGTCCTCTGCTCTTTGGCTAACATCAACCAACTTGATTTAAACTCGAAATACTTCTGATCTAATGTATCCAGGATTTTGCAAATAAGGAATATTTCTGGTAGTTTCTTATTGGGATCATCTTTACTAATCTCTCTATTCAACTGACACCAGAGAGTCTTCAATTTGCAAATATGTGTGACCATATCATCAGAGTGTTCTAATTTAAATCCGAAGAAATCTAGGCAGAGATTATAAGCTCGATTCTCATTATCTCCGTCGAATAACCGATGTAGTTCCAGCCAAACTTCTCTTGGACATGTGAATGACATTACCTTTGTAACGGTATCTTTGTTTAAATTTGTTGAAAGCAGGATCATAGCATTGTTCCCTGCCTGTATAAAACGCGCTAGTTTCGTTCTAAATGCAGTAACTTCTTGGTCTCCTACACCTGCCGTCAACACGGGTCTTTTACATTTTCCTTCTGCTATATCCAAAGCATCGGCTATGTTTCTTAGCAGTATGGATATTTTATATTTCCATGTATCCCAGTTACTCTTGCCTTGAAGTGGTGAAATATGTACCTTTGTACTTAAATTTTCCACTTTTTCGCTCGTTTCCATTTTTCCGCTAGCACATAACCAGACTAAGCAGTGAAGCGTCTCAAGCGAAACTTAAAGGATTGTAAAGAGAATCAGAGAGCATAGAATCACTACGAATAATAGAAAATATAATTAGAGAAAAACGTATATTAAACAAAAACGTAAAAGGTGACAAGTCTTATAAAAAGAAAACTCATGTGACTACAGCTGACAAACAACAAAGAGGCATTAATAAAAAATTAAATGAGAAACCAAAAGATGATTTTCAAATACCTATTCAATGATACCCAACTTAACATAGTTTGTCGACTTTTTATTTTTCACAATATGACGCCTGTTTGTCGCCATATTGAATTTTGATAACTGCCATGTCTTTAGTGATTCTCGTAAGATTAAGACAAAGCGATTGACGTAAGAATTATCAAAATCGGCCCACGCGTTTGGTCTCTAGAGCGCCACAAAGGAATAAACATACAAATTAGGCTGATAAACACATTACCCCTCGTCAGTCGGGTAATGAGCCTTCTACATATGATTCTACGATGGTTTAGCAAGTGATGTGAACTTGAAAAAGTGTTACAATGGAGTAGATGGATACCTTTCGTGAGAGTGGGAAGTTTTCGTAGGTGCACACGTCGCAGCACCACTTGGCGCCCTCTGTCGCCGGCACAGAGCTTGCCGTCATCTGAAGCAATTATATGTTGCTGATTACGTCACGCGCGTATCGTCCTAAAGGTGGCGAGATTCTACTAAGTCCTACACCTCAATTATTATTCCAGGAACAAGAGCTAATTGGTTAGGCATAAAATGAGCTAACGTAAAAAAAAATATATTGCAGCTTATTCGGAATCCCGCGTTTTTGGAAGCAGCATCGGCCACACTTAGAAATGAATGGATCAGCAGCACATCATGATAAGATAACATCACGCCTGTAGGTAATCGCCGAAGGGTTAGATAGAGGTGTACTTAACATTCCACCCAAATTTCGTCAGCAGTGTTTAAGTCCCAAGTAATAGGGGGCGACCCGTCGCTGCTACTGAGAAACGTCTGATGGAAAAATTCAATAAAACTTTGCCCGACCCGGGAATCGAACCAAGGGCCTCACTTAACAGTTGCGGTTGAAGCAGGCAACAAGGCATTTCAAAGTACCAGCTGAATTGCGAAAACGGCTCCTACGGCTACGAAAGCGCAAACTGCTACGCATTTAACGTCAAAACTGTTCCCATTGACGTGTGCTTGAATGAACACCTAAATTAAAACTTAAGTTCTGGTTGAAATGATGTTTGACGTTGCTTATTTGTCACTGCTTAAGCAAGCTAGCAACAAGATAGCACTACTTTGCAGATAGTTGTGGCCGTTATTGTAATGTTGTGCTTTGTATTCACCTGGGCACCGGGCAACATTGTGCAGCCGAGACCACTCCACTAGAGCAACCAATAATTGCATTCATTGTCAACAGTGATACAATGCGTGCCAACTGCCTACACAATGGCTACCTTAACTAATATTATAAAGAGGTAAAGTTCGTAAGTTTGGATGCAGGAGGTAATCTCCGAAACTACAAATCTGATTTTTAAAAAATCCTTCACTGATGGAACTCTACACGATTACAGAGTGTCATAGGATACATTTTGCTCTCTGCATACTAATTTGGGGGCAGAAGCTAGTCGCTATAACCACAGGCCATAAATTAACTTTATTGAGCTGTCAACTGATACTGGCTAATGGTTACTCAGCATCATAAAAAATGTTAAAAGCAGTGTTAGCCAAGTGGTGTGACAGTTGGACTGCCAAGTCATAGGTCACAAGTTCGAACCCAAGGCACGAACCTCTTTATTTTTCGGATTCATGTGCATATTGTGTAATTATCACTAACTTCAGTGATGGAAAACATTGTGAGGAAACCAAACTTGCCTGAGATATATTTCTCGACGGCAGGTAAAGCCAAGTCAGACGCCCATGAGCGGCATAAATATTCTGACACCAGGTTACGAACATTCACGAAAAAGAATAGAAGAAGCATCCTGCCCGCTTCTGCGCCACTAATCAGTCACAATTTGCAAAATACACACTAAGTCGAGTTTGGATGTACCATTCTTTCTACTTACATTTTTAATCAATTTGATCAGCCAAGGACTGCATGGTATTGTCAGTTTTTTTTTAAAACAAATAGCATTATAAAATCAAATTATCATAGCTAGCTTCGCTAGCATAGCTTTATCTTTTAATGTAATTCAATAAAATTTATATCATGGAAGCTATTTTGATTGAAAATTCCAATACAATTGTTTGCAAGGTCATTATGATAATGCAACTTCTACATTCGGTCAGACAAGCCGCCCAGCTGCACCACACTCATTGTATGTGACACATGACCCTACGGGTATGTTACTTCTTCCATTGAATTAATGTTAATGGGAATAGTAATGAGCAAGTCCTTAATGTATTGTACATTAATAACTTGCAATGATTCAGATCTACTTGTAAATAAACAGATAATTCTGCTTTAGTGCCTCAATGGCAGGAATTAAAAGGACATACAAACGAAACTATTTGTTGGCAGAAAGATTTGACCAAACTATATCCATCACATTCCTGGAATGTTATGTGACATTAATGATTACTCCAACATCGTAAAGACAACCATCACTATTATATATAAGTTATCAACAGAGCATCATAGATATGTAAGATCGTAGGATCTTATCAAAGGTCAACCAGTACCCCTGCAAAAATATTAGAAACCAGCAAGGTACCACAACCTTGTTAATTCGGGGTGGAAGGGACACCAACGCGAAAACCACATACTCAGTACATCATTCTGAACCCCCCTCCCTCATAGAAATTTTTCCTTGGTTATTAAAATAAAGAAATCAGCTGTTTTTCACTCATGTACTGCACTGATTTAAAATTATGTATGTTATTATCTGCTGATGTTTGGTTCAAACTACAGTTGTAATAGAATAACAAGTTTAAGTGAGTGTGAAGAGTTGTTAGCACACCCGTGTACCATGTGGGGTGTGATGTGAAAGGGAGTCACCTGGCTGATGGTGGTCTGTGAGACGTTGGTGGAGGCGTCGATTGTGGCGCACTCGGCGCCTGGCGCGCCCGGCTCGCCGAGCGACGCGCTGTTCCTGCTCCCGTCATTCTGCACCTCCTCACTCATCTTACCATCAATTATAACATTGAGAATAAACTTCACGCGCAACACTTCACAATCAACTACTATGAGGTTCTCATTATACGAGATTCTTTAGTATTGCTAAACTTCTATTTACACAGGTGTACTGTTTATCGACGAATGTTCCGTTACGTGCGCCTGTAGACAGTTTTCCGTGACCTAAAAACAAACGTACATCAGGAACTGACTGTTGTGAATACCAACAAATACTCACGGACTGAGAAAATAGAAAGGAGAGTGTTATTTTCACTTCAAGAATTTCTTATTGGTATCATTGACAGGTCGCGACACAACATACGTGAATGCGAAACTTATTTAATATAGATCCGAGGTTGTTGATATGATACTTGGCATCGTTCTTCCTAGAATTTTGGCGTCGTTACACAACATAGAACATCGAGAGTGCGATAGCTTAAGGTCAAGACTACTAGAGCGATACGATTTACTTACACTATGCTGACGATGTGACGGTCAACTTCGAACGGTTTTGCTCGTGAAAATTGCCAAACAATGAATAAAACAAACCCGGGGGAGACGGAAGAAAACATAAAAGAAACAATGGAAATAGAGGCAATTATGTTTATACGGTATTTTGACAAATTTTGTGTCAATTTTGGTGTCATTCAACGAAACGAGATGGCTCACTCACCTTTTGTCAAAATGAAATGTAATTGGATACAACGATCTAATTTTTCCTCAACACAAGTTTTCTGCCAATGAGAAACATGATTCTTCTTATAGACAAACCATCAACCAATAATGATAAAGTATGTGAGTTTATTCAAAATGGCTACCCTAAAAAAGTAAAAGATTTATGTCTCTGGTTGTGTTGTGCGTTCCGTTTTAAGAATGGTTGATCCAAATAGTACGTCAGTGACGATCATTTCTGAAAATAATGATAATTCACGAATGACGAATGGTGTCATGTAAATGACAAATTTTTGGTATAACTGTTTTCCGCATTTTCAAAATAATAGTTTTTTACTTAAAGCTGGAATATTTTAAAATTATTTAGTAATAAGTTAAAATTCAGTTTTTGAGTTCGAATGAATTTTAGACGAATTTTGTCGAAAAGTTCCTTGCGGTCGTCGTCATCCTCGGCGAAAAGTCAGAAGAAGCCGGAGGAAGTAACGAAATTACAAAGTGAATTAGAATTACTCAAGCAAACAATCGATTCTTTAAAAGTTTCTGTAGAAAGTAGAGATGCAGCAATAGGTACTCTAGCTCGTGAAAAAGAGAAAATATATGTTGAACTAAAAAGTGCACAAAGAACAAATAGGAACTTACATCAACAACTTGTTGATGAAAGGTAAAAAAAATATTCTTACTGTGCGTTCCCACAGGCGAAACATATACCTACATAAAATATGTTGAAAGTAAAACTCTATACTGTCTCTCCCTCTCCTATTAGTTGAAATGTTTTATCTCCTCAAACAACATAATTTTAAGATAGTCGCACAGTTTCGAAACAGACGAAAGGGAGGTGCATGTTTAGCTCCACGAAGCGAACTCATAATTTTTTGTATTACTGCCTAGGGTAGCTTCCCGGCGGCGCGGGCCGGGCGCCCAGAGCAGAATATACGTAATGCCAATTATTTTCGTGTCTCGTGTCATTTCAGAATGCTTAAAATACTAGGTACACTATAATGTATTTCTTTTTTTTATTTCAAAATTTTAGGGACATTCATTCTAAGGAAAAGGATTTTTTCATCAACGAGATTAAGAGGTTGCCTAAACACGGCGAAAACGAAATAAACGTTCAAGAGAGTAAGGACGTAAGTATCATGTTAATACTTGTTAAATAAAAATCAATTAAGCATTGTAGTTTAGCTTCTTCATTCACAATAATCTTTTTTCAGTTATCCAAAAATCAAGTAAAGGTCTCCTTACTTGACGAATTAAAAGTTAAGGATGAAATAATTTACAATATCGGTGCTAAGTATTTAAAAATGAAATCGAGCAAACAGTTTTTCCAAAAGAAATTTGAAAAATTACAGTTTCAAAACAAAAAGGTATCTGCTGCTTTAATATTCTTCATAATATTTTCGGTTTCCTGCCACGGACGGTTGCAGTTGCTATACACGTGTATGTTGCACACAAAACATGTTAAATATTCACATAAAACATGTTGAAATCTCTATTTTTCTCTTAGTTGGAATCTTTTATCACATCAGAAAATATGGTTCTATGTGAATGTTCCACTTGTGCGACCACGCAGTTAGCGCGTGCTACTGCTGCTACTGCGTTATTTGTTATGGTGAACGGTTTGCACTTTGTCTCTTCGTTTGTAAACGTCTGTTTTAATGTATAAGTGTAAAATTTAAAAATCATTGATTTATTATAATATTTATTTGTACCTTATAGATATTTGCACGTCATGAGAAATGGCAGGCCCAATCTTATTTAAGATCTTGCATGCATTTGTATTATTTTAATTCTGTATGTATGTTTGAGCAAATAAAATTACTTATTCTTGTTCTGTTTTATTATTTTTCAGACATGTGAGGATATTATTTTATTGTTACAAGATAATAGAAAAACCTTGGATAGTCTCCTAGATAAGTTATTAAAATCTGCTTCAGTATCTCAAGACAGTAAAAAGTATTTAAAAATATTGCAAATCAACGCCAGTTTGCATTACGAAAATACTCAACTTAAAATACATCTTACATCTCAGCAAGGGTCGCCAAACAATGCGTTACTACAGCACTCGGAGAAGCGTTCTTGGATTGATGAACAAATACCGTCTGGAAGTAAGTCAGAACACACAATGAATCGTCAGTCTTCTCATTCAAAAATAAAATTACATAAGATGCTCGAAGGTGTTAAAAGCTTCAAGTACATTCATAGAACTTTTTCGCCGCATGTCCGAGGTACGATTTGTAGATCAGTTTCAGATTCTTGTATTGTGAGATCGACTTTAAGTGAACTATGCTAGTAATATACCTACTTTAAATCTAAATGAAATTGTTTTATTAAGTTTTACTTCATAGCGAGTCGATGTTAATTTATATTGAGTCAGCCCATGGCGACGAGTTTGGTACTTTTAGTAGCGTCCATCAGCTCTTGTAATGTGCAGGCAACAGGACAGGCAGGACAAGATATCAAGTGTCCCGTCGTTTGTGGGACAATACCACATTTACACTCCAAGGCAGAGTCATCTATTAATCTCCACCTGAATAGGTTTTCCTTGCTTCGGCCAACCTGTGTCTCGCTCGCCATTACGATAGGTACCTACTTGCTTAGTAAAATGAAGATAAATCTGTAGAGAATTAAAAATGATGGACGTTAGCAATAGCGCCAAACACGTAGCACAGTGGGTCGGCGGCCTCTTTATAGATTGCCATCGACACGCTAAAAAAAATATTATGATGAAATGGCGACAGGTCACTGGAACAACTTGCAACCCACGGATGCCCCTCAAGATAAAGGGGAAAATATACAAATCCGTGATCAGAATGATGGACTATGATGAAGTTGCATAAAAAACGATTGCATATAGCGGAGATGAAAACGTTGAGATGGATAAATGTGGAAGTGACAAGAATAGATAAAGTAAGGAATGAGTTAGAGGATGTTTGAAAGTGGCGCAGTGTTACAGAAAAAGGAAGTCATCTGTCTTGGTATGGACATGTAATGAGGAAGGATGAAACACATGTTACTAAAAGGGCGATGGATATTAATGTTGATGGAAGGAAAGGGAGAGGAAGGCCAAATAAAATAAGGATGGATTGTGTGAGGAATGATATGAAACATCGTGACATCTGATAGGGGAGAGTGGAAGAAGAAAACATGTTGCGCCGACCCCATGATTAATGGGACAAGAGCAGGAAGATGATGATCGACACACTAAAAAGAAGAAGTTCCAAAGCTCTCCGAAATGCAACCGATATGAAAACTGATAGGCTGGCAACTTTGCGGCGATGTTCAAGGCTTTGGAGCTTGGCTTTGATAAGGGAGTCGTTGTCAATGAGCCTTTTGACACGTCGTTCAATAGCTTCCGACGCTTGCAGCTAGTACTTGGCTGATCCATCCCATAGGTGCGAACAGTATTCCATGCACGATCGAACTTGTGCTTGTTATAATGTGAGTAGCTGTTCCGAAGTGAAGTACTTTCGCGCCTTTGCAAGAACAGCCAGCTTTCTAGCGGCAAATTGGGCCAACTTGCACTCAATGTAGGACCAAAGTTGAGGGTCGAGGTCAGAGTAACACCAAGAAGTTCGAGACAGATACATTTCGGAATCAATATGATGGGTTACTGATGATTTATTGTGATTCTAATTCTATAATATTGATGATTCATGTAGCCTAAAAGTTGATAAGATCGCGATTTCAGAACGTAGCAATCATTGTCTATGAAAAAGTTTTTCGCAATAATGTTGCAAGCAATAGGCCATTTTCCAATTTCGAGGGAGTATGGAAAATATGGCTAATCTTTTAAAATGTTTTATGAAGCCTTAGAACAATCAAGTTGTAAGGATTTTCAAACTATATATCAAGCCTAGCATGCTTAATCTATTCACATACATAAACATTCCTTGAAACAAAGTTCCCAATCTCAAAAAGTTATTATTAACAAATAGTATACCATATCTGATGCATGCATCAAACATAATATTATATTTTAACATAAAATTATATCTACTAATTTAGTAGATATAATTTTAATTTAGACTTATGTTGTTTCTTTACTAAACAAGTATAATATTGTATTATTTTATTCCAGAATAAGATGAGATCAGTAGGTATCTAGTATCTGTGAATAATTTCCTATAAATAATTCATCAAAATGGTCAGTGGTGATTTTGAAAGTGGGGTGGTGTACAAATAAAGTATTGGAAGGAGACTCACGAGTGTTTTGTTGGCAACATTGATCTCCAGATTTGTGTGCGCCGGCATCGCACGTGAACGTGTCGCAAAATCTCAATAAATTAGTGAAATCACCATGTCGGACGAATATTTCTATGGTAAGTCTTTATCTTTATACTGTTGCGCCTACTTTAATAGTTTTATTTGCATGTTTCGCATTGTACTTTGTCCTTAAATAAGATTGTAACATAGCGTCAGCTTTGACACCCGGCTCGCCATTTTATTTCACAATATTAAGTGGATATTTGTTTGAATCGCTATTTGTAGTTCTATCATAATGTTTAATTCGTTAGTGTTCTTTGTTGATTATAAATTTAACGTATTTCAAGTAAATAACCGACTTGCCGCCATTTTTGATTAAGGAAATTGAAACGGCTAATTTCTTCTGTAAGTTCGTAATGGCGTTGCTAAGCCAAGAATTAATACTACATCCCACGCGAGATGCGAGCTATTGATTTTTTTGCTAACGCATGGTGCGTTTGAAATATGCAAAATCAGTGGTGGTTAGGCGCGCAATTTGAATGTGCGGCGTCCAAGCCGCGACTGATTACATGCCATTGACGCCAAGCATTTGCTATAATGCCAACTCCGCTGATACATACAGCTCGCGGCGAGCACCGTTGTTGTTTATGGTCGGTGCCGCGATGTCAGCGTTTTTGAGGTTATGATGACAAAATTAACACGATGCGGTCGCCTGCTGCGATGCCGCCATGTCTCACGCTAGACGATACCGATTGCATGAGTCTCATTAAACATGTTGGTGAATGTTTCAGGTGTAACTCTGTCAGCGTCACATCAGTCCGAGACATGGGACCCAGAGGCGAAGGCGGAGTACCCCCGCAGCAACAAGCTGCTCATACGTCAAGCACTGTTGGGTCCAGATGCCAAGTCTGATGAACTCAATGTTGTTCAGGTATTATCACATTGTCTCAGTAAACTAGTGTATGAGTTAGGGAAACAAATTAAAATCCAAATTATGATCCAAGGAAAAGTGCCGTCTCTTCTTATTCAAGACTCAAGTCTTATAGCTTGTACACAATATCATGTGCTCAAATCTTTTATAGATTGCAATGATTTGCATTTAAGCTTTGTTTGAACTGCATTGCATCATTGACAGGCAATATGTGGTACTTTCACTATCTAATTGTTCAGATAGTGATAGACTAGCACTTAGAAAGGCCGACTTATCCAGTCATTATCTTCCTATCAATCATCTAATCAAAGTTTTCCATCACCTAGGCAATTCAGCTATTTGATTTGATGTTATTTTGTACAGGTAGAAACCATGTCACTCCAGGAGACTGTCAAGATCCCGGTGGCAGTATTGAAGGCGGGAGAGACGAGACATGCACGTCTTGACATTGAGTTCCCAGATGCCCCGGTCACATTTACTCTCATTCAGGTAATCTGTCAATATTTTATTTTGTTAAACTTTTTCTTTTGAATTGTCCATTCAAGGTGTTCTTAAGGAATAATTGGATTGTTAAAGTTATTATTTGTATAAAATGAGTCATTGTTACTCGGCCACCACCACATTTGATAACAAATCAGTTTTATTTCAGGTGTATTTTTTATTATACTATGTTCAAATTCAATGATTCTTCAAATAATGATCTGCATTCAATTTTCAAGAAGACTGAAATGATGATAAAAACTAACCATTGGTAATTTGATGGGCACGCGACGTCGTTTTGACTGTTGTACTGCCTGCTTGTGATTGCTCGAGGCATTTGTCTGATCTATCAGTAACACTTATTTAAAGTGATGTCTACTATGATGAATACATTTAAACAGCATTGTGTTGTACAGGGATCAGGACCAGTGCATTTGATTGGTCAGCACCTCCTAGGTGCCCTTGTGGAGGAGTTTGAGGACATGGAGGAAATGGAGGAGGAGATGTTAGATGAAGAGGAAGGAGATGATTCTCAATTCAAGGTATGTTCATCCACCTTGACACTACTCCTTAGCTGTTTTATGTGCTGATTAGTTAGATAATTATACTAATATTTAAGTGACTCAAAATTATGCAAGTGATATAGTAGATTGCTGAATTTACAGGAAGATGAGAATAAAAGGAAAGCATCAGCAGGCAAGCGCAAGACTAATGAGGTACTGAAAACCTTCAACTAATATTGAATTAGAAAAGTGACTGGCTCTGTACACGCTCTACAGAGGGAAAAGGATCTGTGGCCCAGTTCTGTTAAACAATGACAGTTCATGTAAGATGTTGACTAAATCTTTGGGGTATTCATGCAAAGTTAATTAACCTCATTTCACTGTCATTTTTCATAAAACTGGGCTTGTACAATGTGTGGTGTCTAAATTCTATTTTCAAAAAGTGTTATGAAAATTGGCTGTTGGTTTTCTGTATACTCATTCAGTAAAATAACCTTTACCTTCTGATAGCTGGATAATTACATAAAAACATTTTGATGAGCAAGAAAGGCCACCTTGCAATGTAAAAGTAAATTATTTAATGGGACTGAGAGGTTACCGTGTGCATCTTGTGCTGTAGATGGCCTTTTTTTGCATAAATTACATAAATCCATTTCCTGATTGGGTTGAATACTTTGGCATGTGGTTTTGAATGAGGAAATATAATAATTTATTGTTATTACAGGATGAAGATGACGAAGAGGGAGAGCCTAAAGGGAAAAAGGCGAAAATGTCAAACAACGCTAAAGGCAAGGCTCCGTCGCCTAAGAAGAACGCCAAGAAGTGAACCGCCTGCCGCGCCAGCCCCGCCGGCCCGCGCCCGTCCGCTCGCTGACGCGTCGCATTCGCTCCCGAAACAAGAGTCAGACAGACCAATTCCATTTAAGACTGACAACACCCTCGATCACTAAACTTTAGGTACCTATACTTTACTTAGTGTAATTATAGGAGATATTTCGTTGACGTTAGCACCACAGGCCAGTAGTTGGCAGTGCGGCGCGGCGGCAATCGGACGGGCGCGGCCGGCGGCCAGCGTATCTCTTAGTTGTACGACATAGTGTGGTAATTCAGTCTAGGTTAGCGTTGTATCGACTCGAGCGTGCCTGGTTGAGTGGAAGTGTGAGTATTTGTTTGTGATAGTTACTTATTGGTCGAGGTATCTGCAAACTTATCGATCCGATCCTGCGTGGTTACCGACGATCGAGTGTGATTTCTTCACTTATTTTTTTTTATATTTTCTTAACTAAATTTCCATTCCTTACTGTGGTATAGTGTTATGGATGTCAAATTTAATATTAAAGTAAGTCTTAAATTCACAGATGTATTTTTAAGTTAAGACATAATTAAGCATAATCAGTGTACTTTTAAGACATTGATCATTTTGTATGGAGTAGCTACCGGTCGACATGTAATTGAATTTGCTAACGATTTCTCATTTCAGAATGAAAACTGATAATCTATTATAGTTTGTTTGTACATATACATTATAAAAGCATAAGAACGGTAACAATAAAAAGCATTTCTAAACATTCTCACACCTTTTATTTCTCTCCACAGAAGCTCCCTGTACTAGTTTGTACCTTACCTCATGAAATATATGAGTCTACATCAGCAACTTGTTAGTAGACCAAGCAACACTGTCTTGGGCCCTGGCGTTACCTACCTACAAATCACTTCTTATCTAACAATGCCTGTAATATTCGATTTCGTTCTCGTTGTATGTTGTTTGACTCTTCCACAGCCCGCACCAAACTTTCAAACTTATCATTATCTTTTCTGTCCTGTACTTCTTGCATTACTCTCTTTATTTCAGTTAGCATCATATCATCTAAGTTCACACCCTGGCTGATTGTACCCAATCCTGTAGGCTCATCAAATATTTTTTCAAAATATGAATAGTATGGCCAGTTGTTCATTTTTCCAGTTTCTTTCTTTTTTTCAGCAAGCCTGATGTAAGTTTGTTTCAAGTTACGGAATTTTCTATCACATTCTTCTGAAGTCAATCCTATTTTCGGAGCAAACAACCTCCACACATTTTTCTTTTTGACTAAAGGATCTCTAAATCTGTCTCTGTTGTCTACATAAAACGTTAAAAGCTGCTTGACATAATCATCTTGTGATTTGTAAGTTACTTTAGGCGGTCCATCAGTGGTGCTTGTATAGCTAGTTGGTCCATTATATATGGCATCAAAATCTTTATAGTAGCGCCACTTTGTTATATTCCTTCCTGTATCTGCTCTCATTTTTAATCGAATATAAGTTTGTTTTAAATTCCTGAACTTTTTGTCACAATCTGTGGGGCGTTCCCCTACAGACGCCGCTATCTCTTTCCACAACTCTTTCTTTTGATATCTCGGATTTTTAAACTTATCAGCTATTTGTTTGTACTCCTCTATTAGCAACTTTGTTTTATGTTTGTCCCAGGGACCTATACTAGGATTGTAATTGTAAAATATTCTCTCAAAATAGTTATGATATTGCCACTTGATAGGTTTTCCGGTTTCTCTGCTCTTTTCCTGCCAATTGAAGTATGCTCTTTTTAAATTCTTGAACTTGTGGTAACAATTGTACTCCGTTGTCCCTAACTGTGATGCTATCTCCCTCCAAACATCTTTTTGTAAGCAGTCAGGACTTCGGAACCTAATCAAGTTCTCTATGTAGAGACTAAGCAATCTTCTTACTTTGTGCTCCTCCCATGGCTCCAATACAGACGGTGGAAGTGATTTGCATTCTTTGAAAACCTCTTCACAGGTGTTGTAATGTATCCATTTGATCTCTTTGCCCAATCTTTTCTTCTTCAACAGTCTGATGTAAGTTCTCCTCAGGTTTCTATATTTCTTACTACATTCATCAGAACTTGTACTCAAGTGTATGGCGATTTCTTCCCAAAGGGATTTATCTTTTGTTACATTTTTAAATCTGCTATCCAAGCACAATGTAAGTAGTAGTTTTATTTTGTTCCTATCCCAAAAGTTGTCATCGTCTTTGGCCTTAACTACCTCCTTTTCACTTTTTTCAGAAATATTTTCTTGGGCAGCTACAGGAGTCTCGTTGATTTGTATATATTGTCTGTTGTCCCCAGTATCCACAATATATCTCGCCTCCTGCCCTGTAACTGATGAAAATCAAGTTGGTAAGTTTTAATTATTTACTTCAATAGAAGTAGTAATATCTTTTAGGTAAATATGCACATACATTTTCAATAATGTTTGTATGTACTCCGGTAAGACT
The DNA here is from genome assembly GCA_964057025.1 of Standfussiana lucernea. NCBI lineage: Eukaryota > Metazoa > Arthropoda > Insecta > Lepidoptera > Noctuidae > Standfussiana > Standfussiana lucernea. The sequence continues at coordinate 14,223,450 of OZ059807.1, read as the reverse complement.
GGAAGCCAACCCCAACATAGTTGGGAAAAGGCAAGTCATGATTAATGCTTAGAATCAAAACTTACTCTGTGGATTCTGTATGGTGAAGTTATTGCTACTGAATATCACATTGCTTTGATCTTCTCTGAGGACAAACCAGTAACTTTGGTTGTGGGAATTGTTCATATCCATACTGTGAGCAAGTTAAAAAGCGTTCTAATATAGTATAACCAGGGATTTAAATTGTAAACAATCGCAGTGTGAAACTAGTAATCAAAGCGCTTTCGAGCACAGCAAGCACTGGATTTGGTGTTTTTTTTTTTTTTTTTTTTTTTCTTTGGCTTCGCACGGTTTGTGCATTTGGATTTGGTGTTGATGTCACAGATTACACGAAGTGAAAAAAAATTGAATCTCTAGCATGGAACTATGAGTTACTATTCTTATCACTATGGTATAGCAAAAAAATCGGATCGTGATTTTGACCGGTATATATGTTCATATTATGTTCCCTCGAGACTAATTCTTAACTACTGATTTGACAAATGAGGTATTGTTGGAAGCGTCTTGAACGTCAGCTAATTATACTTTTAGTGTAGGTGACTTAAAGACATGAACTAAAAAAACTTCCCTAACAAAGCAATACATACTAACTAACAGTAGCAAGCTATATACGATTTTGGACAGTGGCATGTCATTACGGCTTTACTCTGAACATTTCTGTGAATACGTATAAAATACAATACGCGTAAGTTGTTAATTTATCGACAATAAATTTTGAATAGTTTTGTACAGACGCCAGCACATAAAGCTACAACAATCTGTCTTTCTTTAATAGATTTTAAATTTTTACATTAAAGAATTAGGTTCAAGATTGATTGGGACAGTTTCGGGTAGCTTGATGAGCTGGCGTCTGTACATAACAATTTCAGATGGATAATTTTCTTGTTTCATACTTTTTAGAGCGTGAGTTGTTTAATCAATGCTATTACCAATTTTCGAGATAAATTAATTATTGCAGCCTGTAAATTCTCTTCCCTTGAAAATTTCACTACCTCTTTTCAGTCAATTAGAACTTATTTTTGGTATAATACATATACTTCATGTATTAGGGTTTAAAGTATGAAATTGCCGATTTATACTGCAAAATTAAAACTCCTTTTTTTTCCAAGATATAAAATATATATTCAATTAAAATATTTACCATAATTATCTATACATTGCTGTCATCTAATCGGAAATTCATTATTTGTGTGAAAGTATTTTGTACTGCCTCCTGGGAAGAAATTTTTTACCACGTAGAAAATTGTCCAAATCACGAAATAAATGGTAGTCAGTTGGAGCAAGGTCTGGCGAGTACGGAGGATGACGTACGGTTACTGCGAGTTATAACGGTGTCCCGTGCAGTGTGAGGTCTTGCGTTATTATGGAGCAATAATGGTTGAGATCGATTCATGAGTTGGGACTGTTTCACTGCCAGTTTCGCCATCATTGTTCGAGTTTCGGCACAGTCAACTCTGCTGATATTGCTTAACGAGACCTGAGATAGCTATAGTGAATAACACCACGAAGAGACCACCAAACAGTTACCATTACCTTTTTATTGGTAAGCTTTGCTTAGGGCACTGTTGCGGCGTTTGGCCTGGGGTCAACCATTGCATTTTTCGCTTACGGTTATCGTAAAGAATCCACTTTTCGTCACATGTAACAATTCGATCCAACATTTCTTCATTTCTGTACCAATTCAACAAGGCATCAGATCAGCCAAATCATTAGGCACCCATTTTTCATATTTTTTATCTTATTGATTTGATGCAAATGAGTCAATATTGTAGGTAAGGCAACGTTAAACCAGGCTGCTGATTCCTGGATAGTTTGACTCGGATCGGCTTCCAACATCTTCAATTCAGCGTTACTCACCTGTGTGGGCGGTCTTCCACGTGGTTCGTTCTTCAAGTCGAAAGGTTTCATTACGAAAGGGTTTAAACCAAAAACGCACGGTGCATTCATTAGCAGTCTCCTCTCCAAACGCTGCATTGATATTGCGAGCCGTTTCTGCCGCGTAAGTTCTCGGAACTCGTATTAAAAAAATACTCGGATTTTCGAAGTATCCATCTATTCCGTCTAAGCTGAATAAAAAAAAACTATTGAAATTCGAAAATCGAGCTTCTTTCTTTATGCTCCATGGAAATCAGTTGCAACCACAGACAATTAGTCGAGTAGATTTGACAAAAAAAAAGAACGCGCATGGCATCTCACTAGCGCATTTGACACGCGCAGAGAAAAGAACGACGCCATTATTTGTGTTTGTCGTTGTTAGTGACTGTGGATAAAATGAGTTGTATTTGTTAACAATTACATCAGTTTTGTTACTATACGTTTGATTCGTACTGATTAAAGACGTTTCATATTTTACTACGGACTATGTGTATATTATTAAGATAATTTATAGGATTAATCTGACGGTGAGTTATCAGACACAGCCTGCCGGTGCGCGTTATTTAGAATTTGTAAATTGTCATTTAGACTACTAGCTATTAGAAAAATTACATATTATGCTAAGTGATTGATTATTATTACATATTTATGCGGTAATGTTTCAAGTTAGGGTTTGGGGCCCGTTGGCGGGAAACAGTTAGGCTGTCCTGTCATTGTTAGTACTCGTCCAGAAATTCACGGAAACTTCCGAATAAACTGTGACCCGCGAAACTCAAATTGTCATAATTTACAATATTTGCGTTAGGAGCCAATTTAATATATACTACTCAAAACAGAATAAGGGCCACGAGGTATTTTGTCTGTACCATGAAAATAATAAAACCAATATATATTTTTTTGTCTCCATAACGAAAACTAATGTTGTTTTTACCATGTAGACCAATACATTTATTCAAATAATAATGATTAAAAAGTTCATTTGCTTTTGAAAGAAAAAACACATTTTAGGTTAAAAATAAAAACAATGTAAAGTTACTGAAAACAAAAGAAAATACTCCATGCTCATCTTTTAGTAACGGGTATGCCCCCCTCGTTTAGCTACGCACTCCTGAAGCCTGGAGTGCATGCTCTCAATCAAATGCCTGACATTTTCCATTGGAATCTCTTCCCAGGCCCTTTTAACAGCGTTGATGAGTTGCTGTTGGTTGTGGATTTCCTGATCACCGTCTCTAACTCTTCGTTTCAACTGATCCCACATGTGCTCTATTGGATTTAAGTCCGGACTATTCGCCGGCCACGACAAGACTTGAATTTGAGAGGCTTCCAGTACAAACCGAGTCGCTTGAGCCGTGTGTGCACGAGCATTGTCTTGCATCAAGATGAATTCAGGACCTGGGACCATGGGATCACATGTGGTCTGACAACTTCCTCAATATGCCGCTGAGCAGTAACAGTACCCTCATTTAAAATAGCGAGCTCAGTTTTGCCGTGTAAGCTTATCCCGCCCCAAATCATTACATTTGGACCACCAAAACGATCGACTTCATAGATGCAGGCTTCTGAAAATCTCTCGCCGCGTCTTCTCCATACTGTAATACGCCGATCGTCGTTAAAAAATTTAACTTTGCATTCGTCTGTGAAGAGCACCATGCCCCATTGGTTTATGTCCCAGTCCAAATGTTGACGGGAAAATCTTAAACGATTTGCACGATGATTTCTGGTTAATGGAACACGGACAACTCGCCTTCTTGATGCCTGCTGGTCTTCATGCAATCGATTACGAATAGTTTGGTCACTGACACGAGTACCCGTCGTCAGCCGTAAACGATTTTGCAGCTTGCGGGCCGTCGTTGTGCGATCTCGGCGCGCACTTAATCGAATGTAACGATCCTCTTGAGCTGTTGTAATGCGAACTCTGCCCGAACCAGGTCTTCTTCTAACACTACCGGTCTCATGGAAACGATTCCATAGATTTTGAATAGCTCTTCGAGAAAATCCCAATTGCAAACCCACAGATCGCTGCGAATGACCTTCTTCAATCATTGTAACGGCTCTGGTTGCTGTCAGCGAGTCCATATGACGCCTGCGTGCTTGTGGCATATTGCAAAAGACGTTTCTGACTCGAGATATCAATGAACTCTGATAATTTCTAATAAACCAAGAAGCTAAGGAAAGCAAAACGTCAAAGAAAATGGAATCAAAATCTTCAAAAGGAATTTTAAATCAAATTTTATTTAAAATTGTTGCCAGCATTAGATGAATACTACAATATTAAAAAGTTTAGGTATCAAAGAGTTTGTATACTCAATATTTTACTACTTTCAATATGTAAATGTTTACTAAATTACACCAAAATGTAAAAATACCTCGTGGCCCTTATTCTGTTTTGAGTAGTATATATAATTTTTTCATGAAAATGATGTTCCCAGTTTTAATATTTTTGACTTCTGAGGTGACATGAGTAGATAAACGGAACAGAGAAAGCTTCTTAAGAACGTGCAAAATTGTTACCTATTTTGGTAGGGTTGTCACAATATGTGAAGACAAATTAAACAAAAAATTTGTTAAATAGTTTTATTATTCAGTATGATAGAATACTTTACAAATTACTTACTCTAATGATCAATAATAAATAAACTTTCATGATCATGCTACTATAGTACTGTTGGGGAGTTCCCTCGTGAGGAGACAATCCTGTCTGCAGCAGCAGTTTATGGTGAAGATCATGTTTAGAAAACAAAATTAAATTTAAATACAAAGTTTCGAGTCCATGCTACTAACGGTTAAAGAGTCCCCTCGTAAGGAGACAATGCTGGCTGCAGCATCAGGTTATATCTATCATATTATTGCATTGTCACTGAAGTTACGGCATCCATATTTCAGCTAAATCAGACATCGGGAAGTGGTTAAAATCTTACTTGCAATATTTGAACTTAACACACATTTATATACCTACTACATACCAACCCACTCACATAACTACAAATGTTTAGTAAAAACTTGTAATAACAATAAAAAGGTAAAAACACACCGTGTAGTACTCTTCTTATTCAAAAAAGGATCATACAATAAAATAAAGGTACTTACTTGAAAAAGTAAAAATCAAATATTTACTTACCTATTGTACTCCTTGGTTTATTTAAAGTATAATATATTTATATTTTTTCTAGTATTATTCATACACACAGTACCATAAATAAACATTATTAATAATAAAATACCACATTTTTACATTAAAATATTCAAACTTGCAACTAACAAAACAAACAACGTGCGTCGTGCGTCCAGCGTAAACTGGTTTTTTCTAGTCTCGCCGCGTACGCGACAAGCAGCCAGTAGGCCCTCTCCCCCGAAATCTCGAACTTCTACAGAGAAACCAACATATCCAAGGTGGAGTGCTAAATCATTCTAGCTCGCATTGCTCGATGATACATCCTAAAGTTTCTGAATTTTGTAAAAATTTACAGTTTTTCCTTTCATTCTATTAATTTTTGCATGAATAAACAAAAATAACCAAAATATTTAAGAAGTGAACATTTTCAAGCTTGCTCTTGCATTCCTTTGGTTCTAAAAAATTTTCTGCATTTGTCCTAAAAAAAACTCCTACTTATGTATGAATGCTCAAAAACAAAACCAACCTACCTTGCTTGCTTTGCTCAGTCTGAGATTCCGAGTTCTTTTGATTCAAATACTTTTGTATTTATTTATTTTTATGAGGCAGGCAGTTGAGACAACTGATAGCTGCTTGTATCCTGCTGTCCCCCCACTAGATTTTCTAAAAAGATTAGATTCAATTTTTTTTCTATATTTCGTTATAAATTAACACAATATCTGTATTTTTAGACAAAAGAAGACCACAGACAAATTAGATAAATTTGACTTTGTTTTGCTGGGATACTGCTGAAGACACCTGAACTACATACAATTTTTTTTTTCTTTCCTTACCCTATATTGTCCCACTGCTGGGCGTGTAAGTCACGCCAGCGTTTTCTATCTATATATATTTTAATTTAAATAAAAACATTATTTTGTTTGGCAGTGATGTCAGGCGGTCGATTGGTGGTGCTGGACCGGGCCGGGCGTGACGTGAAGCGCTTCCCCTTGGCTGAGGGCCTGGCCACCCTGGGCAGCGACCCGGCCTGTGACATCCGCATAATGCTGCCCACCGTCAGCCCGCACCATGCCACTGTTGTGGTTCATGCTAACCAGGTAATGTGCTGTTTTATCAACTTCTGCAACATACTTTTGAATGCAAGTAGGTCAAAAAATTAATTTGATGGTGGATGTTTTATTTTTATAAGGTGGTTAATTTAAAAAGGACCTAATTTTGTTAACCCATACTTCCCCATAACCTTAAACTCTTCTCTCTGCAGTTTTCTCCAGCCAATCAACCTCCATTTACTCTATAATTATTTTTAACACTCAACTTACTCATAAATATTCGCCTTAATTTGTCTTAACTTTACCTTGGGTTGGGATGGTAGAAGAAACAGGTAATAAATGATTGTGTAGAATATATACATTGAAAATAATATTTTTAATATATTATTAGACCAGTATTCAAGCACAAATCTTGCCTTAATCGTAGTTTTAGGAGCGGTTTGGATATGAACGTTGAATATTTTTCATAAAATGGCCGAGTGGTTTGTTTCTGTCAGACGGTGGTGCGCAACGTGTGCTCGGAGGAGACGCACGTGAACGGGCGCGCCGTGAGCGTGGCGGCGCTGCGGCACGGTGACGTCATCGGCGTCGGCGGCCGCCGCCTGCGCTGGGAGTACGCCGAGCCCGCGCGCCGCCGCCCGCACGCGCCCGGCCCAGGTCACTGCTGATGCTGACCTGCCTCTCCTTAGCGCCATGTCATGCACTCATTTTGACTATCTCTATCTCATTCTGTCACGTGTAGGCGTCATGTGGAGCTCTCACTTTAGTGAGTTGCAATTCTTAGTCTAAGCAGCAACCGAAAGAGGAATTATATGAAAGAGAAAAGAGTAAATGATAGAGTAATAACTGACAGGAGAGAATAGAGGAATAAAATGTTGCCATCTTTTAGTAATACTGGAAAAGGTCAAGAAGATGATGATGATTTTGCATCATTGTCAAAATCACAATGATCTTTATTTTCGTTACAAAAAGGTTGCTGTTGTCTTATGTGAAAGGACTGAGATAGGGTGCTTCGATTAATTAATGAATAATAATCATCATCCTGGGGTGATTCTTTACTCCTATAGCCATCCACATTTACTTTTAAAACTTTCCTCACTATAATGTTGTTTAGTTACCGGTACTAATTCGGTTGTAAAGTTTTTTTCGGGTATTTATGTTTATTTTGTAGTTTTACTGACTTTATGCCTTTAATTTATTCAATAATTTCAGTATTTTTGTATTCCAAGCTGTAGTTAATTTTTAATATTTTTTTTCGTGATAACGTCAGAGGTGACTGAATAGTTCAATTTCAAAAGAATAAAACACCAAAATTTTACGTTTATTGCTTTAGTTACTAATACGTAATAGAAACTTCAGTCCATATAAACGCCATTTTACAAATTTTAAGAAATCTTTTCGAAATTGTTTCAGAATCAGAAAAGGTTAATTTTTACTTTACACGCCGAATTAGAGAGTTGTCTAATAGTATGATTTGTGCATGTGCGGCAGCGCTGCAGGTGGTGCGCGCGGTGCGTGCGGGGCGGGGGAGGCGGGGGAGGGGGGCGCGGCGCGGGTCGGAGCCGGCGGGCGGCGCGCGCGAGCCGGCGCTGCAGCTGGCGCGGGAGATGTCGTATCGCGCCTCCATGCCCGGTAACTGCGCCGGACCGTTTTTCTGTCAAAAACGCTCCTAAATTCTCCATTACATTTCTTTGTTTAGTATAACCTTTCCCACCGCTGAGGAGGCGACTATAGCTATAGACTATTTTCCCGTTCAAAATACATTATTATATACAAAAGATTTAAGGTACCATATCCATTGAAGAGAAAAAAGTTAAATCTTCTGTAAAATCCTGCACATTAACCTAAAAATAAAAATAAGTCATGAAAAAGTAGTATAAATCCCGACTGTGGTAAAAAACTGAAAAGCAAAAATTAAGCACATTTTATTTATACATAATATAATTATAATAAAATTGTAACAGACCGATGTCTGTACATTGAAGATATTGAAAAAAAAAATGGAGGATCTTTATTAGAGCAACAGAAGCCAAAACAACAGTTTTTAGAATTGTCTTTCTGTCTGTATGTTTGTACGGGTATCACGCAAAAACTACTGCATGAATTTGCAAACAGTTTTCACCGCTCTACTGCTAGATGCCTAACTTAAAATACAGTGTGGAAGGTGTCCCTTTCACACCATATAGGCTACATTTTACCACCGGAAATGATCTTTTTCCCTAATAAAAAATAATTGTTACATTCTAAGTACCACGCGTGCGAAGTCGCGGGCAAAAGCTAGTATTAAATAAAAGTTCTAAGTAGGCGGGACCCATTCCATTTTTTTTATAAATTTATATTCCAATGTAAGCAGAATTCTGCTGCAGATGCTAAAATAAATATCTGCAGACAGATAATAATATGAGAATACGTCTCCTCTCTGTATGTAAGCGTCTTTGTTGCACATACTAAACACATGAGATGTCATTGACAGGCAGCGCCGGCGGCAAGCAGGTGGCCATCGTGCAGCCTCAGCGAAGAGATACTAGCGATCAAATTGGTAAGAACATACTGGCAACAAACGCACACTTTATATATTGTAGCCAACGCCGCTAATATATGACTATATTCTAGATAACAACCCGCCGCGGTCGCCGCAGCAAGCCAACAAACGGCCCAGAACATCCAAAAGCGATCTCGACACATCTGTCAGCTCAGCAGAACAAGAGCAGACTAAGCGCAAGTCGAGCGCGCGAGTGAGCCCAAGGAGTCCCCCGCCGCAGCTAGACGGCACCACGAAGGCGACGCTGTGGATCGAGTCGCGCAAGCCGCGCGCGCGGCCCGCTCACAACATGACGGTCACTAAGATTCAGGGACCACTTAAAATGGGTAAGTTTAATTAGTTTTATTTTTATATAAAGCCGTCAGTCCCATTCATGTTGTTATTTAAATTTTTGCAATAGAGTATATAAAAGAAAAAAGGAATCCCATTTGGATTGCCAGTATCAGTAATTAAAGTTTTGTATGTACACTTGTCACTGCACTAGCGACTTCGAGACTTGCGTCTTCCTACTTTAATGTCTAAATAATGTGAGTGCAGTGACCTTGAATTAAATGAAGTTGGTAAATATATCGCAGCGATAACTCCCACCGCAGCGCCATGGTAGCCGTCATTCATTACCATATTGCCGCGGATCGCGCGCGACCGCCAGCGCACTTCGATTTACATATTATTACGTAATCAAACACTCACTGACTGCCGGGTGCATGCGCGAGACACACGTATGTTTTGTTCTATCATTGTTCAAGTATGTGGCGAAACCACGGCGCGATCTAAGTTAATTCATTAAGTGTCCAGAGTTGACCTATAAGCTCGATAGATGGCGTTGACGTCGAATTAGATCGCGCTATGGTTTCGTTACCGCCGTTAGTATAAGTAGTCTAAGAAATATTTTTTTTGTGAGAATCGTTTTAAATATTAAACGCTCAAGAGTACTAGTAGTACTGAATTGTGTTATTTCTCGCCCTACGGAGCCCTAGACTTGTTCATGGTCCTTCGAGACGGATTTGGCTGGGCGTGTTTTGGTAATCACCGGTGGTGGTAGTGGTTACTACCCGTTTCGTCGCTACTGGCAGTGGATCGCTGGCCAGATCATCCCTACAGCAAGGCGGCTGGAAAGGCGTCAAGGCAGTGGTGGAGCCGGGTGGCAACATCCGGAGGAGCGGTGAACTCGGGAGGTGATAAGCAGGCTGCGGAGCGCCAGAGGGCGCCACTTGTAGCAGACGCGTGACGTCGAAGATAATCAGTGACAGTGAGTGCGGTGTTCAACTGTGAGTACATTTTCGCCCTTATTTACTAGAAGAAATAAAGTTGAAAATTCAAGAAGTGCATGCAAAATTGATCTTTAAAGTAAAGACCAGTGGAACTTAGAAAAATTCAAGAATTTTGAAGATAGTAAGATTTAACTTAGAAAAATTTGCTAATTTGGACTTGTAATAGTTTTATGTAATAGTTGGTTGAGACGGGGAATCCATGCCCGATTTTTACCAGAATTACTCTCTTGTAGAAAGACTTGTAAAATTTTGCCCTATTTGTGTTTAACTTGGCGTACATTTGTTGGAAGTACGGGCAAAAGACTTCGTAAATTTTTCTGTTTAGCTTTGTTTACATTTTGTTGTGGTATTGTGAGACGATTTTGTTCGGGTGTTTTTAAGTAAATTAATATAAAGTTTTTATAAACAATTTAAAATGGAAGCGTTTAACGACTTACAGGAAGATATTAGAGCGAAAATGCTGAAAGTTAAGACTAATTTTAAAAAGTCTCCTAAAGAGCGTTTGACGGTTCCATATATTGAAACTAGACTAGATAACCTAGAGCAACAGTGGAGTTTATTTATAAGCACTCACACTAAAATTATTAGTCAAGTTAAGCGAAGTGATTTGTATAGTTCGGATTACCATAAAAATAGTGTCTATGATGATGTGGAAGAATTGTATGTACAATTTAAAACAGATTTAAAAGAAATGTTATATAATTTAAAAACACCAGAGACAGAGTTAAATTCAAGTTCTAATAGTCATTGTGATGGTTTAGCTAGACGTTTCAAATTGCCAGAAATTAAGATACCTACGTTTTCCGGGAAATATACTGAGTGGCAGACGTTCAGAGATTTGTTTTTAGGGCTTGTGCATGAAAACAAGTCTCTGGATGATGCTCAAAGGTTCTACTATCTCAGGGGACATTTAACTGGTGAAGCAGAACAGTTGTTGCGAAACATTAAGGTTTCATCTGATAGCTATCAAGTTGCTTGGGAAAAATTGGATAGTATGTACAACAATAAGCGGTTTTTGGCTAACGGCATTTTGAATCGGCTACTAAATCAAAAAAGTTTGGTATCTGAATCTGCCTCTGAAATTAAGAAGTTCATTAGTACAACATCAGATTGTTTAGAGTCTATAAGAAACTTAGGTGTAAATATTTCATCTTGGGATATTTTGATTATCCATATAATGAGCGCTAAATTGGACAAAGATACACGAAAAGCATGGGAATTAAAGGTGGCATCAGATCCAACTGACGAATTTTCCACGTTTGCGCAATTTTCCGATTTCTTGATAGGGCGTTTTAGAGGTCTCGAAAATTTAGATTCAAAGCCTAACAGAGTAGAGAACAAAAATACAAAATCTTTTCACATCGTGAAAGAGAAAAACATAGCGTCGTGTGCGTATTGTGCTGCAGATCATAAAATAACTGCTTGCAAAAAATTCGCCAAAGAATCTAACGACAAACGACGTAATGTTGCAATGGAGAAGAATTTATGTTTTGTTTGTTTGAACAGCAACCACTCTGCAAAATTTTGTAAAAACATGGTCCGATGCCAGGTGTGTAAACGCCGCCACCATTCATTATTGCACCCTAGTGGTGATTCTGGTTCTGGTAGCGCAGAAATTGAGACGGTTCTCGAGGGAGCTTCGTCGACTAGCCAAAGGTCGATTGAAGAAAATGCTGCTTCAGGCAGCAATAAGTTTTCCGCGCAAGCGGAGGGGTCTAGTAAGCCACTTGTGTCTTGTCTTTCGACAGGGAACTGTTGTAAAACGGTGTTATTAACTACAGCTGTGGTGCAAGCTGAATCGAAAGACGGGACCTATCTTCCGGTTAGGGCATTATTAGACCAAGGGTCGCAAGGATCTTTTATAACAGAAGCTATGGCTCAGTACTTAGGGTTAAAAAAGATTGCGGCCAAACACACTATAGTAGGTGTAGGTGGTGACAAAAGTGTGACTTCAAAGTTCACTGTCAAAATTAATATAAGGTCGAGAGTAGATCCCCAGTTTCAGGTTAAGGTTGATGCTTATGTCTTGAAATCAGTTACGTCCCTTCTCCCAGTTGCCAAAGTAACCAGGGTAGAATGGGTAAATCTGACAGTTGATGATTTGGCTGATCCTGAATATCACAGACCTAATAAGATCGATGTCTTATTAGGCGCTGAGGTATACAGTCAAATCATTCAAGAAGGCATTCAAAGAAATTTGGGTGGTTCTCTCTTGGCGCAGGATACTGCGTTTGGGTGGATAATATCAGGGGTTTGTGAGGTAGATAATTCATCCATTATATCTTCGCACATCAATGTGATGCATTCAAGTTTTGATGCTGACAACATGCTGAAAAGGTTCTGGGAACTGGAGGCTGAAACATCAGAAACAAAAAAAATGCTCACGGAGGATGAAATTAAATGCGAAAAACTATTCACAGCGTCCACGATGAGAAATAAGGAGGGCAGGTATATTGTAAAATTACCGCTACGTGACGCTGACCCGGTCAGCAGGCATGGTGAGTCCAGAAGTATTGCTGAAAAAAGATTAAAAGGTTTAGAGATAAGGTTAGGGAAAAACCCAAAATTAAAAGCAGACTACACAAAGGTCATGCAAGAATATTTAGAACTAAATCACATGGTCAAGGTTATCCATAAAGAAAAGGATAAGAAGGCAGCAATTTATTTACCTCACCATGCAGTTGTCCGGGAGGATAAGGACACGACGAAAGTCCGAGTTGTATTTGATGCTTCCTGTAAGGGAACCAATGGCAGGGCACTTAACGATGAATTGATGGTTGGCCCGGCGTTGCAATCTGAACTCCGCCATACCATTATGCGCTGGAGATTCCATAAGATAGGTCTGGTGGCAGATATCATCAAAATGTATAGGCAAGTGTTGGTAAATAGGGAAGATACTCCATTCCAAAGAATACTTTGGAGAGATAGCCCTGAAAGGGAGCTCCAGGAATATGAGCTGATTACAGTTACTTTCGGTACTGCATCAGCACCATATTTAGCGGTAAGATCGTTACAACAGCTGGCCTATGATGAGTGCCTGGATAGTCCAGGTATTGCAAAAATCATCTTAGACGATTTTTATATGGATGACGTGATGACAGGAGCTGAAGATATGGAAAGTGCTTTTAATATTTACTCAGAGTTAAGTACTGTGCTAGCCAAAGGGGGGTTTCAATTACAGAAATGGAGAAGCAATTGCCGAGAATTGTTAGATAAGATATGGAATGAAAAGGGTGGCAAGGATGAGAGTTTAAGTATTAAAGTAGATGACATAACAAAGATTTTGGGACTTACCTGGAATCCAAGTGGTGACTTCTTTCAGTACTCCGTCGATCTCACGCCGCTAGTTGAACCTGCAACAAAAAGAAAAATTATTTCCGACATTTCACGTTTATTCGACCCACTCGGATGGTTAGCGCCCAGTATTATTTTAGCCAAAATATTAATACAAAAGCTGTGGCTAGCTGGAATTGGGTGGGATCAAGAAGTTCCAAGCAATTTATTAAGGGAATGGCTTACTTACCGTGGCAACTTGGCTGATTTGGTAGAGATAAAAATCCCGCGTTGGTTACACACGTGTAATAAGAATAAACGCGAATTATACGGGTTTTCGGATGCTTCAAAGGTGGCATATGCTGCTGTCGTATACCTCAGAGTAGTGGATGACCAGGGAAAAATCCAAGTCTCTTTATTGACTTCTAAAACAAAGGTCGCACCTATAAAGCAAGTGTCAATTCCCAGGCTCGAACTTTGTGGGGCTGTACTGTTGGCTAAGCTCATTGTGGAAGTAGCTGTAGTTATGGGAATACCCAAAGATCAGTTGCATGCTTTCACCGACAGTGAGGTAGTTCTGGCCTGGTTAAATAATCATCCGAGCCGCTGGAAGACCTTTGTGGCGAATCGGGTCTCAGAAATTTTATTAACTCTAGATACCCAGCACTGGTCTCATGTACCCACTAAGAAAAACCCAGCGGACTGTGCATCACGAGGTATATCTCCTGCAGAACTTTCAACAACTTCCATATGGTTCGAAGGTCCGGATTTTCTAAGACAGGACTTGATTAATTTTAAACGGCCTAAGCACCTCGCGACTAATCTCGAAGAAGTTAGAGTACAATCGGCTGTCCTTGACGTTGCTCTTTGGCAAAGGTTTTCCTCGTTCTCCAGGCTGGTTCGAGTGATTGCCTACTGTCGACGATGGTTGAATGTGAGAGGAAACGGAAACATCAGGCACGACACTAAGTACTTGTGCAGAAAAGAAATTGAGGATGCTATAGAAGTTTGTGTTAAGAGATGTCAGGAAGAAGGATTTTCGGAAGAGTTGGAAGAACTGAAAAGAAAGGGAAGTTTAGATAAGAAAAAGAAGAAACTAAGGTCCTTAAACGTATTTTTGGATTCAAACGGTATAATAAGAGTTGGCGGCAGATTGGAAATGTCTTCTTTAACATTTAATGAGAAACATCCAATTCTTATACCAAAGGAATCATTTTTAACAGGTCTTTTGATTGCAGAAGCGCATCAAAAAACCATGCACGGTGGTCCGCAACTCATGCTCACGTACTTGCGGTCAAGGTACTGGATTGTAGGTGTCAAGGCTTTGGTGAAAAAGTGTTATAGACGCTGTGTCACTTGTATTAGGTACTCAACCAAGGCCACGTCTCAGCTAATGGGGCAAGTACCTTTATCACGTGTGACCCCAAACAAGCCCTTTTTCATTAGTGGCGTAGATTACGCAGGGCCAATCAATATAAGAGTGTCCAAGGGTAGGGGCAATAAGTCTTATAAGGGTTATGTTGCATTGTTCGTATGCATGTCGACAAGAGCGGTGCACCTCGAGGCTGTCAGCGAATTAAGCACCCAAGGTTTCTTGGCTGCTTTTAGAAGGTTTGTCGCAAGACGGGGTAGATGTGCTGAGTTGTATAGTGACAACGGTACAAATTTTGTAGGAGCTGCTCGCGAGTTATTGTGCCTGTTTAATGAAGAAAAATCAAACTTCAAACCGGAACTGGCAGAATATCTCGCGAATAACGGGACTCATTGGAATTTTATTCCTCCTCGCGCGCCCAATTTTGGGGGACTTTGGGAGGCAGGCATAAAGTCAATGAAGTTCCATCTTAAACGAGTCATAGGAAACTCTACGTTGACTTATGAAGAGATGGCCACAGTCTTAACTCAAATTGAGGCATGTCTAAATTCAAGGCCAATGTCACATGTAGAGGATCAAAACGAGCTTTTTGTATTGACTCCTGGTCATTTCCTGGTGGGGGAACCACTCGTCGTAGTACCAGATTCCAATTACGAAACTTCTAATATTCATACTCTGCGGCGATGGCAACTCCACCAGCGAATGATGCAGGACTTTTGGCGCAGATGGTCGCAGGATTACCTTCATCAATTTCTGCAAAGAAATAAATGGGAATACCAGAACCCGGAACCATCACTAGGCGACGTAGTTTTAATTAAAGAGGACGATTTACCTCCGGGAAAGTGGTTGTTGGGCAAGGTGGAGCACAAACACCCTGGTCCGGATAAAATTACGCGTGTAGTTACCATCCGTACAAAAAATTCAATAATTAAAAGACCTACATCAAAATTAGCGATATTGCCCATTGCTAAATAAGATTTTCTGTTTATTATTACTTACTGTAGACTGTGGCATGGTGGGCGGTTTGAAGGACATTCTGCATTATGTCCTTGGTGGGCGGTATGTTCAAGTATGTGGCGAAACCACGGCGCGATCTAAGTTAATTCATTAAGTGTCCAGAGTTGACCTATAAGCTCGATAGATGGCGTTGACGTCGAATTAGATCGCGCTATGGTTTCGTTACCGCCGTTAGTATAAGTAGTCTAAGAAATATTTTTTTTGTGAGAATCGTTTTAAATATTAAACGCTCAAGAGTACTAGTAGTACTGAATTGTGTTATTTCTCGCCCTACGGAGCCCTAGACTTGTTCAATCATTTTGCTTTAATTGACTATCAAATTGAAAAATAAGTTCCTATTTCTGAATGCTCTATTAAATAGAAATAAATGTTTGATCTGTGACTCCTTTTCTATCCATTGTCGCTTTTTTTTGCAAGACTTTTTCTATTTTAGCTTATAATGATCTATTGCACGCGCTGACGTCACCATCTTCTGCGATTGCATTTCCCGTTATCTGTTAGCTTGGCGTGACTCAATTACTGAGATTATGGAGATTTATTAATTATGTAGAATTGTAGATGAGCGAAGTAATAATAATAGTAATGAGTGCAATGTTACCGATGCCTCGTGCAGATCACACTAAGCAGGCGGCCATACGTCTGATGACCGGGCACACGCCGAAGCCGAAGCCGTCGAGTCCGTCATTTGTAGTGAAGAAGCCCAGCCCGGTGCGACGCACGCCGCGCTCGCGCAACAGTCGCGCTACTCCTAGTACCAGTCGCGACACACCCGGCAACAGTCGCGCAACAATCGACAATAGTCGCGAAGCATCCAGCAACAGTTCCGCTACACTCAACAACAGTCGCGCAACACCCGGCAACACTAGCACCAGGAGAAGTGGTGTCGACCGCACTGTGAGTACTTACACTGACTATACAGGGCATTATGTAAAACATACGTAACATAGAATACGCGCCCATTAATATGACACAGCGAGTTTATTAAAAGGTTCCGTTTTGACTAGCTTCGCCTCCATCAGGCGTCACTCATACCTGTTTGTGTCTCTGTCTAAAACTTAGCCAAATTGTCTTGCCGTCTGGGTATTATCCTAAGTACAGATAGAAAAATCATTTTCGCAAAAAAAAAACTGACTTCCAAAACAACACAAATAAAATTGGATCAAAAGTCGGTGGCAATAAAGGCAATGACACAACGTCACCGACTTTAAAAAAATATATTTTATTTTACCCTTTTTACCCATATACAGGGTGGAAGGGACAACGACGCGATAACGGGAAACCACATACTCAGTAGATCATTGTGAACAACATTTAAAAAAAAATCTGCTGTTCCATACATTTTGACCGTGTAGGTATTGCACTTTTGTAAGAAACAGCTGTTTTTTTTTAATTACCAACGAAAATTTTCTATGTAGCCCCGGTTCAGAATAATGTACTGAGTATGTGGTTTCCGTTTCGCTTCGGTGTCCCTTCCACCCCGTATATAAATTTTACTTTGTAAAGAGAAGTTATTATGATATCATGTCATCAACATAGACGATAAAGAAAAAAATACGTATTATAGAAGCTCACTCACTCAGCTCAGCTCAGATAACTCATGAACTACCCTAGTAAAGTTAATAAAATATGGGACCACTGCGCGAGCTTCCTCTACCAAATGAAAATAAAATCGGACCAGTAATTACAGAGAAACCAGAGTACATGCATGAAAAAAAATCGCTGCATACGATAAATAACCTCCTCCTTTTTTAGAAGTCGGTTAAAAAGATGCGAAATATTTTATTTATTATATTTTAATAGTTATAAGAATAGCGCCTTCTACCTACACGCTATAACCTTGTGTCGGCGGGAGCGTCATCTATACATATAATGAAATGCTAAAAATCAAAATCGATGTTCCGAAATGGCGCAAAAACGACTGCATAGATTCTGTTCAAATTTGGCACAAATATTCCTTACAGGCTTCTTCGAATGTTAGGTTATACATATATGATCATGCTTCTTGCTTAAGAGGATGAGCTATATTGTATTTTGTCTGTATTCATCAATTGTTTGACGTTTAAGTCATGTCGTGCATGAGAACGGTTATTTTATATCTATGTCAACGGAGTAAACAGCCTAACGGTTTCATGACCGCTCTGTAAACAATTGGTCGCATGGTCGAATTCCAACATTATTTTCACTTTTTGTGATTATTTTTAATATTTTTTGATGCTGTGAGATTTCCAATTTTTATTGGATTGACAGTGTTTGAATTCCTGTTTTTTTTCTTCAAATATTTCTCCAAAAGTAATACAGAAGTATGGAAGACGACATGCTGCGCCGACCCCAAATAAATTGGTTTAAGGGCAGGAGAATGATGATGATGATTTCTCCAAAAAGTACCATAGCGAACAGAAGTCGGATAAGTTCACATGTTCTTGCTAGTAGAAGTCTTTTTCCTTATCTATTTGCAAATTATCAATAATCTATAGGCAGTTTGGAGTTAAATAAAAATAAAATTTGAAAAAATATGTCATGTAAAGTTCCTGAATTTATTTGATTTTTTGTTACTGTCATTTTTAAGCTTTTTGAATGTAAGTCGTATGCTACAAACAAACAAGAAGTTTCTTTAAAAAAAGCCTGGATTATGAGTAGAGCAGTTAATGTAGATACACAGTTTTATTTTTTAACGATAGGTCTGCAAGATGTTAATGGATTGATGCCGCAAATCGCTTTTTAGTTGTTGGTTTAGTGGTCGGAAGCGAGCATGAGGTTCTGGAATAGATTCCCGGGCCGGGCAAACTGTTTTTGAGTTTTTTCACCAGAAAATTATTAGTAGCAGCTACGAAGTCTGCATTTGTGCCCAGTCGATGGTAATAGGCTCGCCCCATATTTCTTGGGACTCCAACATAACTGGCGAAATGTAATTGTAATATCAGGTACACCTCAGCCTCACCCTTCAGGAATTACAAGCAGGATGTTGAACTAACACAACATCAGGCCTGTGGAGATCGAGCTTCACTCATCCGGGCACCGAATGAAAACAATATTTTTAGCAATCTTAATAATTATAATATTACGAATACCTGAAAAAAATAAGTCTAGGTTTTAACGGAACTCATGCTTTTTTCCATAACAAACTAAATCAGTATTGAATGAAAGTACAAAGTATTAGGGCCAAGAATCGGTTGGGTTGTCTATGTTTTTGTCCCTACTACAGGGTTCTAAGGTGTACATGGATGAGTTGATACTGCTAAAAGTACTGCAGCAACATAGTTCAGAAAGTACTACAGCGCCATCTCTGACATAAATGAAGAACTTAAATCAAAATTCTAAATCGTGTAGTTAAGTTATCCGCGACTTAAGACTATGTAGAAAAACCCGACAATTACTGTCGTGCCACCAGACATAAAAACCGTCTGGTCGTATAATCCTGCCTTTTCTATGGGGGATGAAGAACTTTACACTTCTGTTCTTCATACTCCTATAGTACTATATGTACAGTCATCTGTTTTCTTATTAAAATATGTATTAAAAAAAAAACAGATATTTAATTTTTATTACAAACACGATGGTATAACGTTGCCTAAGTAAAATCTGTCAAGCCTCACGTTTGTCGGAATTTTAAAAAAGGTAGTCTTGACTTAATGTTATCAGGCTACCCAGTCGTTATATTCACTCTGTAAACAGTAGGGATCATTAGGCATTTTTTCGGTACTAGACAGGCTATATTTACAATTGTGGAGATACCTCAGAGTGAAGAGGAATTATATCCTAAAGAGCAACTGTTTCACTCGCAGTACGTCTTTACGTCTTCGGTACGTTTAAATGTGACCGCACTTGCATTAAAACTTTGAAGCAAAATATTAACAACAGTCAAAAAATGTGAAAGGCTTGCTTTAACAGTATTTGTTACATTGATCTGCGCGATACCTGCGTCTACGCTTCAATTTTATTTTGCCCGTTGATCAGAGTCCTTGGAAAAGTATACGCTTCGGCAATCATGGTCTATCTTCGAAAATACGAGATCTAATATTATTGCTCTGTTCTTCTTCTTTCGTATGCTACTCGGCTACGGTAATCGCGGTTTCAGTAGCGTTTCTGACAGTCCTCTTTCTTTTTCGTGTAGTTAGTGCCTAACCTGGTGTCGAGTTTTTATGCCGCCCATGGGCCTCTGGCTTGGCTGTACATGCCGTCGAGAAATATCTCTCACGCAGTAGTAGTATGTTTTGACAGTAAGTTCTCTAAAACGTACATAGGTGTAGAGACAATATGGACACTCCGGCAAGTCGGCCATGGTCGGTCGGTGGTGGAGCCCCGTATTCACATTGAACTGCTACAACCATGAAAGTACATGCCATGCCATGTATGTATATTTATAGTTAGAATATTACAGATTTACGACGTAAAATCTTTTCAAACTTTTCAGTAACATAATTATAAGACGTAGTGCGACCAAAGTGAAGACTTCATATGTGCGCAATGAATGCACTACAATGCGTTGGAAAACCAAACTAAAGAAGCTTTGCATCTGTGAGGGTCACACTGCAGCACGACGTTCTTGTTAATTCGAAAGAATACACGGTCACGTGAGCGAAGCCGCGGGCACAGCTAGTTTGATATAAATTGAAATTGACGCGCCCCTTCAATGCGCTCCGTTCAGTTATAGCTAATAAAATAATGCACATTGCAGTGCCGTTGATACGATCTTATAGTTCCAACATTTTTTGTTTTATTTAGTGCGAAATCAATGGCCTTTTATCTTCTAATATATAAAATTCTCGTGTCACAGTTTTCGTTGCCATACTCCTCCGAAACGGCTTGACCGATTTTGATGAAATTTTTTGTGCTTATCCGGTATCTATGAGAATCGGCCAACATCTATTTTTCATCCCCCTAAATGTTAGGGGTAGTCCACCCCTAATTTTTATTTTTTAGACAAAATTTTTAATTTCTATTTTTTTATGATACAACATACAAAAATACATACAATCCTCAATTTTCACCCTTCTACGATCAACCCTTATTTTTTAATAGCCATTATAGTAATTTAATCATTTTTCCTCTCCGGTCGAAAACTGATCAATCGTCATTTAATTAGTTATCCCCGCCAGATGTCTACAGGTGTCACTTCTGACCCAGTAAACAGCACGGAGTAGGGATGAGAACGAAGCCGGTCTCCTTTAATAATAATTATTATTTTTAATTTTTTTTTTTTTTTTTTATTCTCGCTAAAACTAGAACGGCTGAACCGATTTATCTTATCTTGGTTTTGAAATGTTCGTGGAGGTCTAGGGAAGGTTTAAAAGTTGAGAAAAAATCGAATAATTGCCGGGAAAACCCTCAAAACAGCCCTTTTCTATTTCCCATACAAACGTTTTCTAAATAAAATGGAGAGTCAATTTGTAATTTATTACAGCTACATAAAGATCAAATTAGCGTGCGCGTTGGAGGATCTAATGTCGCGTTCCAAAACTCAACAAAAGTGAATCGCAAACGCGACAAAATTGGTAGATAGGGATAGGTTAATAGGTACTAGGAGAGTAGGATAGTTAGGTAGGTACTAGGATAGTAGGATAGGTAGGTAGGTACTAGGAGAGTAGGGTAGGTAGGTACTAGGTGAATAGGATATGTAGATAGGTACTAGGAGAGTAGGGTAGGTAGGTACTAGGAGAGTAGGATAGGTAGATAGGTACTAGGAGAGTAGGATAGGTAGGTAGGTACGGTCGGCCAAGAAAGTGGTGTACCAGTTTTGATTTAGTTTCCCGGTCATCGAAAATTACAACAAGGTTCGTTATAAAAAGATATTACTGAAAGAGACAACATTATCATGACGTAAACCTATGTATTTAGTATTCATACGTCATATGTCACATATAAGTACATGACATTTTAACCTTTAGTATAAATGAAAACGACATTAGTTTCTACAAAGCAATTGAAATGTTTCCAAACAAAAGTAATAAAAACTATTTAGACAACCGAATTCCATTTGAAAAAGAAAACTGACAATTGACATTTTGTCAAATATATGCAAAAAATCGATATATTTTCCGTGTTATTTTTCAATCAACTGCATATAAAATCATCTCAATGTCTGCCAACTTGACCATTGCCGAAAGAGCACAAATAATTGCCCAATTTAATGAGGGAAGCAGTATCAGTGCGATATCCCGGAATTTGAATATATCGAGGCGTTCTGTCCGCTTTTGGATTCGTCGTGAAGGAGAGGAGGGAAGTTTGTTTGATCACAGAAGAAGTGGTCGCCGGCCTGCACTCTCCAATAACGATAGAGAATTCATGAGACGGGAATATGAAATCAATGGTTTTAAGCCCACAAAACATTTTGCGGAGATGTTCGATGTGAGTGCCCAAACAATAAGGAATCATCTACATTACATGGGGTTGCACCACAGGCATTACGCCAAGAAAATATATTTGACGGATGCTCACAGACTTGCTCGTCTGAACTTCGCCAGAGAGCACTTAGAGTTTGATTGGTCTAATACAGTGTTTTGTGATGAAAAAACGTTTAAATCCAGTCAGCATGGACGTCTTCACCTTTGGCGATATAATTCAACACGGTATAAAGATGATCATGTAATCCCAAATAGAGAATCAGGTCGAATTTCCGTAAATATTTGGGGCTGGATGAGTACGGATGGTGTAGGAGAATTGTGTTCTCTACCTCCTCGAGCGACGGCTGTAAATTATATCGAAGTGCTTCAGAATGCAATGCTACCGACAGTCGAATGTAATAATGTTTACCCGGAGAACGAAGTGCCACAATTTGATTTTGTTCAAGATAATTGTTCAATTCATAATGCGAGGATCGTAAGAGCCTGGTTTCGTTCACACACTGACGTAAGGGTAATTCAGTGGCCCTCAAGATCGCCGGACCTCAACCCGATAGAAAATCTTTGGGGCCTTATGGTCCAACGATGGTCGCATCAAAATGAAAGAACCAAACAAGCTCTTATTAGTCACTGTAATTATATCTGGGAGGAAATGCGGGGAACCGATATTTGCTCACGGCTTGTTGGTTCAATGAGGTCTCGTCTTTTAGAGGTTATAGAGGCCAAGGGCGGTTACACCCGTTTCTAATTTTTAAAAATTTTCAATATCTTCTAAATATTACTATATATGCTATGTTTTTGTTTGTTATAAGTATTTTAAAATTGATTGTAGAAATTTAATAAAAGGATAAATCTATTTTTAGCTTGTTTTTTATTGATATTGTAATTACAAGTTTACAGAAATTGTAGGTTTGTGGACTCGCCTTGTGCCTTTACAATTTTATGTAACTTGTTGATTACAATTCTGAATTTGTAGATACAATTTTGTCATCAAAATCTACAGCCCCCCGCCGTTGATTTTACGACGTCATTGGTTCCATCAAGTTCAAACTAAGAACAGCTGTCACGTTACAAACAGTAATAGTCGTTATCAATAATCAGATAAAGACAGCAATAGAAGTTGTCAGATCGATCTGCAAGCGAAACTAATCTTTATCACCTATGAATCTGCAAGCGATATTCAACCTTAGGGTGGTACACCACTTTCTTGGCCGACTGTACTAGGAGAGTAGGATAGGTAGGTAGGTAGGTAGGGAGGGTAGGTAGGGAGGGTAGGTAGGTAGGGTCGGTAGAGTAGGTAGGGTAGATGGGGTAGGATTCATTGACTGTTAGGCGGTACGAAGTTCGCCGGGACAGCTAGTTAGCTTATATGTATAAGCTTTATGAACGAGAAACATTGCATCTTAGAAAGATCGTGTTTATAATAATAGTCCGTTTTACAGATTAGGATAGAGTAACATAATATTAACCTAAGATAAACTCCTTTCTTACTTTTTCTGAGGTGATTAAAAAAAGGAATTGTTAGCAATTGTTCAAAAAACCTAGTACCACTAATTAATTAAGGTTTTCAAACTAATTTACATAAAATGATTTATCCAGATATCCAAGCATTGTGGTTACTGTATGGTCGACTGTTACGATTTCACTATTAAATTGTTTTATGGCTTTCGCATGTTCACTATTTTATTTGATGCTTGTATTGAGTTATTTAATATAAATGTAAACATTGAATTATTTTCTTAGGTAACCACTCTAGAGATAACCGATACAGACGAACGAAATTCATCCTTGCGAAACAGAAGCTCATCGCGCCGCTCAGGACAAAAGAGTCCCAAGAAGTCGTTCCGGTCGTTCGGCGGCTCGAGCAGCCCCAGAAAGTCCGCCCTCAAGGACCCTTCGGCTAAACGAGGGGTGCGCAAGACTGAGTCGATAAAGTTCGATCTGAGCAACTTGGAGAACAACTCGCAAGACTCCGACGTGCTGATGTTGAGCGACAAGACGGGCGACGATGACGTCACGCTGCGCTACTCCCCCTCCCCCTCCCCCTCCCCGCGGCGCCCCATCCACTCGCGCTCCGTGCCGCCGCGTCCCAAGCGCTCGTCGCGCGGCAGCTTGATCCTACAGAAAGCGCTCGACGAGACGGGAACGGCGTCGTACTCGCGCCGCACCACCAAGTCCGTCTCGGGCAACAGTCGCAACACGACGCGCACGCTGAGTGCGCGCGCGTCGCGCAACGACCTCGAGTCCTACTCCATCGTGGACCTAGTCTCCATCGACACCGACGAGTCCGCTCTCTCTGCGTCCGTGTACAACTCGGCGGGCTCCACTGCCAGCACAGCTTTTGGGACACCACAAAATAGTAGCGGTCGGAAAACGAGATCTACCATCGAGCCGACGCTGCTCGGGTCGAGCACGCCGTACGGCAAGGCGCGCGCCCGCTCCGCGCCCGCCGCCCGCAGCTCCCAGTCGCTGTCGACGCCGGACAACTCGGACGATGCCAAGAAGCACATCTCAGTGAACAGCACGCGCATCTCGCGCGCCTCCCGGAGCCGCTCGCGACTCAACGACAGCGAGCTGCTGCTGCTGGACGATGACGACGACTCGCCCAGGACCTCCAAGAGAATCAGCACCATGTCTAAATCTCGCCGGGCCAGCGCGCAAACAGTCGGTGACGACACGGAACTGTCGCCCACGCACAGTCCCGCACAACACGACGGCACCTTCACCCCGGAGAATAGACACAGCCCTGAAGAAGCTAATACCCCCGTTCTTAATATTCAAAGTCTTTTGGAATCCAGCCAAAGTTCATTTACCTCTAAAAAACCGACAAAACAAGGCAGACCGTCGTTTAACGCTAAAAGAAAGACCATTGGAGGAGTCACGGGACTTAAAACAAGAGTCGGTGCCAAGTCCCAGTCTTTAAGCTTTAGCGCCAGGAAAACTAGATTGAGATTAAGTAGTGAGTCCGTGGAAGTATTAAATAAGACCGATGACAGTGAGATAGTGACGCCTAAGAGTGCGGTGAAGTTGGTACCTGAAGGAGTTAAAAACAAACACTCGACTGCCAAGAAGCCGCAGTCGAAACGTTCCATCATCGACGACTTGAACGAGTCTGATTTCGTGAAGCAGCTGTTCAACAGTCCGGTAAAAAGGAAGCTGTCGCAGAGTATGACAGAGTTCTCCAGGAAACAGCTGTTTGATGACGATGACTTCGTGCAGAAGAAGCGGCCCACGCGTAACACCATCGCTATAACCGGACGAACACCCGACAATTCACTGCTGGATCACACAGAATCGTACACTCCCGAAATATTTGTGAGTCCTATCAGCACTCCCACTCGCAGTCCCAGTCTGGAGGGAATTAAACTTATGTTTGCCAAAACGACTCCCGAGAACGATCTACGAAACGTTAGCGGCGTGAAACGTCTACTGCGCACGCCGCGTACGAGGAGATCTATCAAGAATGACTTAACTAACGTATCCGGAGTCAAGCAAATATTTGCCAAGAGTCCTAAGAACAGGTTGAGCGACGTAAGAGTTAAGGAAGTGTTTCTTTCGTCGCCTAAAAACGACTTGCGGCGCGTGACCGGAGTTAAGTCTCTGTTCCACACTACAAGCAAAAGAAAGTCGCCGAGAAATGAATTGGATGACGTGAGAGGAGTGAAGAAACTGTTCAACACGAAGAGTCCGGCGAACGATCTGCGGAATGTGTCGGGAGTTAAAAGAACGCTGCGACGACAGAGTCCTAGGAACGACCTGAGTGACATGCGCGGAGTGAAGCGCGTGTTCCGGAGAGAGAGACGGAACGACCTCAGTGACGTCAGTGGAGTCGAGGAGCTGTTCAACTTGTCCAACTACTCGTCGGCGACTGTGTCCACGCGCGCCGAGAGCTTGTTCGACCAGCTAGTGGGCAAGCCACAGATAAGGGCGGTGTATTCGAAAACATTTTCTACGAAAACTGTTCAGAAGACCAAAAATCCCAGAGGAAAGTCTCTCCACGCATCTCTAGACCAAATTACTGTCGCTGACAACAACTGGTTAGAAAAGGAACTAAATAAGCGACTGCAAATCAAGAAGTATCTTGACTCATTGAAATCTGCCAACTCTTCCAAAGCCAATAGATCCATGGCGAACAAATCGAAATCATTGCACGCGTCTTTAGACGAGGTGACCGACGTTGACGCCTTGTTAGAACAAGAGTTGAATAAGGAACAACAGATAAATAAATACCTGGAATCTATGAGATCAGTCAACGACTCTAATGCTAATAAATCAAAGGTGAACAAATCCAGAGCCAACAATTCGCGGGTCAATAAATCCACAGCGAACATATCGAAACCGAACGTGAGTCTTGAGTTACTGAAGTTGGTAACAGAGACGGTGGAAGGCGACGCGCCACTGCGCACGTCGAGAGTACGAAGTAGTACTATCGTAAGCAGTAACGTGAGTGACGCGGAGTGTAAGAAGTCGGCGTCCGAGCTGCACCTGCCCATAAAGAAGCGCTCGCTGGTGGACGTTGGGGGCGGGACGGGCGCGGTGCCGCTGCCGCTGAAGAAGCGCGCGCTGCCGCACTCCACGCCGCTGCGCCGCGCGCCGCGCCCGCCCGCGCCGCGCCTCTCGCCCATACGCGCCCGCAGCGACACGCGCGGCGCCCTACACGATACTTCCATCACGTAAGTTTGCTTCATGACTTCGGCGGTGAAATTATCATAATATTCTGTTATATGTTTTAACATAAATATCTAAACTTATCTCATCTTAGATTTAAAGTTATTCTTCTGCCATTGATAAAACTTAATAGATTTTAACAGATCCATAATAACTGATTAGAAAAAAAAACCTACTCAAATACAAATAATTTATATATGATTTTCAGTTAATAATTAGAGAATTATTTTTAAATTAATTCCAGATTTACTCAACCAATAGAAATGACTGAATCGAGACCAAAGAGCACAAGAGGAACGAGGGCTAACACGGAACACATCGAAACTGCAATCGCACTTGAAATTGTGAAGCCATCGCCTAAGAAAACTCGCGGGAGGGCGAAACTAGCCAGTCCTAAAGCTATACCTAGTTGGTTTGTTAAAGAGAAAGCCGCTGCAAAAGGTGGGAAAGCCAGTCCCGAAAAGGCTAAAGTAGAAAGTCCTGCTAAGGCTAAAAAAGCAAGTCCCGTGAAAACAAAAAAAGCAAGTCCTGTTAAGGCTAAAAAAGCGAATCC
Organism: Standfussiana lucernea; assembly: GCA_964057025.1. Taxonomy (NCBI): domain Eukaryota; kingdom Metazoa; phylum Arthropoda; class Insecta; order Lepidoptera; family Noctuidae; genus Standfussiana; species Standfussiana lucernea. Next base: position 14,196,341 of record OZ059807.1, on the reverse strand, counting down.
CGCGAAAGCTAAAAAGGCAAGCCCTGCTAAGGCTAAAAAAGCAAGTCGCGTGAAGGCTAAAAAGGCAAGTCCTGCTAAGGCTAAAAAAACAAGTCCCGTGAAAGCTAAAAAGGCAAGTCCTGCTAAGGCTAAAAAAACAAGTCCCGTGAAGGCTAAAAAGGCAAGTCCTGCTAAGGCTAAAAAAACAAGTCCCGCAAAGGCTAAAAAAGCAAATCCTGCCAAAGGTAAAACAGTTAAAAAAACCAGCCCTGCAAAGAAATTACCTAGTCCTGTCCCAGTGAAAACAACGCGCTCTCGCAGAAACAATGTCTCGGCCCTAGAATTAAACACCAAAAAGCGTAGAGCGTCGTTAGTTGTGGCCAAGAAGTCTCCAGTCATGAGCCCGAAACCAAGGGCGACGCGGAAACGAAAAGAACCGGAAACTACGCCAACGCCTATTATGACGCCTAAAAAAACTCGCGCGACCCGCAAGAACGAATCTGTGAAAGATGACAAGCCTAAGACACCAAAGAATACCAGAGCTAAAGTACTGAAAGCCACCGTAGTCGTGAGCAAGCCCTCGCCGCAGTTGAAGCCGCACGCGACCAGGAGAGAAAAAGCTGTGCAAGATAAACCAGAATCTCCCAAGAAATCTCAATCATCGAGCAAAACTAAGGCAGCTCAAATACAACCCAAAACTAGAGTACGAAAGACTGTTGCAAGCGCAACTGTAGACAACGCGGAAGTTGAGAATCTTAAGGCTAAAGCTAAGAATGGAAGCAAGATAGACAAACCTGCTGCCAAAAAGACAGGGAATAACAGACAGGAGACGTCTATTGAGGAAGCTAAACCAGTGAAAACCCGCGGCAAGAAAGTACAGCCACAAGAGAGTTTGGAGTCGGCACCAACTCGACGGGCTGCCAAGTCTGTCAGTATTGCACCTGAGGTTAAAACTCGCAAACGTAAGTCAAACACAGCCCCAGACGATGAGATACCGTCTAAAGTGAGGAAATCGAAGGAAGTCGCTGAGAGAGGCAGACGTGCGATTGAAGTGAGCACAGAAACTAAGAGTACGCGCAAGAAGTCCACAGTGAAAGAGAGTAAAGGAGAGAAAGTGAGTGAAGCGCCGGTGAAGGCCACTCGCGGCAGGAAAACGGCGGAAGTGGAACCGGCGAAGACGACGAAACAAACCGAGCAGAAACGAGGTCGAAAGGTGAGCTACATTCACGATTGTTTTACATTTCACAAAATAACATATCTCATGAATATATATCTCATATATCGACAATAAAGAATGACTTTTGTGACATTGTAATTCCTGTTTGCAGGCCAATATTGAGAATGTTCCCGCAAATCAAGTAACTGGGAAGCGTAAAAGACAAGCTGCAGCAGAACCATCGCCTGTGAAGGAGAGGAAGACTCGCGCCACTCGCGGGAACACACAGCCACAGGGTATGGTAACTATATTGATTAATATATGAAACATAACACACTTCCGTCGCCTGTTGTATACCAGTATATCGATAAAAACTCGTTGATTACAAAATTTTCGAAGATCACTGCACTTCACTGCATCAGGCTGCGCAAGTGCCAGTTGCACCATATTTTATTTTCCAAATTTTTGTCCTGAATTAGTTTTTAAAATGACAGAATAAAACGTTTTAGTGAAATGTAAACGACTGTTTGTTCGTGAACAGGCAAGCCAGCGGGCCGTAGCCGCCGGAGATAGCGACCGTTCATCGCACAAAAGCAACTCAAGTACAAAATTAAATAGTTTACTTAAATAAGGTGAGTCCATATCATTCGTTATTCATACTTACAAGCATTACTGGAAACATAAATGGTAATAAACAAAAAAAAGTAACTTTAAATATTATCAAATATATTTTTCTTACCAACATTATAATAATAAAGTATAATTTTTACATGCTATAGTTTACAGTCCATGTCACAATGACAAAGTTTAAAATGAAGGGATTCTTTTACATATTATTTTTTTTTTCAGATGCGTGCAGACGACGCGTGCTTTATATTTTGTGAAGAATTTTTATTAAAAGCATTTTTAATGTTGTAGCGTTCCTCCGGGACTTTGCGTTCAATGCATATGTTTCTGACAGAATATTATGAACAAAGTATGAAATAATAGTTAGTATCCAGGTGATTTCTATTCATACTGTAGTCGGCAACGAATCTATTAAGGAATATATTCCAATCGCTTAGTTTATCTGACACTGATGATGTGCAACCAGCATGAATATTATAGTACAATTGATTTTTTTTTGTTTGTTATTCAGTCTTCTTATTGAGGGACTTGTTGAACAACCGTAGGAAAATGTTTGTGTTTGTTACATACTCGATATAGTTATACATTTACAAATAGTTGTAGTTCGGTTCTCTCGCATACGCGAGGGGCTCAGTTTGTTACCCTCTGTCACAAGCAGACCACCCTCAAGCCAGATCTAATGTATAACTTCGTAGTACATAGATTAGCGTAGCAATGCATAAACGGCTTCCACTTTGAATCCTCACTATCAATCATGTTTGCTACATATTTATAATTATGATTTTAAGCTCTTTTTTTCGTTCTTTCTTATTTTTTAGTGTGACAACTGTAATGTAGAATCGCTTCTTGAGTTGTAGTGATACTTTACTGAACTAAATCCTGTTGAGATTTAGTTTAGGAATTCTAAGGAATGAATTTAATTTAGTTTGATAACATAGTTGGTGCTAGGTGAACGCACATGTTCAGAGTTTTTATACTCTTTTTATCTTTATCTTACTTTCCAAGTTTCTTATTCTGGAATTTTATCTCATTTGACACTACCAAAACTAGTTGAGTATTTCATATAATCGGGAACAAAATACATTTCCATTGAGAAACTACAGATTTAGACATAGAAGATTGACTCGCGTCAAAATTATTATTAATATAAGAAGTGGAATTGATATTTTAAAAACATTGTTGCATACTTTAAAATAAATAAATTTGTGAATTATGAAACGCTGATTTTATTTCTCACCTATAGGGAATCTTGGTTTAATCTCTGCATAGCGAGGTCACCTTCTCATCGAGGTAGCTGTTCCACCGCACGAGGAAATGACTAGCGACTGTTTCCTCGGTCAAGAAACGTACAATATATTGTAGGTTTCGTGTCAGTAAAAGAGATACATAATTATATTAATAATCGATCGCTGACTGTTGACACTAGCTATAGCCGTGGTCGCGCGTCGACGGGCGCCTTGAACTTGACGGGGTTGGAGATGCGGAAGATGTTGGGCAGCAGCGCCGCCAGCTGCGCGAAGAGCTCGGGCGCGGCGGGCGGCGGCAGCGCGAACTGCAGCGTGCGCAGCTCGGCGCCGCCCCAGCCCGCCGCCTCCAGCATGAAGCCCTTCACGCACTTCAGCACCAGCTCCGCGCGCCGCACGCACCACGCCGCCGTCATCTCCTGCGGGACATACCACGTGTGACTGACACTGGCATGCATCAGGGATTTTAATTTTGATAACACAAAAAAACTTTCGGTAATTAGTCGAAATTTGTCGCCAAATATCAGAATGTGTCGGTCACGGGCTTAAAAATTATAAGGGTTTATAAATGGCCGATCTGTAGAGAATCTCCCCAGCTTGGCCACATGGATATCTCAAAAACTAGGGCACCTAGCGAAGCTCTGTTTTCTTCCAGATTTAGCCGGCAATTTGTCGAAATTCGTCGCCAAGCCACATATTTAATCGGGTCTTAGTTTAGAAGATATAATGAGTTAATTTTTAAGGTATAGTCCAAGAGCTAGATCGAAGAGTTTACGAAAAGTTGGCAAGAGAAAAAATATTTCTAGTAATATGTGTAATATACTTCTAGTTTATCGGTCTAAAGTCCTTAGAAATGTCAGGAAGAGATAAATTCTCAATTAGATACATGTCTTATGTTTTAAATTATTAGGCTAGAGTGTCTTAAACTTCTTTGAAAACATTAAATCTTGCTCTTGGCCTATTTGGTGAATTTTGGTGTCAAGATGTACAGTCGCATGCAACTGTGTTACCAAATTATAAAGTTAGGCTCTTACTTTATCTATTCTTCTATATCTATACCATACATATAATAAATCCGTAGACTTGGCGTTTCTGTACATTGAAAATATTTAGAAAAAAAATAGGTGTGTAAAGGATGACAAACAGAACCCATTTCTACTATTTTTAGAATTTTTGTCTGTTTGTCTGCAGTCTGTGAGTCTTCGGCTATGTTTGTTTGTTTAAGTATCACGTGAAAATTACAAAACCAATGTGGTTAGTTTCAATAAAAATAAAAAAATAAAAATAAATAAATATCGCTAGACATTACACACAGCGCCATCTAGTGCCACATTAAGCAACGAGGCTTGTGTCGTGGACACTAGATAGTTGATATACTACATAGATACTAATACACAAGTATTGTGCGTAACTTAGAGAAGGTATTAGTTTTTGTTTCATTGCAATCCGCGCTCTTAATCAATATATATATATATATGAATTTAAAGTGTTCAAGAAGCAATCATCATCATTACTAATGATACATGCAACGACATCTATTGAATCAAACTGGTACTAATGAATAAAGATGAAGTGCTCACAAGATAACTTTAAATCGACTTATCGGGTTTTTCAAAAAGTTATGATAGCAAAATGTACTTTAGATGGCGCTGCTTTGAAAATCTTCATAGCCTATATTATTATATAGCCTTTCCATGCATTAAATTTTAGCAGTTTAACTCCGGGTTCGATAGATGGCGTTGTTAATTCGACGCCAATTTCTGAATCGCGGTGTTAAGATTTTCCGCGAACGACCCTCGCCGGGTAAACTACATCGATGTCGGTTGTGAGGTGCCTTTCGTTTCGTGTTGTAAAAGTATTTGGTTTCATATGTGGTATATATATTGGTATAATAATACATAATATACGTGGGACACTCAGAAAGTTTTGCGACACTAAAAAAAATTGTTCTACAGGTACAGTCGGCCAAGAAAGTGGTGTACCACCCTAAGGTTGAATATCGCTTGCAGATTCATAGGTGATAAAGATTAGTTTCGCTTGCAGATCGATCTGACAACTTCTATTGCTGTCTTTATCTGATTATTGATAACGACTATTACTGTTTGTAACGTGACAGCTGTTCTTAGTTTGAACTTGATGGAACCAATGACGTCGTAAAATCAACGGCGCACAGTGGGCTGAAAATAACGTTTCATAGACATACAAATCGTTTTTCTAATTTGACCTGTTTCTTTATTGGAATCTATTAAGACATGCTTCTTATTGATATGTTCTAAGTATGAAGTCATAAACCACAGGAAAAGATACACTTTCGATTTTTTTTCAGAAACTTTGTATGGAGAAAACCATATAATAAGCTATATCTCGGCTGTCGCGTGAGTGCGGGTTATTTTCTTTCACATGATTTTTGCTCTATTTTTTTGCTAATTTTTGATGTATAACACCACCCTCGCAGAAGTGCGATTACTGAGAAAAAAATAATTTAAAAAAATATATTTTTGTTTCCATCTACATTGGCATTATTAACAAATTTTAATTACATATCTCTAAAAATCATAGCATAGCGGTCATATAAAAACTGCACTGCTGTTTAGCTTTCACAATTTTATAATAATAAAAATTATGCGGCTTATATTATAGAAATATGTTTTTACCTAATTTGTTTATGACACACTAATGGGTCTTGAACGACCTTTTTGAAACAATGGATTAATTTTAATCAGTAAGTACCTACTTACCTGCCTATTGTTTTGTTTCAACGAAATCATTAGGCACCTGCGGGATTATGATGGCTCATTAGGAAGATGTCTAATGATTTTTAATCATTACTAAGATTTGCTACTTACATGACTAGTATAAATAGAAGTTTGTTTGCAGTAATCTCTCAGGATCGCCAGTGGTCCTAAGTTCTCGCGCAAAAGTTTCACCGATTGTGGGTACGTGCCGAAAACTTTTTCCGCCCGGACCGCCATTTTTAATCGTTTTCTCTGTGTTCGTACGAGTGCCTCTCGCATTGGTACGAGCACAGGGGGAGCCACCTCCGCGCTGCTCGGTGCCTTGAGCACTGTTGCGGTCGCGGTAGACCACTACTCATCACGATGCCGAAGCCAGGCGCCCGCGGCTCTTCGGGCCGCGGAGGCGCCGGCACCCACGAGCCACGCCCGGGGTTGGACCGGACTACGTCGATGCCCAACATCGGCGTCCCGACGCCCGGTGCTACGCTGACTGGACCCCCCCCTCCTCGGAGTGAAGAGAGGAAGGCGTCCAGAAGAAGCGTGGAAGGAGCTGGACCAAGCACGGCGGCAGCTGCGCTCGGCCCGTCGACGTCATCGGCGCCTGCGCGCGTTGCGCCGGTGCCCGCGCCGAGCCGACCGCACGCCGTAGCCGTGCGACCGCCCGCTTTTCGCCCTGTACCAATACAGGCCCCGGGACCCGCCGTCGCGATTACTGGCCGCGCACCTCATGCGCGCGCCGCGTCCACCGCGCGAGTAATCACGCGCGACTCTGCGCCACCTGCGCGAGTGCCCGCGCCCACGCCGCGCTCCCACGCGCCCTCTGCGCGCCCGCTGGTGCCCTCAGGGCCCATGTCCACGCCCCCCCCGCGCCCCGCTGCGCAACCAGCTGTGCGTGCCACCACATCGCCGCGATCTGCCGCGTCGACAGCGCCCTCTGCGGCTGCGTCCGCGGCGTCCGTGCTGTGCCACGGCACGTCAGCACCCCGCACCGCCTCCGCCGGCCCCACCCACAGCTTGCTGACTGGGCCCTCGCGGGCGGAGCGGGACCGACGCCCGCCCAAACTGGCGCCCATCACACGGCCTACGATTCCGGCGCCTCAGGTGCCAGACTCCCCGGCGCCCCCTCGCGCCTCGGCCTACGACTCGCCTGCGGGCCGGTCGGCATGCTCGTCGCGAGCCGGCTCGAGCATGTCGATGGTGTCGGCGGGCTCTGTCGACGCCGACGCCGACTACACGCCGGGTCCGAGCGCACCTGCTAGGCGCACCCCTACTGCGTCTCCGACGCCGTCGCTGGGATTCGGTTACGAATTCCAGCTGGAGCCGCGTCCGCAGAGACGGCGACGAAGCACTGACGAAACTGAAGAGGAGGCGAAGCGGTACTGCCTCGACCCGCCGCGGCCGCAGCACGACCGCGCGCCGCCGCGGGGCCATGGCCCTGCCGCCTCGCCAACTTTCGCGGAGGCTGCCCGACGCTCACCACCACCTGCGTCACCGACCCCGTCGACGTCGACGCAGCAACCTCATAGGATGCAAGGGGTGAGTGTTCAGTCTGTTGAGAGTCCTTCTGATTGTTCGCAGACACAGACGGCGGCCCCCAGTGACGACGCTGGAGCGGCCACCACACAGCCTAAGCCGAAGCCGCAGAAGCGGCCAAGGTATCCTCCGCTGATAGTGATAGTGATAGTGACACAACAAGGGGAGAAGCCCCCCCCTCCTCAAGGCGGAGGAAGCGGAAGAAGCGTGGGGGCAAGGGGAAGAAACCCATGCCCCCCCCCGCACCTCAAGAGGACACCGACCGGGCCGACCAAGTCTCGACCATGGCGCAGGCTGTGCTCACGACCAAGATCACCGAGGTGAAGACGTCAAGGCCGACAGCCGGCGCCGGCATAGCGCAGCCGGCGGCTAAACCCCCCACATCGAAACCGAAGAGCGCCGACCCAGCTGTCGGCCAAGAAAAGAAGCGCGAGTTCACAGCTTGCGCCATACAACTGTTGATGGACCTCATAAAGGCCATCAGACAAGGCCAGGATGCGGAGCTGGTCATCCTCGACGGCCTGGCCTCACTGCTCACCTTGTACCATGGCTAGGCCGCTGAGGGTGATTCATTGGAACGCCCGCGGCCTTCGAGGCAAGGTCGCCCCCCTCCGCCGCCTCCTGCAAGAAGAGGACATCGACGTGGCGCTAATAAGCGAGACGCACCTAGGCCCTGAGGATAAGCTCAGAGTCCCTGGATACCTCGCTTATAGGAAGGACGAAAGGTCGGCTAACAACGCTCGCTACCGTGGTCTGGCGGTGCTAGTGAGACGTAGAGTCGTCCATCAACAACTCCCCGTGCCGTCACCCGGCACGTTCTATGCGCTGGGTGTGCAGTTGCACGTCGCTGGCGAGGATCTCGCCATCTACGCCTGCTACAAGGCCCCCTCGGCTCACCTGGACCTCTCGGAGCTGAGGGCCTTACTTGAGGCCCACGGCGGCGCGACGATCCTTGCTGGCGACCTTAATTGTAAGCACCCAGCGTGGAACTCGGCCGTGACCAACACGGGAGGGAGACGGCTCTACACGGACGCGGAAGCCTTCGGCTACACGGTGTCCGGCCCGGAGACGCCCACCCACTATCCGGACAACCCCACTCACATGCCGGACGTGCTGGACATCGTGGCCTACCGAGGGCTGCAGTGCCAGATCACACAGCGAGTGTTAGACGACGAGCTACAGTCGGACCATCATCCTGTGCTCGTCGTCCTGTCGGGGATGCCGACCCGACGGATGCCCGCAGCGCCACGTCGACAGACAGATTGGGAAGCCTTCAAGGACAGGATTGAGGCCACCACTCCGACTCGGCCCATGATTACCTCCGCAGACGTCAACCAGATGGCGGATGACGTCACTGCTTGCATACGAAGCGCCTTAGACACGGCGACAACGTTGGTACCGGAGGGGAGAGGGCTTCAGCCGCCTCTGCCGGCGTACCTACAGCGGATGATCGCCTACAAGAGGCGCCTTCGCAAGCAGTGGCAACTACTTAGATGCCCCTCCCTCAAGACCAAGGTGAACCGTCTTGCGGAGAAGATAAAGGCCGAGTTGTCGAGCCGGGAAGCCGAGAGCTGGGAGGAACGAATCGAGGAGGCGGCTGGCAGCTGGCCGTCCACTCACCGACTTTGCCGCCAACTGACGAACACCCCAGCTCCGGTGCGCCCTCTACTGGATAGCGGCGGGGCGCTCAAGTATATAGCGGAGGACCGGGCGGAGGTCTTCGCCGAACACCTGGAGCGTCAGTTCCGACCGAACCCGACCTGCGACATCGAACATGTCGCAACAGTCGAGAAACACCTTGGGGACTATTTCGCGACGCCGATAGCTCCCGAGGAAGACGCTATCTTCTTCTCGCCTGGGGCAGTCAGACGCGCCATCCTGGGCACGAAACCGAGGAAGGCTCCCGGTGCTGACGGTATAACCAACGCAGTGCTGCGACAACTGCCGTACCGTATGGTAGCGGCGTTGGCGCGCCTGTACACGGCGATACTGCGCACCGGGACCTTTCCCGCCTCGTGGAAGGAAGGGCGCGTCATTATGCTGCCCAAGGCGGGGAAAAATATCCTGAAGCCGGAGAGCTATCGGCCCATTACATTGTTGGCAGCTATCTCCAAGGTGTTTGAAAAACTCCTGTTGCGGCATCTCCAGCCATCCATCACTCCACGGCCTGAACAATTTGGGTTTAGGTCGGAACACAGTACGACGCTTCAGTTGTCGAGGGTACTGCACCACATGGCCAACGCCATGAACAAGAAGGAGTACTCGGTTGCAGTATTCCTCGACATGGAGAAGGCCTTCGACCGTGTATGGCACGACGGCCTTATATACAAGTTGGCCACGTCCAACGCGCCTCGCCGCGTAGTAAAGGTGGTCCAGTCCTTCCTTGCAGATAGGAGCTTCCGCGTGGTGGTCGAGGGAGCGCTCTCCAGCGCCCGTCCGGTGCTGGCCGGCGTCCCGCAGGGCAGCTGCGTGTCGCCAGCGTGTTACTCGCGTTACACCGACGACATCCCCACGACGCCAGAGGCGATGCTCGCGCTGTACGCTGATGACGCCGCGTACATTACCACCTCGCTCAACGCGAAGTACGCGGCGGTCAAGATGCAGCGCGCGCTAGACCTGCTGCCTGACTGGCTGTCCAAGTGGCGGCTGTCGGTCAACGTGGGTAAGACGCAGGCGATGATCACCGGCCTAGCGCCCCTCCCACCACCCCTGACGTTGCATGGTGCCGACGTCGTGTGGTCGCCCCGGGTGAAATACCTGGGTGTCACCATCGACCGTCGGCTCACCATGGGTCATCACGTCCGCCAGGTCGCGGCACGGACAAGGGTTACCCGCAACCAGCTCCGTCCAGTGCTCTCGTCCCGTCTCCCGGTGCGCGTCAAGTTGGGCGTATATAAAACCTACGTACGCTCGACATTGACGTACGCCGCCCCCGCCTGGTTCGCCCTCACTAGCGAGGTGAACAAGACGCTCCTCCGCGCGCAGCAGAACCTAGCGCTGCGGACCATTGTTGGTGCTCCTCGCTACGTGAGGAACAACGTCATCCAGCGGGACCTTGGGATTGAGAGCCTGGATGACTTCATCCGGCGCCTCGCGTCCAACATGTTCGCGCGTGCCGACGCATCTGCTTGGCCCCACGTCAAGCACATTGCGCCCTGGCACGCGCGCCCCCCTGACGCGAGGCCCATACCGCGCGACCTGGCAGCGGACGTTGACCCCCCCCCCACCTGATTGACTTCCGGGTAAGCTGTACCAGGTTACACGCAGCTTACCTGCACAATACGACTGCACATAAAACACACACCCAGTTGCGCGATGTGCCTAAGTTAATATAGGCATGTCACGTAACTAATCCACACATGCATCTCTCTACACTCGAGTAGACTCACGCGTGTTGCCGCGACGCGGGTACGCGACTCACGCAGACACTGGGTGGTGTTACACAACTCAATACCACCCACACACACACGACGGCTTCTTGTCCGAATCGTAACCGGCTAGCTCTGGAAGCGGGGCGGACGAGAGCCACACATTCATCCCTGTAGGAGCGTCGTAGTCGACACCTCTGTCGCTGGTCGTCACTTGCTGGGCCTCCCTCAGGCAACTGGGGGTCTCACTCGGCAGGGACTGACCGCCGAGGTGTCGTGAAGAAAGCAGCGCTGTATGACAGCGCTGTGGCGCGCCTACAGCTTAACTACAAGCAACTACACACAAAGCGCGCGTTGCAAGACGCGTGCTTCCAGGCCTTGGCCTAGCAGGCAATACAATGACGGGCCCGTTTTTACGGGCCAAGGTATAGCTTCCGCGGGAAGGGGGCGACGCCCCGTGACCGCCAGCCGCGCCCCCTGACGGGGGCGCAGCGACTTCCTCCACGTAATCTCTCAGTTCACCTCGATTTATTCTTGTGTAAACATTGATTATAAACGTGGCAATGGAAAGTTTAACTACTTACTTAGACTTGTTTATGATTTTGAAAAGCAGGGGGAAATACAGTGACAGCCTTGGGTTATACAATAGTGTGGTTTCACGTCTGAACTTAAATCTCTCGGATGAAGATAGTCTTACGTTAAAGGAATATTGTCGAAGATTTACTCAAAGTCTAATGACAAAATGGAAACTAGCTCATCGAAAATTAGAAGTTTTTTTAAAGGAATATGAAGACTGGCTTCAGTGTGATATTGATTGGCCAAGTTGCGTTGTAGAACCGAACGCTACAGATGTTGTGGCATATGAATCTCGTATCACCCTCGAATGCCCGGTCCCTTCCACATCTTCGTCAAGTGAAGCACAGACAAATAAGAAGAGTTTACCTCGAAAACCATTTCAAGATTTAGGAAGTAAACAAAAGAAAAGGAGGACTGAAAGTCATAAAGACTGTGAGTCCAGTGAGCTTGCATACGCTGCTGTGCAAAAGATGAGACAAGAAGGTTTGGAAAACATGGCTTCTGTTATTGAGTTTATGATGAAACACCCAGAAGCTGCTGAAAAGTTAAACGCGATTACAAAAAAATCATGTCCCAAGCATGTTTTCACACCAGAGAAAGCACTTGGTATATTTTTATCGTTAAAATTGTCCAAGTGGCAATATATAACTTTAAGAGAAACAGCCGTTCGGGCAGGTGTGGTAGACTTGTACCCATCATACTATAAGCTCCAGCAAGCTAAATCTCAGTGTTATCCTGATAAACATACAATTGAAGTGACGGATTCAACAGCCAAAATTTCCCTTCAAGCCCTTCTTGATTTAACTGTTAAAAGGATTTTGAAAAGTTTACCTGTATGTGTCGAAAAAAAAGACCTTATTTTAGTGTCCAAGTGGGGTTTTGATGGTGCATCGAGCCAAAGCCAATATAAACAGAAAATGGATGACGAAAATAATGATTCCAGTGTATTCATGACCTCGTTAGTTCCATTAAAGCTTACCGATGGCAACGAAATCATATGGCAGAATCCAAAACCTTGTTCAGCATATTTTTGTCGTCCAGTGCAGTTTAGTTTTTTGAAAGAAAGCAAACTAGTCGTTTGTGAACACTTGAAGGAAATGGAAGACCAAATTAAGTTGCTGACAACTACAGACTGTAACGACTGCAAAATCAGTCATGAACTCATGATGACCATGATAGACGGCAAGGTCTGCACTTACATCAGTGAAACCCGTTCTAGTGCAACGTGCTATCTGTGTTTAGCAAAGCCATCAGATATGAATACTTTAGATGAAGTAATAAAAAGGCCTGTCTCTAAACACCTTTTGAAATTTGGACTATCTCCGTTACATGCCCGCATTAAATGCATGGAATGTCTTTTACACATTGCATATAGGCAAGACTTGAAGAAATGGGCTGTGAAAGGAGAGGAAAAGATAGCATTTGAGTCGCGGAAAAAACAAATACAAGATAGATTCAAAGAAGAGCTTAACTTGTTGATAGATGTGGTAAAGCAAGGATCTGGAACTACGAACGACGGCAATACAGCCAGAAAGTTCTTTGAGAACCCGAGCAAAACTGCAAGTATTACAGGTCTGGACGAAGAATTAATTTATAGATTTGCTGTTCTTTTACAAGCCATAACATCAGAAGAGTATATCAATACTCAGAAATTTAAAGAGTATTCCATGGATACCGCAAAAAGGTATATAGAATTCTACAGTTGGTACTACATGCCTTCAACTGTACATAAATTATTAATACATGGCTCAGATATTATTGCCAGTAATGCAATAGTACCAATTGGTAGTTTATCAGAAGAAGCATCAGAGGCTCGTAATAAGGACTTCCGACGATTTAGAGAACACCATTCTCGAAAAATATCTAGGAAGAAAAGTAACGAGGATATTTTAAATATGCTTTTGCTCTCTTCAGATCCTCACATTTCGGCAACCAGACCTGTAATGGACAAAAAGAAAAAGAAAAGTTTTTTTCCAGAAACTTTAATTCTTTTAGAGAGTCAGGAGGAAACCGAATTAGAATTTTGTGAAGTTTCGCAATTGGATTCGGAATCCGAACTAGATTCAGAATTTAGTGATAGCGATGAATATTAGAGTAAGATTAGATTTATTGTAAACATTAGGTTATGAAGGACTCGTTTGTTTTATATTAGAGTAAGCTTTAGTGTATTAATTATAAAATTAATATTATTTTATGTAAGAATTTTAACTTTGTATTGTTGTATAATTTACTATTAAATTGAAAAAAAAAACAAGTTATTGCAGGTGGAAATAAACAAATTACGAAATAGGTATGTTAGTTCTTTGGCCTTTAAACGTAATTCTATTTTCATATACAATTTGTTTATTCTGCCTGCAATAATCTGCTTTTCTAATTTAAATCAATTATGTACCTTTAATACGGTCGGCTTTTTCTTTATATGTAAGTGTCTTTTTTTATTTTTCTGTTTTTTGACAAAATAATAATATTCTTCTATTTTACTATTTTTATTAATGGTAATTCTTAGTAATGATTAAAAATCATTACACACCTGCCTAATGAGCCGTCATAATTCCGCAGGTGCCTAATGATTTCGTTGAAACAAAACAATAGGTAGGTAAGTAGGTACTTACTGATTAAAATTAATCTATTGTTTCAAAAAGGTCGTTCAAGACCCATTAGTGTGTCATAAACAAATTAGGTAAAAACATATTTCTATAATATAAGCCGCATAATTTTTATTATTATAAAATTGTGAAAGCTAAACAGCAGTGCAGTTTTTATATGACCGCTATGCTATGATTTTTAGAGATATATTATTAAAATTTGTTAATAAAGCCAATGTAGATGGAAACAAAAATATTTTTTTTTTTATTTTTTTTTTTCTCAGTAATCGCACTTCTGCGAGGATGGTGTTATACATCAAAAATTAGCAAAAAAATAGAGCAAAAATCATGTGAAAGAAAATAACCCGCACTCACGCGACAGCCGAGATATAGCTTATTATATGGTTTTCTCCATACAAAGTTTCTGAAAAAAAATCGAAAGTGTATCTTTTCCTGTGGTTTATGACTTCATACTTAGAACATATCAATAAGAAGCATGTCTTAATAGATTCCAATAAAGAAACAGGTCAAATTAGAAAAACGATTTGTATGTCTATGAAACGTTATTTTCAGCCCACTGTGCGGCGGGGGGCTGTAGATTTTGATGACAAAATTGTATCTACAAATTCAGAATTGTAATCAACAAGTTACATAAAATTGTAAAGGCACAAGGCGAGTCCACAAACCTACAATTTCTGTAAACTTGTAATTACAATATCAATAAAAAACAAGCTAAAAATAGATTTATCCTTTTATTAAATTTCTACAATCAATTTTAAAATACTTATAACAAACAAAAACATAGCATATATAGTAATATTTAGAAGATATTGAAAATTTTTAAAAATTAGAAACGGGTGTAACCGCCGTTGGCCTCTATAACCTCTAAAAGACGAGACCTCATTGAACCAACAAGCCGTGAGCAAATATCGGTTCCCCGCATTTCCTCCCAGATATAATTACAGTGACTAATAAGAGCTTGTTTGGTTCTTTCATTTTGATGCGACCATCGTTGGACCATAAGGCCCCAAAGATTTTCTATCGGGTTGAGGTCCGGCGATCTTGAGGGCCACTGAATTACCCTTACGTCAGTGTGTGAACGAAACCAGGCTCTTACGATCCTCGCATTATGAATTGAACAATTATCTTGAACAAAATCAAATTGTGGCACTTCGTTCTCCGGGTAAACATTACGGACTGTCGGTAGCATTGCATTCTGAAGCACGTCGATATAATTTACAGCCGTCGCTCGAGGAGGTAGAGAACACAATTCTCCTACACCATCCGTACAAGCACGTCGATATAATTTACAGCCGTCGCTCGAGGAGGTAGAGAACACAATTCTCCTACACCATCCGTACTCATCCAGCCCCAAATATTTACGGAAATTCGACCTGATTCTCTATTTGGGATTACATGATCATCTTTATACCGTGTTGAATTATATCGCCAAAGGTGAAGACGTCCATGCTGACTGGATTTAAACGTTTTTTCATCACAAAACACTGTATTAGACCAATCAAACTCTAAGTGCTCTCTGGCGAAGTTCAGACGAGCAAGTCTGTGAGCATCCGTCAAATATATTTTCTTGGCGTAATGCCTGTGGTGCAACCCCATGTAATGTAGATGATTCCTTATTGTTTGGGCACTCACATCGAACATCTCCGCAAAATGTTTTGTGGGCTTAAAACCATTGATTTCATATTCCCGTCTCATGAATTCTCTATCGTTATTGGAGAGTGCAGGCCGGCGACCACTTCTTCTGTGATCAAACAAACTTCCCTCCTCTCCTTCACGACGAATCCAAAAGCGGACAGAACGCCTCGATATATTCAAATTCCGGGATATCGCACTGATACTGCTTCCCTCATTAAATTGGGCAATTATTTGTGCTCTTTCGGCAATGGTCAAGTTGGCAGGCATTGAGATGATTTTATATGCAGTTGATTGAAAAACAACACGGAAAATATATCGATTTTTTGCATATATTTGACAAAATGTCAATTGTCAGTTTTCTTTTTCAAATGGAATTCGGTTGTCTAAATAGTTTTTATTACTTTTGTTTGGAAACATTTCAATTGCTTTGTAGAAACTAATGTCCTTTTCATTTATACTAAAGGTTAAAATGTCATGTACTTATATGTGACATATGACGTATGAATACTAAATACATAGGTTTACGTCATGATAATGTTGTCTCTTTCAGTAATATCTTTTTATAACGAACCTTGTTGTAATTTTCGATGACCGGGAAACTAAATCAAAACTGGTACACCACTTTCTTGGCCGACCGTACATATATTTTTATTAAATCTTTTCAAAGTACTCTCCACCAGCCTCTATACAAAGATTCATGCGTCTGAATCAGTTTTCAAAACACTTTTTCCAGTCCGCCGCAGACACCTCGTTTACAGCCTGCTCGAACGCAGCCAGCGCATCTTCCGGCGACGAAAATTGTATCCCCTTGAGCAGATTTTTTATTTTTGGAAATAAAAAGAAGTCACACGGTGCTAGATCAGGGCTGTAAGGAGGGTGACCCAGGAGTTTGACTGGTGTACTGTCCAGGAAGTCTCTCGTTTTGAGCGCGGTGTGTGCAGGCGCATTGTCGTGGTGGAGCAGTAGTCCGCGGAGCCCTGTGTTTGGTCGCTTGTTGCTCACAACCATTCGGCGTTGATGCTTCTTTGATCTCGTAAGGGAATTGAGGCCAAGTGGCCAGTCAAATTAAAAAAGCTGGCGATCAAAATCTTCCCCCCGCTTCGAGATCGCTTCACTTTGGTAGGCGTTGGTTCATTTTGAAACACCCAAACTGTCGACTGGCGCTTGGTTTCTGGATCGCATTGATAAATTCAGGACTCATCACCTGTTACGATGTCGTAAACACGCCGAGACGAGCCTACTTCAAATTTGTTCAGCATATCACGGCACCATTCCACCCGGGCCTGCTTCTGAGCGTCGGTGAGGTAGTGCGGCACCCAGCGCGATACTGTCCTCCTCACGCGAAGATGCCCGTGTAGAATCTCGTGAACGCTTCCCAATCCAATCTTTAATATATGCTGAATCTCCTGATATGTAATTCGCCTATTATCTTGGATTAAATTTTTCACTGCTAGCACGTTTTCTTCCGTAATAGCCGTCAAAGGGCGACCGCTTCTTTCTTCATCCCCCAAGGTTGGTCGACCGCGCCTAAATTCGTTATACCAACGATACACGGTTGCCTTGGAGGGGCCTTCATCCATAAATGCCATTTGAAGTCTATCGAACGATTCATCCGGTTTCAGGCGACACTTGAAATCGTAAAAAATCATAGCTCTAAAATGTTCCCGGCGCAGATCCATTTTTCAGTAAGACACGATACTTTGAATTGGCTCGCAAAAAATGTGGAGGGAAATTTTGAAAATGGAACACACATATTTTTACTTACAAGTAATCATATTTTCGAAAAAGATTCTAACTGGCCAGTCTCCCATATATAAAAACTATTTATCGCAATACTTTCTGAGTGGCCTGGTATATGTTGGTCTAAAAAAGTTAAAAGTTTTTGTAAAAGTATCATGGGGTGTAAGGGGTTCCCAATAACAACCAAGGAACTCAAGCCAACCTCACCTGTTCGTGGTACACCCTGCTTTCGACCAACGAGGCTCTGGCCACCCGCCAACACGCACTGGACCAGCGCGACGGGATATGGTCCAAACCCCCCATTAATGGAAAGCACTAGTACAATATGTCCCCAAGTGCCCGGCGACTCCAGCTGTTCTGCTGGCGTTGACGGGCGCCAGCTCGGCACTGGAGTCAGGGGCGAGGTGAATCTCCGGGCGAGATCGATCAACCGTCAAACGACTTCGGCTAAAATACAGGACTCCGATAATCTTAATATTCTCACGTATAACGTCCGTACACTGATGAGAGAGGAGCGTCTAATATAGCTGGAGAACGCTCTGAAAGACATAAAGTGGGACATTATAGGACTTGCAGAAGTGAGGCGACTGGGAGAAGTTACTGAAGAAACAAACGATATTGTGTTCTTCCACGTTGGAGAAACCCAAGTACTTCACGGTGTTGGATTTCTGGTTGCGAAGAAGTGGAAGGACAACATCATTGAGTTTAGAGGATATGGTAGAGGTATGTATAGCTGTTCTAAAATTTCGCATTACATCCCGAAAAACATTAACATTAATACAGACTTACTCTCCCACATCAGCAAGTTCCGACGAAGATGTTGAAGATTTTTATGATATTCTGAATAGAGCATGTGATGAGAACCGTGGAACATGGACCTTAGTGATGGGAGATTTTAACGCCAAAGTTGGACCGAGGCAAGAATCGGATTACGAAGGCATTCTAGGATTGCATGGCTTGGGAGAACGCAATGAGCGAGGAACAAGACTGCTACAATTCGCTTTTGCACAAAATATGCATATTGCCAACAGTTTGTTTCCTAAAAAACCACAGCGAAGATGGACTTGGACTTCACCTAACAATCAGGTTAAAAACGAAATAGATTATGTCTTAACTTCAGACGCACAAATATTAAAAGACGTAGGTGTTATTAACAAAATTAAGTTCAATTCCGACCATAGGCCACTTCGTGCAAAAATTAGATTCAGCTTCAAAATTCATCGCGCAAAATCATTTCGAACACCAATCAAAAAACTCACAAGGGAAACACTTTTTAATAATTCAGAAAAGTTTAACGCGGAACTCTCTAATCACTTCAAAGGCCTAAACCTCGATTTATCTGATGTTAGAGAACAATACAACAGAATAATAGAAGGCATCCGCAAATGTTCTAATCGGATAGAAACAAAAAAGAAGAAAAACTCACGACTATCTAGTTTAACTAAACAGCAAATAGAGGAAAGATGCAAATATAACATCGGCTCAGAACAACGCAGAGTTTTAGACAAACAGGTCAAAGAAGTATTAGACGAGATATCCGAAATTTGAACACCCATAAGGTGAAAATAGCACTAGAGAAAAACCAATCTTTAAGAATAGCTAAACAAGGAATATGTAAAACTAGAAAATGGATAAATGATGATAAATAGCCTACAGGACACTAATGGTATTAAACACCACAACAGGGATAAAAATTTAGAAATTGTACCGACTATTACAAAAATCTCTATACAGACCCAACAAATACCAACACTGAAATAGTATACGAATGCCCCGACCCCGAAACGATTCCGTTCATAACGGGTTATGAAGTAAAAAAAGTGTTAACCAGCATGCACTACGAAAAGAGTCCAGGTGAAGATGGTGTAACAGCAGAAGCTCTTAAACTTGGTTCTCCTACCCTCCTCCCTCATATCACCAACATGTTTAATTCCATCCTTCAGACCGGAAAGATGCCAGTAAAGATGTGCCACTCAAACATCATCCTACTTCATAAAAAGGGGGATAAAAGCGATGTAAATAACTACAGACCAATTAGCTTAGTGTCACATCTCTACAAGGAATTCATCAAAGTTATCCATAACCGCATCGATGCAAAATTAGATTCCCACCAACCACCCGAACAAGCTGGTTTCCGCCCAAGTTTTTCCACTACAGATCACCTTCATGCTTTAAACCAAATCATAGAAAAGCACATAGAATTTGGAAAACCTTTGTATCTGGCCTTCGTGGACTATACGAAGGCATTTGACAGTGTAAAACATGCAGCCATATTTTCTTATTTACAAAACCAACAGTTAGACCAAACCTACATCAATATCCTCAAAGTAATTTACAACAATAGCACAGCAAACATTAAACTGAACTTTCCCGGTCAAAATTTCAAAATAAACAAAGGCGTGAAACAGGGTGACCCGCTCTCTCCTAAATTATTTACAAGCACCCTCGAGGAAGTATTCAAGAACCTAGCAGACCTTTGGTCCAGTAAAGGAATAACAGTCGGTTGCAAAAAACTCACTAACCTTCGTTTCGCTGATGATATCATCCTATTTGCACCGACTGCTGCCGAATTCCAACAAATGCTCCAAGATCTGAGCATAGCAAGCCTTTAGGTTGGACTAATGATGAATCGGTCAAAGACAATAGTCATGACCAATAGCACAAAAAGTAGGGTTGAGGAAGATGGGCAAGAAATCCACTACGTCGATGAGTACATTTATTTGGGCCAGCTAATTTCCTTCGAAAACAGGCAAGATAGAGAAATTGACCGTCGTGTCGAGAACGCCTGGAAGAGCTACTGGTCCATGAAGTCGCTGATGAAGGGAGACCTACCATTATCCCTGAAGCGCAAACTCATCGATATGAGCATTCTGCCCATCCTAACCTACGGTGCTCAAACTTGGCCACTGACTGAGTCGCAAAAGTCCAAACTCAAGGTTTGCCAAAGGGCGATGGAGCGAAGCGTATTGGGTATTAAACTCAGCGACAGAATACGCAATACTACAATACGCTCAAAAACTGGAATCGCTGATGTGGGCCATACGACTGCTAGGTTGAAGTGGGATTGGGCGGGCCATGTCTGTAGAATGCATCAGGACCGATGGGCCAAAGTCGTCACGCAGTGGGTGCCAGAAGACGGGCGTCGTCGCCGAGGGAGGCCTAGAAAACGCTGGCGTGACGACTTGGAGGCGTTTGCGAGAGATTGGCCGGAGAAAACCAAACGGAGAGAAGAGTGGAAGGCTATGGGGGAGGCCTTTGCCCAGCAGTGGGACAATATAGGCTAAGGAAAAAAAAATTTGGTTTCAGATCTATACCTACTGATATTATAAAGCTGAAGAGTTTGTTTGTTTGTTTGGTTGATTGAACGTGCAAATCTCAGGAACTACTGGTTCGAATTGAAAAATTCTTTTAGTGTTGGATAGCCCATTTATCGAGGAAGGCTATATAGCATCACGCTGCGACCAATAGGAGCGGAGCATTAATCAAAAATGTAACGCAGACGAAGTTGCGCGGGTCTGCTAGTAAAATAATAAAACTTCTGTTGCCGAAATATGAAAAAAAAAATACTTTAAAATTATTGTAGCTACTCACAGTAAAATGTTAAAAATACCTATATAATCAAAGATGTGAGTAGGCACCTACATACCTATTAAGTATATAATATTATATCTCAATAAAAATAACAATGGGTGTTTCTTCATTGCACGAAAAAAATATTGACATTTATAACTAAATAGTAGGTTATTGATAACTAAATAATAATATAGTAGTGTCATCGATAACTAAATAATTAATCTATTTTGTGTGAATTCAACCGTCAAAATTAGTACATATTGATAATGAAGTAGGACAACAAAAACAGTTTGTAATAATTTGTGTGAAACTAATTTAAAACAAAAACGTTATTACTCGAGTTCCTAACTATTTATAATGAGTTCCACTGTAAACTGGCTAACGTTAGCTTACGTCACGGGCAACTCGCTCTGGTCTGGTCTGGTCTGTTGTACCTACACGTGCATCTATCTCTTTCTTTTCACCAGAAATGAAACGGAGCGCAGCGATTTATCCAGTGACGTGCACATTTTGTTCGATAAATATTTACATATATATTTATTGGAGATCTGTTAAATGGAAATTTAAATTGCCAACGTCACCTTAGATGTTGGCAACTGCACCATCAGTTCCGTTTATACAGGAACTAATGGACGATACTGAAGGCGTCAAACTAGTGGCTCAATTCTGGGCTGACACAATTTTGATTACCATCGACACGCTAAGAAGAAGAAGTAGATCTGTTTATAGGTAATGAATATAGCTTTCCTTTGGTGGGTTCAAATTATACAATAACTTTATATTTCAATACAAACATTCCACCATATGACATCATAAATACTGTCTAGAAACTACTTCAAATATTTTGTACATACTTGATTGTACCAATGTATGGAGAAATTGAATTCTTTAATGTCTTTATAATTACACACCGACTAAATCTGTGGCTTGGCGACGAATTTCGACAAATTGCCGGCTAAATCTGGAAGAAAACAGAGCTTCGTGAGGTGCCCTTTTTTTTTTGAAATCCTCATGGATACCCTCCGTCTGGGGCGAACAGAGGGATATGTCGGACTCTAACCTAGTGTTGCAACAGAACTCTGCTTCCGCTTCCGCTTCTGCAGAAGTTCCGCAAGCTTTTTCACTTCTGTTTCCGTTTCTGGTTCCGCAACTTTATAACAGAACTCTAAACGGAAGATACAGCGAGGAGCGCGGGGGTGGGGGCGCGTGAACGACTGGACATGCATGACGGAATCGGCGCGTGCGGGGGTTTGGCGGGGGCGGTACACAAACGCGTCGCAACGAGTTTGTTTATCATTCTATTTTCTGTTTCATTCTGCGCATCACCGCGCCTCGTGACGTTTAACGTAAGCTCGTAAATCTTCTGTTGATTTTTTCTTATTTTTGTTACTTGTTACTTAGGTACCTATTAGTTTTGTGTCTAGTGCAATTATGAAACCAAAAACCAGTCCCATTTGGAACTATGTATTTTGTTGAGATTAATGACTCAAGTGCCCGATGCAAACTCTGTGAAAAAGTGTATTCGCGAAAAGGTCGCACGACTACAGCGGAGCTGGTTTAATATATATATGAAGAACACCGAAACAGACTCAAAGGTGTAAAAGCGGCCAAATTACTTTTTATTAAATATAACTTACGTACTAAAAGTACAAAATACAAATGACAAATTCTATTAAACAAATCCGAAAAAAATAAAAATGTGTTTTTTCTTCATAGTATTAACACTTCCGCTTCCGCTTCCGCATCCGCATCCGCATCCGCTAAGATTTACTTTTGACATCTGTTTCCGTTTCTGCTTCCGTTAAGACACTTCCGTTGCATCACTACTCTAACCGACTAAAGACCCACTGTTCCTACTACTACCATGTGCCGGCGGCCCGGGAGATACTAGTACATTCGCGAGAACCCCGACTGGTATCAGCGCGCCATTCCAGGCGGGCCCCATCACCAAGTGCGGCCTATTTATCGACCGCACGTTCTCCATTAGAGCGCGCATATATCACTGCGCGCCAACTCTTTGGGCCTGGCTGGTCGGGCGACTACTCAGCTCTCAGTTCGCCGCCCGCAAGGCCCTCCTTATGGTGGCCGGAGATCGTTGAGCGCCCTTCGACGCCCAGCTGCTCTTCTGGTGCGGCTAGAGTGAGAGGCATGCTCTCTCACTCTCTCCGCTGCCTCCTGTGCCTGCATCACCTCCTCGCAAAAAGAGGAGACAGCATTCCACGCGTTTTCGCTTCCCACCATGGATTGAACCACAGCCGGAAGCGAAAAATCACCCGCACCGAGCGCTGCGACAAGGGCACCGCGCTGCTGAGCCCACGCTGAGCATTCCACCAGCGTATGCTGCGCCGTGTCCTCAGGGCAGTCCACACAGTGATGACAAGTGGGCGTCCGCTCCAGACCTATGCGACGCAGGTACTTCCCGAAGCATCCATGTCCTGTAAGCACCTGCGTCAGCCGGAAGCTGAGGGTACCATGCCGCCTGTCCAGCCATTCCTCCATAACTGGTCTTACCGCCACTATTGTGGCGAGCCCTTCGCTAGGTGCCCTAGTTTTTGAGATATCAATGTGGCCAAGCTGGGGAGATTCTCTACAGATTGGCCACCTATAATAAACCCTAATAACTTTTGATCCAGTGACCGACAGATTCTGATATTTGGCGACAAATTTTGACAAATTACCGACAATTTTTTTGTGTTATCAAAATTAAAATCCCTGATGGTGAGCATGCCAGTGTCAATAACACACATACCACGACTGCTAGCACCCACTGATCTTTCAAAATCACAGTTGTTTTTGAGGGATTTTTCAGTAGCAGCAAATTAACCAACAGCAACCTTATTGCAATGTAAACAAAAATCACTGCAATTTTGACAGTGATGTACATTAACTGTGAAAGTACTATAGCTCCACGCGAGCGACATTTCTTGCCAACACATGGTACTACAATATTTGTGTACAATACCTATGACACTATACTCCAGTCGATATGTCGGAAAAAGGTGAGGTAGCTGGAAAATATTCCGAACTTAATGGAACTTTAACACGTTGTTTGGGGGTACACTAGGTAGACTATCCTAAGTTTTCGATCTCGAGGTCCTTGTGTTAACTTGGGGAGGGGGGGGGGGGAAATATCTCTAATTTTTCTGACTTTTTTCAGGTTTTCACTTATAACGCTTAAACTAAACAAATTTTATGTTTCATGTCAAAGTTGAAGAATATTAAATTTTCTAAAATCAAGAAAAGCTATCGAAGTATAAGATTATTATAATGACAAGTCACACCTCAGACATCTCATGCCTCAGCAGCAGCGGAATCGATATGCTGGTGATGTCGTTGCTGCACGCCGCCTTCAGGATGTTCCGCAGACCCAGTATCGCCGGGTGACGCGATGTGATGTCGCCTGCAAATGTTACAAGTGCAATAACTACTATACTAGCTATTTATTTTGATCATAGAACCTCTAGTTTGCTATAGAGTCGCAATATATGTAACAGGCGAAATAATATCTAATTTTAACTTTATTTTTGTACTATGTTTATGATATGCTATGTTTTTGTGTTTTTAAATAATGTAATATTTTAATAATGTTGTTAGTTTAATCTTTTCTAATTTGGTTGCAAGTTTAGTTTAAGTTCTTAGCTGTCGCATTAGGGTAAATCCTGTAATGATAGTTTAAGGTGTTATAAATAAATAAATAATAATAATAATATGGATGCAGACAGCCGTTTTACAAGCAAAGGGGTTTGACAAACTAGCCAGCGAGCCCATATGAAGCGATGAAATTGTTGGATGTTATAGTTTGAGGGTATCCATTAATTTTACTTACTTACGTTTTCGTTTTAGAATTAATCCATACCCTCAAGTAATCTTTATAAGTAGTAAAATTAGATCATAGTTTTTTGTTAAATAATTTGTTAAAATGATTAAATTTTAATAATAAATATTATTAAAGTATTTGATTAAGAGCGTTTACGTCTATCGCGCGAAGTCAAGTTAGCATTTTTTACGCACACAGAAGCGCGCGTGTCCGTGTGCATAGCGCTGGCGCGTTCTCTTGCGCTATAGTCAAACTAACCCACTATGATCCGTTCGAGTGCATTTGTTGTGCATTACTAAACTACGAGTGCATAAAATAAGTATTTAATAATAATTATATTGCAAGTATAGCTATAATTATGTGTGCTAAGTAGTTATTTGGCTTGCTTCTCCCAAGGGATAGGCTTACCGTACATAGTGATCGGACGGAGGCTGGGGGGATTGATACGCGGTTTAGAGAAGAGAACCGCCTGACTCTTATCGGGGTTGACCTCGATCCTCCACTTCCTGAACCAAGCGCCGAGGACGTTGGCTGAGGTTTGGAGTGTTTTGGCGATAACGTTCTGATAACGACCAGTATAATAAATGGCCGTGTCGTCCGCGAACAGGGCTAACTGAGCCTTCTTGCTCTTAGGGATATCGTAAAAATGAGAGGGGAGATGACCGAGCCCTGAGGGACTCCGGCACGAATCGGGTGAGGGGAAGAGAGAGCTCCCCTAACGCGGTAGCGGAAGGTGCGATTTGACAAAAAGTCTCGCAAGATGAGCACGAGACGGTCTGGCACTCCCAGTTGGTACAGCTTGTGTGATAGAAGGCAGAGGAGCATCAGGGTCTTCAACGGGAGGTAGGGCGGTTCTACGTTCGACCTCGGCGTCCACCTCATCGAGGTGTCGTTGGTCTACTGGTTGTAAACTGGGAGAGCACTGGGATTCCAGGCTGTCGGCTAGGCATTCTGCCTTTTCAGAGTCATCGAAAGCGACGCTCTTATCAGGACGAATGAGAGGAGGCATCGAAGCCTCTTCGGTAATGCGCATCTTTCTCTGCAGTTGCCAGAAAGCTTGGTGAGTGGGCTCGAGTTCGCTCAGCGTCTTGTCCCATAGACTGGAACGGTGCTCACTGACGCGGTTCTTTACAGCGAGCTGTAAATTACGCATGTGAGCCTTGTCCCCTCGCAAGGAAAGTTGCTGTAGGCACGGATGGCCGCGTTCTTCTCGGTTATCAGTTCACGTACGTCAGCGGGTAGTCTCCAGCGATGATCACTCATTGCTGGGACTTCCCGTGAACAATCCTTCAGTACGGATTGAACGTGTTCTGTAAACGAGTTGATTGCGGCCGTCGTGTCTGCGACCGAGACAATGTGTTCGGGAATGGAGTTCAGGTGAGGTGACGTGGTGGATTTCAGCTTTTCGCTGACTTTCCTCCAGTCAGTAATCACTTGGGAAGGCGGGGGCTTGCTGGGGTCTGAAGGACCTGAGCGGGGAACTAAGTGCACGAGCACTGGACGGTGGTCGGAATCAAGCTCGTGTAGCGTCTCAATGAGATGCAGCTTTAAGCTGACGTTCTTGAGCAGCGCTATATCGAGCACGTCAGAACGATGATCGGGATCATGCAATGATTTATAGTAGTTTCAAATATTTATAGAAAAATAATCACTGTAAATTAGTTGAAATTTTAAATTGGATGTTTTAAAGCATATTATGTTCTTCTATTATATTATGCTATTATTACATTAAATTAAGTAAGATATATCGGTGAAAAAATCATTTTAATTCCTTAATATTTCACATTATTTGAACTTTAATTTCTTATAGAAAGATACCTAAATCAAAAAACGTTTGACATAAACTATTTTCCTTAGGATCTTAGCAATTGGTTAAAAATAAAGACGAATTAGGTTCGCCAGTGGTTTCCTATAATAAGAGCTTCGAAACTGACGCTGAAAGAAAAATCAAGAAAACCTCTGTTGAGTTATTTTGATAGAATTTACCAATACTCTATTAATTGAAATATTTTTGTCTACAACTATTGAGACAGCGAAATTTCCTAAAGTTATAGTATATATAGTTATAGTTTATTTCAATAAAACAATATTAAAAAACAGACTTTAAAAAAAATACTAACTTAAAGTTCACTAAAATAATACATTAATTATATTGAAAGGTTTTTGCAAAATACAAAAACCAACTTGGGCCTAGCGGATTTGAACGCATATGTCTTGGGGGGGGGGGGGGCGCGGGGTAAGCACTTTAATGGAGCTCTGTGTACAAAATTAAGAATTAATGCATTGCTACATTAATTCCTAATTTTGTAGTGCCTATCTATAAAATTTTGACGCCATTTTCGATTAGCGCCCCCGATAACCATGAAGATATTATTATTATTTAATTTTGACCGCAACTATCCGTTCGCGCTAGTGTCTTTCGCGCATGTGTTAAAAATTCTTGTCATTGCAGTCGTTTATAAGTACAGCATGCTGCTTGACATAACAAGAGCGCGATAGCATCGAGTGAGATGTACCAAAAAAATTGACGATATCCCGACGTTCTTCTACCTCGATCAGTCACTGAGGAAACATACGGCAGACGTTTCTGTATACAATTTGTAAAAAAAAAACAAATCTATTGACAGAAACTACGTATTTATTGAGTGCAAAAACCGGGAATATCTACGATATAATTGTAATCAGATTGAGAAAATAAAAGATTTTTTACCAAAAATAAACGCCATTTACCCAACAAGAGCGAGTATTATGAACTTTAAATAAGTAGTTATTAAGCATATAACCAATATTATTTTTCACTTAAAATAACTGCAATTAATTAATGACTTTAGTCAAAAAAACATTTCCGACGGTGACGACGCGAATATTTCCGGCGGGCTGACGACTCTCGTAGACTGGGACCCTAAGTCGCTTGTAGATTTTAGCATTTTGTATTAATTCCAGTCTAAATAAGAGAACTGAAGCATGTTTTTCTGCTTTCATTATAAATCACCTTTGCTCCCAAAATGATGAAGGAAATCATCGTCAAGAAATCGGTTCGCCCTCTCCTACAATCAAATCTTCGAAGACATCTCCCACTCCCACTCTTACAGAGGAGGCTTGTGGCTAGCAGTGTCAAGTTTTTAGTCTGATTGTGCAATGCTTAAGCTGTTGTATGAAGCACTGACCGGAACGCAGCGAGGAGTCATCGACGATGAGGTGGAACACGACGTGCACTTCGGCCAGGTTGCTGTGCTTCGTGATGAAGATGTCGCCGGTCTGCAGGTTGCGCTTTGTGCGGAACCGCGAGCCGTTGTTGTTGGACGAGTTGGAGCCGTTGGCCACGTTCTCTGCTTGCGCCTTCACGCGCTGCTTGTTGCGACGTTCTACCTGGAACACAAAATAAAATACCATCAAGCCTATTCCGCCGGGCAGTGGTGTATACTCAATACTTTTATTGCATTCCACATGTAGGTATTCTTAGGTGGTAAGCTTATAATTAGATCGTTATGGACCCTGTCGGGCAAAACAAGTGAGTTAGGAGAGAGGATGCATTGGTTAATTGTATAACATTATTATTTTAACAAGCTACTATAATACGAGTACACTACTACTATTATGCGCGACTGCATCTATAGTACCTACACTCACATTTCATCAGTTATGTTTAAATCTCATGTAATTAAGGGGCAAGCCTTTTGATACTAATTCGACACAAATCCAAATTCTGGGCTTACTAGAGAATTCCTGATAGAAAATATTAGAATTGGACGTAATTAGCAATCGGTCTTGCAAAAGCTCGAACTCTGAGGTCCTGAGCGCTTAGCGAATATAATAAGGTCAAGCCTTTTCTTACTAAAACATTTTGGAATTGACTTCCAGTACGCGTCGAATTAAATAAGGTAGCGAAATTCGACAGAAGTGTTTAAAAAGAAAAAAAAAATTGTTTACTCACCGGTTCTTCCACCTTCTCGCTAATATCCCGGAGCTGATGCTCCACGTCGGCGAAGTGATGCTCAGTGCTGCGCGCGGCCGCGGCCACCAGCTGCGTGGTGGGGGGCGCGGGGCGGCGGGGGGGGCTCTCGCTCAGCAGCACCACGCCCCACAGCTCCGCCGAGTACAGCGACAGCGACGTCTGCAGGCGCCGCGACCCGTCGCTGGGGCTAACGTTACATACAATCATCCAGACTGGCCTTTTGAGTAAAGACACAGTTTGAGAAAACCTGTCCCTGCAGACTACTGAACGTGTACTGACTTGTCAACTTGCTCGACGGCGCAGAGGTCGAGCAGGTCGCAGGCGACGATGCGGATGTTGTGCGTCTGCTTGAGCTGGCTGCCCAGGTGTATGGTGAAGCTCTCCTCCAAGCGCTCGCCAGATGGCGCGACCGGCGAAGGGACTGACACCGCCTCGGGCGAGAATGTGGCTAGGGGCGAGTTGCTGCAAACATACATAGTACATAATTATAGTCCCACGTGAAACTTGCAGCTGCGAGACCCAGCACTTGCTACTCAGTTACCTTGGTGTATTAAGAGCCGAGGTGCTCTGATACTCTTCAAGGGTGTTCATGAGCCAGGTGCGATGTTGTGCGCGCTGCGTCTGTCGCAGAGCGTCCAGCTGCGAGCCCCAGCGCCCCTGTACCAATGCCTGCTGCTCAAACTGTTGCGCCGCTAACTCATTGATCTCTTCCTCTGTTGTCGTTGTGCCTAGAAGGCGGACTTTCTCTTCCATTTCTTCAGTTTGTCTGCCAAAGACCAACATTTATTTTCGACCATAAAATCAATTTTGTTAGTAACTGTAAGTACTTCGAAGTTCTTCTTTGTCATGATGGTTTTCTTAGGTATTTCTGTTAGATGCTTCAACCAGAATTCTGCCACATCAAAGCATTATCAGTGACTTCTTGGCAGGAAGCCACTTACCTTATTAAACAAAATAATTATTATGCCCTTTTTTAATGACAAACCAGAGTAAACTGCAGTTTTGCGATGGGCCAGTCTTATCTGTAAGCACCTAAGTTAGAAAATTTGCTAATTATAATACAATTATACCTAATACTGTTTTTAAGTGTACTCCAGGAAATGCTTACTTCTGTGTTAGTTTCTTGATATCTTCATCCCTGTTCTTGAGTGTGTTCATGACAGTCTTAGCATAAGAGTTCTCAACTTGTAGAATAGTCTCAAGTGCGGGAGAGTGCACAAGCTTGTGGTACGCCGCTGCGAACACCTCCTCATCCGACGTGCCCTTCTGCTCCGCAAACTCCATGACATTGTCTTTGAAAAGTTTCTCCCAGCCCTTCACAATGCCTTCCACATTGATCTCACTGTTCTTCAGTTGGTTCAGAAGCTTCATGTCTCTCTCATTATGGAAGTTTTTAGTTTCTTCTGCTACAAATTGTCCTAGTTTCTCATTTAGTTCTGGAATTTAAGTAAGATTTGATTGAGTTAAGTTATTGGCAGGTGAAAATGTCATGTGCAGTACATTGAATTTTTCTTTCCCGATTTTATTACATTATTTAATTAATTCCCCATTCTAATAGTCTGAAATTACCTGATTTTCGTTACATTACAATCTATATTTTATTAAAATTCCCTGCATCCTAACCAAATATATTTTCAAAATTTTATATGTCCTCCAATATGTCATTTGAAAAACAAGTTGATTTTCATCTTGAAGAAGCCCCTGGTTTGTGAAGGCTGATACTGAGCTCTCTTATGTCGGTGAGGTTGGTGTCAAACCAGTGGAGCTAAATTTCTGTGGATGTCGATTCCTTAAGGACGGGAGGCCCTTTGTCACCTGGCAACGGTCGCCAAAGCTGTATTATGATTTATAATAATTTTGATTGATTTATAATATTTTTAATTCTTTTTTAATTTCTGTCAACAAAGTGTCCCACTTTATAACCAAACCCCAAATTTATAGATTTCTTTGGCAATGTTACAGACGCCCATCTAAATTACTGTATTAGGACAACCTTTTGGAATCTGCTGTTGGCTGTCAACAAGGTGACCCCCTCGGGCCAGTGAGATAAATTCCAAATTTAACATTTGCTACCTTGGGCGGCGATGTAGATACTGTTTTAAAAGGTCAACATTTCTTAAAAAATGAACTTCATTCCATTGGTCTTAACCTAAATCTTTCAAAATGATGCGAAATATATTTAGCGGACAGTACCGACCGACTACTGACTCTTTCAAAATTTTACGGAATAGCATCTGGTGGGTGATTATTGAAAAAGACTGTCTTCGTCTTGGGTTCTTGGGTTTCCTATCTATGAAAATTCTTTTCACCATTTTATCAAAGAAAAAATTCAAAAGACAGATGGCTTGTCTTTCTTTCCTTGGAAGATGGGTAGGCCTTTAGTGTGGGACTCAACATTTCTCGATACTCTTGCGCCATCACATCTTCCAGGCTCATTGTGCTGTGCTGGTGCTGCCGCTGCGGCTTCAGAGAACCTCAAGTGGCGTAAAGATGACAGCTTGAAAATAAATTTTCCACAAAGGTAGTAGTTTATTTTCAAGCTGTTTTGGGTTGAAACTCTGGGGCCGTGGGGTCCGAGTGCTCACAGCCTGTTTAAGGAAATTTCTAAACGCCTCGTTGATGCTTCCCGTGACCCAAAGGCTGGCTGTTACCTTGGCCAGAGGCTAAGTGTTGCTATACAACGTGGCAACGCCGCCAGTCTCTTGGGCACATTACCAGCTGACTGAGGAGTTTTTTGATGCCCTTTTATAGTTTGTTGTTAATAAATATTTATTATGACCTTGGTTGTAGCGACCATTTACCTATAGCCACGTTAAATCGAAGTCCCTTGAATTTAAAGCATACTTGAGTACAAAATACATGTGGCTATAGCGACTTTGGATGTAACGCCGAGTTCGAGTATAGGACATTTCTAACAAATTACTAGAAACCCCATGTAGCTATTGCAACCAGAGCCGCCAAAGACACAAAGATTTCTTTCATTTCTTTCTTTCACAAACATTTTTTTACATCCACACAAATGGTCAGCAAGTGTGGAGATCTTTACCTTTTGTTTATAGATATCAGCTAAGTATGTAGGGAAGCGTGTACGTTTCGGAGTTAAATTTATGGTTCAGTTACAAAGTGATATTCTGATTAGCAACTGGTTTTAGTAAACTTTTGAATAACTACATGCAAATATTTTCAATAATAAACGAATATAAACAATAATATTATAATAATATAATAATAATAATATAATATATTATTATAATAATATATAATATTGGTTTGGTTCCTATCTTAAAGGTCGCTCGCAGCGTGTTCGTCTTGATGAGTCTTCCTCCAATTGGTGCCCTCTCAGCGCGGGTGTGCCTCAGGGTGGCGTTCTCTCTCCTCTTATTTTTTCTATTTTTATTAACTCTGTCACTAGAGTTATCTCTTCCTTCTTCCATCTCTATGCCGACGACTTGCAGCTTTACCGTCATTTCCTAAGGGAAGATGCAGAAGCCGCCGTGTCTGCCATGAATAAGGATCTGGATTTGATTAGTGAGTGGTCGCGGTCTTTTGGACTGCTAATCAACCCTAAGAAATCTCAGGCCTTGATCATCGGCGGCAGGTATATGCGAAATAGGCTCGATGTTGCGTCGCTGTCTCCGCTCAGGCTGAATGGAGTTCAGATCGATTACGCAATTAAGGCTAAAAACCTGGGGGTGACTATGGACTCCTACTTATCATGGACTGCCCAAGTTGCTGAAGTTAGTCGCAAAGTGCACTACACGTTCCACTCATTGAAATGCCTACAGAGCTTCTTGCCTTTGAAAAACAAAATCTCCCTTGCGCAAACTCTCATCCAGCCCATCATAGACTACGCCGATGCCTGTTATTTGGATGCCACCGAGGAGCTTTTAAATAAACTTGAGCGGTTGCAAAATATTTGTATTCGTTTTGTTTTTAACCTTAAAAAGTATGATCATGTTTCCAACTTTCGCAAAATACTCAAGTGGCTCCCAATTCGACTTCGCAGGAACTCTCGGATATTGTGTCTGCTATTTAATATCCTTCACAACCCTAAAACACCATCCTATTTGCGGGAACGCTTTTCCTACTCCCGTCCTTCTGATGCACCTTGCAGGTCGCATCTTAGGAACCTCCTTAAGTCCCCTCCACACTCTACCGATTTCTACTCCTACTCCTTCACTGTGCACGCCGTGCGGTTGTGGAATTCACTTCCTCCTGACATTAGGGACTGCCAAACTATTGCAGTTTTCAAAAGAAGAGTGAAAGAACATTATCTTTCCATTTCGTCATAGTTGCATAAGTATCTATTATTATTTATTATATTGTATATATAGGATTGTTGTATGTATCTTTGTATTTATATGTATGTAAGTATATTCTTATATTGTATATTTTATTTAAAATAGTTATCTGATTTATGTTTTATGTCTTCCATTTTCTCTTTTTCTTTTACACACTTTGTCTACATCTCTTTTTTTAGTATCTCCTTTCGCAGGTTTGCTGGAAGAGATTTCATTAGAAATAAGCAATACCTTTGTACTCTCTTTTCTGTTCCTTTCTTGATTTCTGTATTTAGTGTGTACATAAATTGTTAAATAAAAATAAATAAATAAAAATAAACTATGCATGTCTGTATCTCTTTACCTTTGCCTGTAACAACTTCCGGATATAATGACGAAAATAGAGTGGTCCCTTCATCGTCGTTATACACGAAATCCACTGTGGTTATAATTTGAAAAAAAAAAAACAATTGGCTTCGTAAAATGAAAGTCTTCTTGTTTACTTGTTACATTATGTTATTAGAGTAGCTTGCAAATGACTGGATTAAGTGCAATGGTTTATCAGAAGTCTTGTTTTAGTTAGTGTAAATAACGTTTACAATGTAATAAGCAGGTTCTTAATGCCTTAAATTACAATATTATTAATGTAAACACTGGATAATACAAAGTGGGAGGGTGAGCTAAGATAACAAGTACAAACACTGTTTGACTACTCCGCCCTTTCGAGCCATAATCAGTACATCTACGTGGACATGCAATCCTAATGTTCAAGGCACAATATTAAAACGTAAACTATTACATACCTTCCTCCAAATACACAGGAATATGGAACATGTTGATGACTCTCTGTACGAGCTCCCTGGTGGAGCCGGGGTGAGGAATGTCCACCGGCACCTCCAGCTTGAATAGCAACTCCTCGTTGGTGCATGTCGGGAAAGAATACTTGAATGTCTTCGTTATATTCTGGCTAATTTCTGTAGTCATTGTTTGTCATAAATTCACAACAATCACAAGTCGACTCGATTGAAAGAACTGTCAATGTCATTGTGCCATCTTTCTGACAGTGATAGAATATGTTTCGTTCAGAAATGGCAAATCTGCTCCTCAATGGAAAAAGGTGGTCCCTCCCTACTGTCTCTCGACTGCTAGTTTGTAATCAATATTTTGTGGAAGCATTAGTTACATTAGAAGATGACTGCATCATTGCCTAGTTATAGGAAGTGCCTTTGCAGAGCGTATGGTCTTTGGTTTAATTACCAGGTCAGGAATAGTGTTCACTTGTCTGCTCATTTATCAGGATATACAGGCGTGATTTTACATTTATGTTATGATAGACGGATGGAATTCCACGTAGGTAAAGTTACACTATCTGCCTAAGCATATCCCGCCTCAGGGCGCAGACATTCAATATCTTGGACCACTGACATTTATGTTAGGGAAAACTATGAGACTATTAAAGTCTGCTTAGAGGAATCAAGTAAGTTACTACCGGTCAGCGTTAACTTCGCCCTTGTTCTTCCCAAATAGTTGGTTCGGTATGGTTCAGCAGGTTGGCTTTCATGACGACTTGGGATACGAACCCAGGGCCAACAACGGCCTTTCAAATAATATAAAATATGGTTTGTAGGCTGTGAGCACCTATATGTTGAAAACAGCTTGGAGATTATTTTGGTATCTACAATGTGTGTGAGCAACATGTTGTTAGACTAGAGTGTTGGGTTTCACGAATTGTACAGAGTTGAACTGTAGTAACACCAGGTCGCAAGCCCCACCTACACAAGAGTTCCTGTCAGTTTACCTAATTTCCTGAAGGAACTCTGACATGTACCTAGAATGCATCTTATGCATCAAGTGTTTTTAATTTTTTCTCTAAGATAGAAATGTGATTACTGTAAGGGAAGCGTTTCCAAATCTTCTAAGTACCTATGTATAATGTATAAATATAATTCTACCCCCTATTATATAACTCTACCGGTCTTGTCTGACTATGCAGGTGCTTCATGTGGTGTAATGATAATATTCATGTTTCTGTAAAAGTGTGACTTTTAGGACACATCATGTCATTTCATTCAGACTTTAAAGATTCTTTATTTGAAACAGAACATGAATACATAGTATTCCTTATAAGTATCTCTTCTGCAGTTGGTCAAACATAGTACGGGGACAGTACTACACAATACTTTGGTAATAGTAGAACTATATTTTCATTATATATAAATTAAAAAAATGGAACAATAAATTAATTACATAAAGAAATTAAATAAAAAATGTTGTCGGTTCACATCGTGGTCTTTAATCCGATGAGTTTGAACCGCGGCGGCCGGGCGGTGTCCTGCTTGCGCGTCTCAACACCTCTTGTTTCGATGATGACAATGATGGAATATTTACGCGGCCTCGCCACCCTCCTCCTCCTCAGCGCTGGCGGTGAGCATGGAGATCAGCTTCGTGGTGTCGATGAAGCCCTTGTCGTCGATCTCCATTTGGTCGTAGGCCTCGTCGACCTCGTCAGCGGAGAACTTGTCGCCCCAGGTCATGAGCGCGTGCCTGAGCCTCTCGGAGTCGATCTTGCCTTCGTCGTCGAAGGTCTTGAAGGCGTTGATGACGACGTCGTCCTCGTCGGAGCCGCCGGACATGCGGTTCGCGAAGAGGGTCAGGAGCTGGGTGAAGTTGATGGGGCCGGATGCCTCACCAACCATCTCGTCGAGCTCCTTCTCCGACGCCAGCCTGCCGAGCGAGTCAAAGGTGGCGCGCAGATCGTTCTTGCCGATGATGCCGTCCTTGTCGTGGTCTATTAGCTGGAAGGCCTGCAGAAGAGAGATGCATCGTCAGAACATGTAGAATATATTAACTTTCTGGGAAGTGTGTATCGGGAAGTCCTTACTCAATGTAAAATCTCTTACACCCTTAGCGTCCTAGTAAGCTGTGCTAATTTGTAAACTGATGATTTCATAAGCGTACAATTTCGAAAATGTTTGCATCATGAAAGACAATGACAACAAGAGATGGCCGGCCATGTTTACTAAACAGGCGGACGAGCACGAGCTAAACATGATTGTGACACAATTCGTGAAGTTCTAGATAATTGACGTAGATAACTGTTCCAATTCATAGAATGACGATTTTGGTAAGGCTAATCTCATAAACATTTGGATGTCACATTCATAAATAAAGATTCTTCTACAAAAAGATTTCCAGACTCAAGAGATTACTCTTGTCAGGAGAAAAAGGATTGTTGTTAAATTTTGATGATTAAGCACAAGCGAATGCAGTATATCCTGCTTTTAAATTTTTGATCCCCTCCGTTATAAATACTTGTAAAATACTACGACAGACAATATACTAAATTAATATACAGCGCTTCATTATTCTCGCTAAACCAACAAACCATGTACTTGGGAAAAGTCTAGGAGACGAAATTTTATGGCGATGACTGATGATGCTTACCTCCTTGAACTCAGCGACCTGCTTCTGTGAGAACATGGAGAAGACATTGGAGCCGGTACGCTTGGCCTTGCGGCTTCCGCGGGACGACTGCCTGTCACTGCCTCCAGTGGCTGCGGGCGCAGCTGCTGCTGGCGCCTCTTCTGCTGGTGCATCTTCCTTTGCCTTCTTCTTCTTTATTTTCTTATCTTTATCCGCCTGTAAACAATATCATTCATTAGTTAAACCCCTTCAAAATTCTTAGCCAATATATGTGTGTTCAATGTTCAACCTGTGTTTTCCGTTTAGTTTGCGCGGCTCTAGTTTATTTCCATGTGCAATTGTAGGTCGTTGAATTTGAGATTCTTAGCGGCGAATTCCTCGTTGCAACGACGTCAGTATACTTGATTGTTTATATCATTCCTATTTTGATCATAGTTGGCTCGGGAATTACATTTCCTTTTTTCATCATTAGTGTTTATTCTCGTATTTAAAATTTCTAGTTCGTCTACGTTTTTGTTAAATTGTTTGATTTCTAGCTTGATTGATTTTGATTTTATTTTCTTATCGATCATTGATTGCATGATAATTACCGCGTGTTTTCACCGGCCGAGTCCCGATTAGGCGTGGCTAGTTGCGCGTCTATATTTAGCCTGCTCGGCCTGTGCTACCGCCCGCCTCATCTCCACTACTCAGTTACATCATGTTATTTATAGAAGAGCGCGTGCTTCTATTTCTGCAGTTTCAGGTTCGAATTTTTAGTTTCATAACTAATTTTATGAGTACTTATACATTTTGTTTTGTTTGATTCTTAGGTTATTGTTATGTGTTCAGATAATTAATTCTTTCTACCTTTGGTTCCATTTCAGATGGACTTCCTCAGTCTTTAGGTTTAATCGGTGCATGTTCAGACTTTAAATTAACTTAATTTAGATAGCCTTGAGTTTGATTTTAATTTATAACTTAGTATTTATCCCGAAACTTGATTTTACTTTCGAAACCGGAAACGAGCGATTCTTTTACGATTGTCTTATGTTTTAATGCACTTGCATACGAATTATTTGTTTAAGTTCTGTTTAGATACTCCAGTTAACGTTTACTGCATTGTTGCAATATAATGTTAAGTTATCACCACCAGTATCGATTAGTTCACTGTAGTAACTACATACATACTAACTGTTATCGCGGCGTTGTTTCGTATTATTTGCTTTGTTATTTGTTAAACCAGCGACGTGTTCATTGGTATCTGCGGCGCGAGATTCTTCAAAGTGTTCACCACTTCTTCACAATTCACTGTACTATCACTTATGTATTCACTGATGTCACTGTGTCTTACACTTACCATTGTGTTGTTTGTTGGACGATCGACGAAAGAGAGACTGTTTCGCTCGGCAGTCCCACCCTGACTCCGAGTTTTCGTTCCCTCTCGTAAATCCAGGAGAATCCCCCCTTCACCTCTCCCCCCTGCCGGCGGCCACTGCGCTCGCCATTCCTTTTTTAGTTCGACAAATACGATAGTCTTCGAATCAGCATCAGAACGGTTTAAGCGGCTCGCTGGCTCAGCCGTGGCAACGCTTTTCTTAGGATTTAAAAATAATCAGCTCACCTGTCACGGTTTCCTGGGTACAACGAACGGCTCAATTCTCTACAAATATAGCTTTATTCAATGGAAATTTTCCGCGATCGTATCTCCCGTCACATGAAATACTTTGTCATCCACATCTGCTGGTTGAGGATCGCCCGATACTTTACCACTTCCTGTCATTTAGTTTACATCTTCTGGTTCGTGCACAACTCGGGGCTAATGAGATTGACATAGTTACATACTAGATGAAGATAGTGGTTTTGGTTATAGTGGTTTGGTTTGAGATAGTTTACTAGAAGTTTTTCTTCAGAAGTCCGCAAGTCTGTTGAGTTTCTGAGCCTGCGGGTGGTGGATAGTGGCCGAGTCTCTTTGACAGCGAGGAGGCCTGCGTCCCAGCTGTGGACTCGTTGTTGAGCAGTGTGTAGGATCACGTAGTGGAGAACAGGCTTTGTTTATTTCAAAGTGTATGTTAGGTTAAATTACTGGTTTCTAGTTTAAAATATGGCGAGAAGGTGGTGTTTATGTTATGACAGGAATAAGGTGTCAACCTGAACAATCAATGTAAATTTAAATGTGCAAGCAAGCGATACCTAGAGTGTTCAAATTTAAGAACATAGGAAAATATAGGGTGTAATGTGTTTATATTAATGTAAGTAAAAGAGCTTCGTTTGGCTGTGCGTGGTGGTGGTCACGAGAGCTAGCTACTGCTTAGAATGTTTCCTACGTTGGATTCAAAGGTCGGGGATAATATGATTACGTTCATCCATTACTTTCCGGATATGTGTGTGGTGTGATGAAAACATAACATAACATAACATCACGCCTGTTATCCCCGAAGGGTTAGGCAGGTGTACCTAATATTACACCTACATTTTGCCAGTTATGTTTAAATCCCATAATATAGGGGGCGAGCGTATTGCCATATATATGTTACGGGCAATTTGATAAGTCCGGGCACTATAAATAATGGCCGGTCTGTATTCATAATGCCCGACTCGATTGGGCAATGTGATTAAAACAGCATGATTAATCACTTTTCCCGGCCATTATGAATAATGCCCACCCTATCTTGGGCAAAGTAATAAAATAGGTGAACTGTAGTGTTTTTTTTTTATTAAATGAAATTAAACTTACATAATTTTCATGAAAAGTTAACAAAAAATAAACTATTGAACATAGTAGTTAAAAAATAAATGGTTAAAAATGTAATAACATCAGTAGTTACGTGCTTTTATTTTGATAAAATAATTACTTAAGAACAATAGTTTAAAAATTAGTAAACTGAGAAAAATCAACTGAAATATTTATTAATTAAGGACTGTGCAAGAAAGTTATTAAGTTTAGAATTATTTATTCTTGCAAGATGAGCTTTTATGACATTTTGAATTGCAAAGAATGTTTGAATTGCAGTCACCACTACAGTTACAATGCTGGAAGCCTTGTCCTTCAAAATGAGAGTCTCTTCGAGCACATTCTCGAAGAGTAATATCAACTTTTGGACATCATCCATCGAAATGAACTTTTCTTTACACACAGTAAACTCATTTCTGGAGTACAGTTGGTTTAAAATACCGTGTTTAGTTCCTAGTTTGTAAAGTTTTTCTTTTTCGACAGATATAATAATAGTAATTATATTACGACTATCCGTCTTGGCTCGATCTACACCTGGTATCCTTACTCGAACGCTTTGGCTTATTTCAAATAGGAAATTTTGCATTTGAACGCGCCAAAATTTTTTCGGCTTGCTTATCAAGTGATACCTTAGCTGCGTTACGAGCCTCCCGAATTTCGTTTGATTTTGTGTTGAGTAAAGATGCAGCCTTTTCATTATCAGAATTTTTCATTTCATTGCTCATATCGGCAGAACGCTGTTGATCGGCTGCTCGAGGGTTTTCATTTATTATGGCCACACTCACAGTGGGTTGCTGATTTTCTGGTTGAATATCATACTGCCCGGTCCAAGTGATAAATTCAAGCTATCTCAAATACTGACTTATTACATGGACCACGGGCCGTCGGGCATTATTAATAATGGCCGGTCAAAGTGATAAATTAATCACTTTGCCCGACGCTCTTGGGCATTATTAATAATGGCCGGTCCTTATTAATAATGCCCAGTTAATCACGTTGCCCGTAACATATATATATTAATAAAAACAAAAATAATATATTATTTCAAGTTATTATTGATGAAAGCAAAAAGTTTAAAATAAATCTTATTGTTTGTTAAGGGTATGTGGTATGTCGATGCCTAGAGAGGAAGAGGAAGGCTAAAGAAAAGATGGATGCACCACGAGTGTGCGGGGAACGTTATGAAAGCAAAGGGAGTGAATGAGAGTGTAACGGTTGACAGGGGAGAAAGGAACATAATAACAAAGGACAAACGAACTGGCGAAAGGTAGGGGTTCTATGTAGTAAGCAGCTGCTTTGCCCCTCGGAGACAGGCGTGATGTTATGCTATGTTAATAGGGCATTATTTTCCATCATCGTGCATCAGTCGTGCACATTGCATAGTGCTTGTCAAGGGTTCAGTAGAGATCAGCAACTCTTTTGCGGAATGCTGCGGTTGCAATAACTATTAACATTATGGGAATAGGTGTTTCTGTCATTAAATTTTATTGTATGATGCTGGTGCAATGAGGGTACCGCATATAGCGAATGTACCGAAACTCCCTACGCGCAAAGGCCGAGGTGTTCCGGCTGTACGATACTCGCCAGATAATTAAACAGCGTGTATCCGAACGCGCCCATAGACAGATTTTGTCTATGGTCGCTCCGACCAATAGTAGCCCAAGATCAGCGCAAGGGCACCGCGTGATTGGCGAGACAGATTTTGTCTATGGTCGCTCCGACCAATGGGAACCAATAGGTAGTAGTTGTAAGTGAGTTGTGAGAGATTGTAATTTTGAAGGCAATGGCGCGACATGTAATGAGAATTAATTAAAGTTTTTACCGTGTAACGAAGCTCTTTAATTGAACCTGACCCACCCCGACTACACGCACCATTAAGTGAGATGATTCTTTTCCAGATATTTGTTAAGCTTCGCAAACGTGTACTTTTTTAAGTTCAGAGTTGGACAACCGATGATCCTATGAAACATTTGGGCAAAAATTGATAGTAAAGTTGTCGTGGCATACGGGATTGCGCTAGTTTTAAGGGAGAACTGAGACAAGTCAGAAGCGGCATAAAAACTCTGACACCAGGTTTTAGGCTCTAACCACACGATAAAGAAAGAAAGAACTAGCGCACTCCCGTATCAAAAAATATCATAATCTTTGCAGAGGAAATTATATCCCGAGCACTGGGCAGGGCAAGGTGACAGATAGCTAATAGTTCGCCGCACACAATGCACATGAGCCCTCTTCATATTACAATGTATGGTAACCGCCCAGCTAATGGCCCCTTTTTTGTAAAGCCCACGAATGGTGAAAGCAGAGCCGGTAACCTAATTTTCAGCCGGAAACAGTATGGATCTTTTAGTTCATTTACCTTATACTTGAACATAATAAGCCAGTTTTCTCTGAACGGGTAGGTTGAATTGTACCGACACACACGGAAAACACATCAAACACCACCGTGCCTCAGCTGGAACACGTCCACCACTGGACATGTTGTTTTTAGCTCATTCTGCCTCAAATGTGTCCACAGCTGGGACATAAGACCCTCTCAGTGAGTGGCAGTGGGCCTCAATCCACTACGAGCACTCGCATGGACCCGCTGTGGGACCCCATAACGCTAGGAACCGATCACTTTTCCGAATTTTTTTTGTTTGAATTTCATTTTACCGAAAACTATTGACGTCGTTTTTGCTATTTATGCATTATTTGACATACTTTTAGATCATCGCAGTATCATGTGTATATATATATATAGGTTATTTTACCGAACTATATTTCGCCGATTTACAAAATAACTTTTTACTATTTGCCGAAGCCTCGTTAGAACTTCTTTAATTTGCCAAATGATTTATTTGCCATATTTTCACCACTCCGAAACAACATTTTACGTAATATTATTTGGTCACAAATATCTAGCCCGTTACTTGGTAACATTTTCAATATTAAATTAAAATAGTGTCATAAAAAAACGCAACACTCGGGGCTTTCAATTTCCAAAGACCAGAATAGTATTGTTCAACACTCTTGTGCGTAGCCGGTTAGAATATGCCAGCGTTGCTTGGAATCCATTCTACGCTGTTCATTCGCAGAGAGTTGAGAGAATTCAACGAGCTTTCACAAAACATCTTGCTTTTATGTCTAGAAAAATAAGCCATCGCTGTCCGTATGAGCAACGCCTTCACTTTTTCAATATAAAGACGCTGCGAGACCGTCGCCATTCGCGCGATCTTATTTTCCTGCATAAAATTGTTAATGGAATCGTAAAATGCAGCGATTTAGTTGAGCGCATTCCATATGCAGTTCCTTCAATACCTCCCAGATATCCCATCACCAGACTGTTCCATATTCCTTTCCGCAAATCAAACCTCGGTCTTAACGCTCCCTTGCTACGAATATGTAGAAACTACTGTAGCGTCACATTTATATGTAACTATGTTGTGTTGTATTAGATTTATGTAGTTATTAATATTTTCGTCAGATTAAATCTGTCACCAGTTGTCCGTTACTTTAAATCTTTATATTTACTTGTGTTATAAAGCAACGGACAACTGATTTTCTTACTAGTACATAAAGCCCTAGCGGGCGAGCGAGTAACTGGCAAACCGGTCGAGCCGGTCGGCGGCCGCGCAGCTGGCGGGACCCCTCCCGACTCCCCGCGCCTCACCGGCCGGCAGTCCGTGAACCGCTACTGAGCTGATCGCACGCTGTCTATGCTTTCGCCGAATAAACCAAAAGTACCTCGCGCGCTAGTGGCTTCTGCTTTAGG
Source organism: Standfussiana lucernea (assembly GCA_964057025.1). NCBI lineage: Eukaryota > Metazoa > Arthropoda > Insecta > Lepidoptera > Noctuidae > Standfussiana > Standfussiana lucernea. Next base: position 14,153,627 of record OZ059807.1, on the reverse strand, counting down.
CATCTCCGCTTATCCTCTGTGCTTGTTCTCTCAATACTGTATTTCTTCCTCTACTGACTTTCTCCTCTTACTTAAATAAATTGTGTCCGTGAATCTGTGTTTTATTGTCCATACCTGTGAGTACCACACATCTCTTCATTGGTGACCCCGTAAGAACACCATGAGTCAGCAACGAGGAAACGACGCAAAAAGCGCAAGTCATGATGAAGGCTCGGGATGCGATGTATATCGTGTCGGTGTGAGGGTACCCCCATTTTACCCTGAGAAACCGGCGTTATAGTTCGCACAGCTGGAGAGCCAGTTTGCGCTGGCGAACATCACGGCTGACGCCACAAAATATCACCACGTCATGGGGGCCTAGACCCTATATACGCAGCCCACGTCGAGGACATTATCGAGGCTCCTGCAGCCCCGGACAAGTACGAGCGGCTGAAGACGGAACTGGTGAGGAGGTTGTCCGCGTCCAAGGAGAAAAAGGTGCAGCAGCTCTTGACGTACGAGGAGCTTGGTGACCGCAAGCCCTCGCAGTTCTTGTGACATCTGCGCCACCTGGCGGGACCGAGCGTGCCAGAGGACTTTTTACGCACGATCTGGACCAGCCGCCTGCCAAACAGTACGCAGACCATCATCGCATCACAGGCCAAGGCGAGCCTCGAGGAAGTAGCCGAGCTGGCTGACCGCATACTCGATCTGGTGCCAGTCAGCCCGCAAGTAGCAGCGACATCATCACCATCGGCGATACCAGGAAGCAGCGTGGAACAGATGAGCAACCAAATCTCCGAACTCACGCGACAGGTGCAAGCTCTGACCTCGCAAGTCGACAGACTGTCCCGGTCAAGACAAAGGTCTAGCAGGAGTAGCAGTCGGGGGCGATCCCCCTCCAGAAGATCGAACTCAAACTACAGGAAGTGGCCAACCTGTTGGTACCATCATAAGTTCGGTGATAAGGCAACCAGGTGCGTAAAACCCTGTGACTACGCGGGAAAAGCCACGGGCAGTCGATAATGGCGACCGGCGACTGTCACAGCACTGGTCGCTTATTCGTGACGGACCACCACACGAAGATACAGTTCCTCGTCGACACCGGTAGTGACGTCTGTGTTTTCCCAAGGTCGGTTGTGAAAGAACGCCGTACAAAAACAAACTTTGAACTGTGTGCGGCTAACGGCAGTGCGATAAACACTTACGGTTACGTGCACCTAAAATTAAGTATTGGCTTACGCCGTGACTTTGCCTGGCGTTTTATAGTGGCAGATGTAACCAAGCCAATTATAGGGGTAGATTTTTTGTCATATTATAATTTAATTGTAGATATAAGAATGCAGCGACTAATTGACGCTAACACTACGTTGGCGACCCCTGCTTTGCCTGCCCGTTCCTCTGATGTTGTTTCTTCGGTGAAGGTAAGAATTGGTGACACTACATATCACGACATACTCCGGGAGTTTCCTGACATAACCCGGCCGTCGGGTATACACCGTGCACCTACATACAACACCTTACACTACATACGCACAACACCTGGACCACCTGTATCGGGTACACCGCAGCGGTTAGCGCCAGACAAATTAAAAATCGCTAAAGAGGAGTTTGAATCTATGCTAGCGAATGACACAGCCAGACCCTCTGACTCACCTTGGGCTTCACCCTTACACCTGGCACCTAAAAAGGATAATGGGTGGCGGCCATGCGGGGATTACAGGATGCTTAACGCGCGTACAGTACCTGATAGGTACCCTATTCGCCACATCCATGACTTCGCCCTCAACCTTTCTGGATGCCAGGTGTTCTCAACAGTAGACCTGGTCAAGGCTTATAACCAGATACGCGTTAACCCTGAAGATATTCCGAAGACAGCCATCACCACACCGTTCGGGCTTTACGAGTTCCCGTATATGACGTTCGGGCTTCGCAACGCAGGCCAAACTTTCCAGCGTTTCGTTGACGAAATGCTGCGAGGCCTGGACTTCTGCTTTGGGTACCTTGATGACTTTTTAGTCTACTCAAAGGACCAAGAAGAACACAAAGACCACCTACGACAGCTGTTTTCCAGACTGCAAGCTTACGGAATGGTGATAAACACATCCAAATGCGTATTCGGAGCCTCACAGGTAACATTTTTAGGCTACCAAATCGCCACAGGTGGCACCAAGCCGTTACCGGAAAAGGTCGAGGCCATCAACAGCTTCCCAACGCCGAAGACAGTAAAAGAGTTGCGAAGATTTTTGGGGATGGTAAATTTTTATAGACGGTTCATCCCAGAGGCGGCTCAACACCAGGCACCGCTGAACAAACTACTGGAAGGATCGGTGAAAGGCTCACACCCGGTATGCTTCACATCAGAAGAGGACGAAGCATTTACAGCATGCAAAAGGGGACTCTGCCAAGCAGCAATGCTAGCACACCCTGATTGCGGAGCTAAACTGGCCATAGTGACAGACGCGTCCGACACCGCCATGGGAGCAGTCCTGCAGCAGTTAAAAGATGAGGAATGGCAACCCTTAGCTTTCTCCTCTCGTAAGCTAACCTCTAGCCAGCGAAAGTATTCCCCTTATGACCGTGAACTACTCGCGATATTTGAAGCCATCAAATATTTCAGACATATGGTCGAGGCCAGAGAGTTTATGATCTATACAGATCATAAGCCCATCTGTTACGCGTTTCATACACGTAAGGAGAATTGCTCACCAAGACAGTTCAGACATCTGGATTTTATCTCGCAGTTTACCACAGATATCAGGCACATTTCAGGCAAGGACAACGTAGTCGCTGATAGTCTGTCAAGAGTGGATGCAATCACCCAGCCTATAGACTTGAGAGAGCTGGCTAAGTACCAAGCTTCAGATCCTGAACTCAAACAGCTACTCGAAGGGGAGTCGTCATTACGCCTGAAGAAGATCACGCTGCCGGGAACACTGTCTGAACTGTACTGCGATGAGAGCAGCAAGATACCAAGACCATATGTCACGAAGGAACTTCGCCGTCAAGTCTTCGACAACCTGCACTCCTTGAGCCACCCAGGAGCCAACGCCACTGCCAAGCTGGTTTCAGAGCGTTACGTGTGGCCCGAAATCAAGAAAGACTGCAGGGAATGGACGCGCAGTTGTTTGCCATGCCAGCGAACGAAGATCACCCGTCATGTCTCCGCTCCCCTAGGCAACTTCAAACTGCCACGTTCGCGATTCATGCATATACACATTGATATGATCGGACCACTGCCAATCTCGCACGGATTCCGGTATTGCCTCACCGCTGTAGATCGCTTCACGCGATGGCCTGAGGCAATACCAATCAAGGACATCACGGCTGAAACAGTGGCCAATGCTCTTTTGTATGGATGGATCGCGCGCTTTGGTTGCCCTACAAAAGTAGTGACGGATCGTGGCAGGCAATTTGAGTCGGCCCTCTTCAAGCACCTGTCGGACATAGCCGGATTTGAGCACCGTAAGACAACCGCTTACCACCCTGCCTGTAACGGCATGGTTGAGCGGTTCCATCGTCAGCTTAAAGCAGCCGTTACTTGCCATGGACATCAAAACTGGGTGGAATCACTACCACTGGTACTGTTGGGCATCCGCAGCGCGCATAAAGACGACGTACATGCAACTCCGGCGGAGTTGGTGTACGGAGAAACCTTGCGCCTACCAGGGGACTTCTTCGAACCAGAAGCGGTTAACAGCACCGATGTCACCGACTACGTATCCAGGCTACGCATGTTCGCTAGGAACATACAACCATCAGCAGCATCGCGACACGGCAATAGAGAGGGCCATATTTGTATTTAAGGACCTTGCCACCGCGTCGCACGTATTTCTAAAGGATAACGCGTCATCTGGTTCATTCAAGCCGGCATACACAGGACCGCACGAAGTTCTGGAGAGGAGTGACAAAGTATTCAAACTCCTCTTTAATGGTAAAACAGTCACAGTATCGGTGGACCGACTAAAACCGGCCCACATACTTCGTGACCCATACACCACAACAACACTTAACAACACACACACTCATAAGCATAACATTCAGGAACAAACACAGACTTCACATGACACACCAGTCACCAATCCAACACCGGTGACCGACGAAGACAATATTAAAAGGACACGGTCAGGCCGAAGGGTGCGTTTCCCTGATTACTATCGACCTTGACGGTCTCAAGAGGGGGGTGGTGTAGCGTCACATGTATATTATGTAACTATGTTGTGTAATTGTGTTGTATTAGATTTATGTAGTTATTAATATTTTCGTCAGATTAAATCTGTCACCAGTTGTCCGTTACTTTAAATCTTTATATTTACTTGTGTTATAAAGCAACGGACAACTGATTTTCTTACTAGTACATAAAGCCCTAGCGGGCGAGCGAGTAACTGGCAAACCGGTCGAGCCGGTCGGCGGCCGCGCAGCTGGCGGGACCCCTCCCGACTCCCCGCGCCTCACCGGCCGGCAGTCCGTGAACCGCTACTGAGCTGATCGCACGCTGTCTATGCTTTCGCCGAATAAACCAAAAGTACCTCGCGCGCTGGTGGCTTCTGCTTTAGGCATCTCCGCTTATCCTCTGTGCTTGTTCTCTCAATACTGTATTTCTTCCTCTACTGACTTTCTCCTCTTACTTAACTAAATTGTGTCCGTGAATCTGTGTTTTATTGTCCATACCTGTGAGTACCACACATCTCTTCACTACAATAGCTCCTGCACATCATTGGAAACCGATTTATTTGGTGTTACTCTTAACAAGTTTAGAAGATCAGTTAGAGAGAGAGATAAGAGTAGATTACCTACTTGATTTGCCTTTAAGCAATTTACTTCAGCCCAACTAGTTACTATCACAACTGAAAATAAAAATCTTTAGATATCGCATTCATGATACATATCATGATAATTCATTTCATTTAGTTTTAAGTAAAATTTATATTGTATTCACTTTGTATGATGTATATTAGTATTAGAGAACTTTATGTTGTTGTCACTATCGCGAATGCTGCGTATACCTGTAATAGGCATACATACCAGTACTTTAATTTTTTTTTATTGTCTCCTATAAATGTTTCGTATGTATTGCTGTTGGTGTACCAAATAAATAAATAAAAAGTCAATATGTTGTGCTTCAAAATTTAGTGACAGAAACAAATCGCTGCAGAACCGACTTCACGCAGTCTTGTCTGCCCTACCCCTATAATTTAAGCCCGCAAAGCAGGTGGTTTAAAGGCCCGCCGCCGCCGATGGTGAGCGTTAAATTCATCTGCGACGATAAGCTCGCGTGAGGCCGCCCAAACCCCGCAGCACTGGAGCCGCGACAGAAAACAATGCTTGATGCATGTTGCATGCCTGCTTACATTCTAGAAGTTTGGTGAAATTAAAATATGGTAATTAAAACAGTGGTATAATGAATATTCGGTATCATAATTATAAATTTACCGAGCTTAATAACTTTTGCACGGACAGATCTTGGGTGTGCGCAGACATAGCATTTTTGGGGATTAATTCAAACACGTTTACCTATTTTGACACGTTTCATCGTTAGGGTAGTTGGTTGGACCATTGAATTGTCCCACAAGCGGCCTGGCAATCTACAGTTAACGTCGGAGTAGCTGAGAATATTTTTGTTTAAATAAGACCATGTGGTCTTATTTATAATGTAAGGAAAACCGAGTTCATGGGCTTCAGGGCTGCCGGCAAGTGCCCAGACTATATAACAATACCGCGTTTTAGTCCTCGTACCACCAGGAGGATATTACCCCATTTCTCTTTACCTTCAATTACTTTGAACGGCGCTAAAGCAGGTGGCCAAGTTTAAATATCTGGGCCATATATATACTTGTCGTCGACCTTAAAGACGATGATGACGTGGAGAGGGATTTTTTCGTTGTACCGATCAGGTCAAAATAACCTTGTTTAAAGCGTACTTTCAACGCCTGTACACGGGAAGTCTGTGGCTCAACTGTTCACGGGGGACGCTCAATGCCTTGCGCGTTGTTATAACAATGTTTTCAGGATGATGTTGAAACTCCCTCGTTTCTGTAGTGCCTCGGGGATATTTGCCCAATCGCGTACAGATGGTTTCCATGCTATCATCAGGAAAAAGGTGGCATCGCTTGTGAGGAGGGTTCGGGTTAGTAGCAATAGCATCATGAAAGTCGTGGCTAAGGACCCGAGAGCTCCTGTACTGGCATCTCATGCGGAATCATTGTCCGCATGAAATGCCTCGTAAGTACATGACTCACTATCATGTCTGTTTTTCAATTTTTTTTTACTAAGCCTAGTGTAGGTATACGTTGTAGTATCTGAGGTGTGTACTAACAAAAATGGTTCCTATGTTGTCACAAATAAAACAATTTATTATTATAATACTTCGAACAAATGTTATTTCGGCTAAGTGTAACTTCGGTAAAAAGTTTTTCGACCAAATGAAACGTCTGAGTAACGAAAAAAATCGAATTGATAATAGGTCAACTGATACAGTGGCAGAATTGACTTCGATGAAGTAAAAAAAAAACGAAACGATAAAAGTTGAAAAGTTTTAGGTGAAATGAAATTCGCTCAAATATTTTTCGAACTTATGATAGGTAACCCATAGTGCCGCATATTGCTATTGTTCGAGAACAACTCCAGAGTCCGGGCTGTTACTGACCACTTCCTAATTACAAAATCTTGTCCTGCTTTGGAATCGAACCCAGGACTCTAAGCTCATCTAAGACCATTCAACGAGGTAGTCTTTACCCAACGGTATGGAAACAGACGCAGGCCGACATTCTATATTGGTTCGTATTGAACTCGTGGACATGGAGCATTCTTGTCGGGCTGCCAGCTGACGGGACGCCGCCGCCGACACTACAGTAGACCGGTGCACGGTATTGCTCGTACTATACGTACTCTTAGGAATGGATTGGAAATGGATACTGAATGCGTAGGAAAGTTGAATGAATCGTATTACTTATCTACTGTGCATTGACTGCAAACAACTACTTCCTACACTCAGTCTCAAGAGTCCTTTTTAATACTAGGCACCATCCTTACTAATATTATAAATGCGGTTTATAAGTTTTAGCGATTGCAGCTAAATGGATTTCGATGGGAACTTAGGTAGACTAGAGACTTGAGTTAGGTTATGGAAATTTTATTCCTTACTAGCTGTGTAAAAATAACCGACTTCTATAAAAAAACACCAAAAAATTTAAAATAACTTTACTTTCGGAAGTCGGTGACTACTGTTTGTTTCATTGATTTCGTGTTTTTTTATGGAAGTTGGTTATTTTTATGCAAAAATGATTATATTTTACCCTTTTTAGTTATCGTATCACACACAAAGCATTGTCAACTATCAATTTCGCAATTTCTTTTACTTGGATAACATATTTTTACCTGATATTTTGATTTAATAACCAAACTACTAAACCGATTTTGATACAATTTCTATGATACTAATCGGGAAGTATATCCTTTCAGACAAAAGAAGAATTTTTCAAATCAGTTCATAAATGACTAAGATATGAGGTAACAAAGACAAATATATATAAATATATATATATATGTATACAACCGAATTGAGAACTTCCTCCATTTTTTGAAGTCGGTTAAAAAGAAAATAGATGCAATTCACGATTGATGATTCACGCAGATCGATGTAACAAATACTGTCAAAGCAAGCTCTTCATCTATTTACCATAACTATTCATGTCTATTATTAATGTTTTGCCCCGAAGTTCAAATGCAAGTGCAGTCATATAGACGTGCCGCGAGTAAAACAATTGCTCTTATATACAGATGTCATTCCTCTGCATTCTGGGGTATCTTCACAATTATAAAAGAAAAAGCTTATAATAACTTTACCCGACCCAGAAATTGAAACCCGGACCTCATTATTCTGTTGATCGGATCCTTTTTTGGTGTAACCTCTCATTTTTAGATGTTATTTTCTTGTCCCAGCTATTTTATCACCTTTGTCCATTTCGTAAAGCCCAATCTATCATTATTTCAATATTTCTTTACAAAATCAGTCAAATTAATTGTAAGATTTTGCTCTTGACCATCTTCTTATGAATCTGCTTAATGACAGCAAAGCAATTCATATTATTTTACGAATCTCCATACAATACTGTGAAACCAGCGACAGATGAATTGCGTGATATGAATTGTACGCAGCTAATATTATGAATTGTCAATTTGTGTCCATTTTACGAATCGTCACGTGATTCATATCCTAATATGATTCTGTCGAAGTGGCCATTTTAGACCCGCTGATGCGTGATGAGTGAAACCGCTAGGCTGTATACTCCGATGACATTAGTTTAAAATAGCCGTTCTGATGCACGACATGTTTGAAACGTCAAGCAATTAAATATGCAATATTGCACATCTCCTAAGCAAGAAGCGTGATACTATATAGCCTAACATTCGAAGAAACCTTTAAGGAATATTTGTGCGAAATTTCAAGAGAATCCATGCAGTAGTTTTTGCGCCATTTCGGAACATCGAAAAGTATTAAAGGCGTCAAAAAATTCGTCCACATCGCTGTCAATAGGAATAGTGCGCAGAAGGCTGGCACCATTGCCATGTTGTATGGCAATACTGATTCTTTGACCCAAAAATAGGCCAACCCTCTGGTCACGAGAAGGGTCGACCAACCGCTTGGCGATGTCCCGAAAGAGTAGGTGCGCACTCGGACCCCATGGTCCTAGTGTTTCAACCCCAAACGGCTCAAACACATAGCTACCAATGAGGTTATTGTATTTGCGCCGTTTGAGGTTTTCAGCACCTGCAGCAGCCGCCCCAGGAGCGCCCGCCGCTAGGAAGATGGGATGGCGCAAGGGTGTCGACACATGTTGCATCCCACACCAAAGGCCGACCCAACTTCTAAGGCATTATGGTCATACCGTCTGGTCTCTTCCCATCGTCTCGTGCTAAGCCGTTGGGTTCTAAAACGGCTAGCACCCCGGGTGACAAGAGCCCGACCGAAGATGTCATTAATGATGGCGTGCCTTGCTATCCGACCTGCACTCCTACTGCACGAAAGGCCATGGTGTCTGTTAAATACTGGCCACCTAGAATCCTCACCTGTCTGGTTGACAACGTGTGACGTTCATCACTCATTATCTAAATTATGAAAATTATATTAATACATAATGAAAATGCGTATTTAATAGTGTCCGAGGCAGCCGACTGCTTCGCCACATTGACAGCGGTGTGGGGCCACGCAAAGAGAGCCCAAACATATGCAAGTAGCGATTCTAAAGGTGGTGTCATCCAGCGTAGTGCCTATGTTGGGTGATGGTAGTGCCTGAAGCCAGAGGCCCGACTCCCATTCGCGCACAGCCAGCAGGCGGTCACGCTCAGCATTGTTGGTTGACGTATTAATTAAATTGTTCCGTACCAACCTGCAGAGCGGCTCGTCCTCCTGTCTCTGGGAAGACGGGTTTACGGGCCTATCTTTATCCGGGCAAGTCATTTTCCAGGCGTTCACTGCGTCGGTCAAGCACGGCACTTCAGAGTCAACCAGAGAGGAACCTAAAATTTTCTTGGTTAACTTTTCGGTGCTGTGGACAGAGGACAGGAACGCTGGTAAGCTGATACTGGTAATTTTGCGGACACCAAGGCCACCAAAACGGAAAGGTTATGTTGCTTGCAGACACGCTCGGTCGTCCAAAGCCACATTTAATTTGGAAGTCAGAGTGTTGCGAATAATTTGGTCAATTTTGTTCAAAAGGTCCGGTTGCAACAAGGGAGATGCTCGCAGAAAATACATAAAATTTGAACCAAAACAACAATATCTAATGAGGGTGAATGCCGAATGCTAATTAATTTTGGAAAGTCTGTCAGAAATGTCGTTAACATTTTTGATTTTGTCTTCGATAAATGGAGAAAAGCTGTCCTCTAAAATTGGGGAACCTAGGAGGTGTAGTGATCTTTTTTTGCCAAAATTTTGATTTGTGGAGCTATTGCATTAAATTTATCTATGGTCGTCTGTCTGTCGGTAATGTCAGAAAGGTAAAGTTCACATTTTGAGGGGTTGAGGTCCAGGCCAATATATTTAAATTGTTGCTGGAGGAGTTGTAGGTCTTTCAAAATGGTGTCAACTTCAACCCCTAGCTTTCCATGATCTAAATACCACACGTTAAATTTTGAATTTAATTGTTGTATTATGAGATGAATAGCCAAACTGAAAATGACAGGCCCGAGAGGGTCACCTTGTTGGCAACCAACTGCAGATTCCAAAACGTTGTCCTTGTAAAGTTGCTTAGTCATTTTATTAAAAATATCCATAAGTTTGAGACAGAAGAACAGAGACATATCAGAATAAAAACGCGAAGAAAGGATCTGCCTAATTTCATACAGCCTAAGCTGAATGTCGTTAAACATGCCTCAAGAGTGCAATCAATAAATACATATGTACAGTAAATTACCTGTACCATTTAAGAACTCTATGAATCCAAATTAATTCAAGAGAAAATTGAAGTCCTTGTTATTGAAGAAATGTTATTACAGCATAGAAGAGTTTCTCAAGGATATTTCGAACTAAGATGTGTTAATTTATTATATACATTAAAATTTATAAATGAAAATAACCTATGGTAACTAACTTAAGAATAAGCTTAAAAATGGCATCAAAAAACTCACTAAACTATGTGATTATATTTTAATGACTTTAAGTAATACATATATCCAATATTATATCATGACATTACATCTTAATGAATTCCACTGACATACATTTCTTTGAATTGAATTTATATTGATTTTGAATTAATATTAAGTTAAATTGTTATAACTATTATTGTTCGTTATAACGTTGGGACCAATGTGGGATGTAGTGTTTGTTTTTTTTCCTGGCTTTACGATCATTATTTAATTTTTGTGTTATATTTATTGTTAAAACCACTTCGACACAAATGTACATTTGTTGATGAAATTAAATAAATAAAGTAATTTTGAATTTCGGATGGTTCCTTTTTGACTTCTGCCAACAAAGTGTCCCTACTGACGGAGTCGAACGCGTTCTTAACCATTACCTTGAGGATGACCTCACCTTTGTTGGAGTTTAAAAAGGTGGAAAGGGCATGTAAGGCGGCCTCGCAGCCCTCTCTTGATCCAAAACCAAGCTGTAGGGGCTGGAATTTTGTTGTAAGCATGTTGTCGTATAACTTCCAATAAATTTTGGCTGCCATACGTCTGTAGGTACACCCAACGGCAATGGGACGAATACCGCCGTCCTTCTTGCGCAGGGCACAGAGGTTAGCCCCATACAAGGTATCGATGACGGCATCGTTCACACCGCCGTTGAGCATCAAGTTAACCAGCACCACAAGCTCCCCCAAAAGCGACTCACCAATTTCCCCGGCGCCTGAACTCAACAGATCTTTTAAATGCTGTGGGGTCAGGCCGTCGAGGCTACCGGCGGAACCACTTCGGAAGGACTTCACGGCTGCAATCAACAGAGGGGCTGTAACTGTAAAAGAAGTTGAATCCGGATCGGGGGGGGGGAGGGGGGGTCGGGGAAGGTGAGACCATCCGCAGGCGCTGGATGTTTACTCTCCAGGGCTAAAATAGTCTCTGGAGAGTATGGCGCCACCACATCGCTGCTGAACAGTATCCTGGCAGCTCCCCTGATGTCACTAAGTTTGCATTCTACATGTGAAAACAGACCTTTTTGAGAAACGAAAACAGGTAATTTTGGATCTAAAATATCGGTCGAATTCATGCAGTTATCTTTAATTTGGTTAGTCAAAGTTTTTTAGTGGCAAAATGTTTTTCAACATGTAGAATCCTATATGGAAAAGTTAATAGTTGCTCCCAGGCGCTATAAGAATTCTCCTGGGTCACACGACGGATACACCGCGTTAAACTGAGCGACAGACCGTCTAGCGCCCCGGGGGAACCCTTTTTAAAACAGGGGTAGAATTTTTAAATTTTGATGGTGTTTTCCAAAGATTTTGTTCCGAAACTGAGGATATTGAGGTGTTGGATAGGGGGCACAAAGGCACCCTATCAGGCTTGTGAACCTTGCCATGGTGTCTCCTTTGCCCCCGTTCACCTTTGAAAAAACGTGGCTGGGAGCAATAGGGACACCTCACCAACTGAACATCAAACGATGTGGCAGGTTGACTGGCACTACCGGCGTCGCTACTGCCGGCGTTGAACATAAATTATAACGCTTACCAATAAAAACGGAAACTATATTTACACCTGCACTCATAAAATATTAAAACACACTAATAAAGAAAATTATTTTAGAAAGTAACAAAATGACACAGTCACGGTTGACAGCTGCGGTGCAGTCGCGGTCGAGGCCTGTGTGCACAGAACATTATATACCTGCCTGTGTGCGCCTTGCATGCCCGGCGCCCTGCGCTGGGCATGCAAGGCGCACACAGGCGCAGCCTTCACAACCGTTGCCAAAAGTCGGTGCGGCGTCGCGTCAGTCCCGAAGAAAAAAACTTTTTTGCAAAAAAAAACCGACTTCCAAAGAAAACACTAAAAAAGTGGAAAATAACTTTACTTTCGGAAGTCGGTGACTATTGTTTGTTTCATTGACTTTTTTGCCACCGACTTCCGAAATTAAAGTTATTTTCCACTTTTTTAGTGTTTTCTTTGGAAGTCGGTTTTTTTTTGCAAAAAAGTTTTTATTTTACCCTTTTTAGTTATCGCATCACACACAAATCCTTGTCAAGTATCAATTTCGCAATTTCTTTTACTTGGATGACATATTGTTTCCAGCTATTTTGATTTCAAAACCAAACTACTGAACCGATTTCGATGAAATTTCTATGGGACCAATCGGGAAGTAGTCCATTCAGATAAAAGAAGAATTTTTCAAATCGGTTCATAAATGACGGAGATATGAGGTAACAAACACAAAAAAAAAAAAAAAAAAAAACATACAACCGAATTGAGAACCTCCTCCTTTTTTAGAAGTCGGTTAAAAAGCTATCCAAAAGCTTAAGGCAGCGCAGTCCAGAAGTTGTCCAAAGTTTAAGGTCTGTACCAGTCTGTGCCATGTGCGCAGTGTTGCACTCGCAGCTGCGCTAGGAACTCGTCCCCTCACGGGAACTTTTTCAATATAGACTATGACACTCGGGGATAATGTAGCAACATATCATCAAACAAGACCGCGTGATGATCAAGTAATAATGATAGATTTAATTTTTCTACCAAATGAGGTTTTAAAGATTCTCACTTCCAGAATGTATGTATGTGTGAATGTATTATTTGGGTTGCGAAACCCGGTTTGGTCCTGCATGTCCTATGTGTAATGAATAATATGTATGTATATATAGAAAATAAGAAAAGTATGTAGTCTGTACATAGATAAGTTCCCGTAGTATAATTTCCGGCCTCCACACGGGCAAAAGCTAGTAATTTCAGATACCTAGGGAGTTGTGTTATTTTTATTAACCTTTAACTTTTATGACTTAACTAATGAACTTTGAACCTGCAACACCAATACACTCTTCATGTATATCTCTTATTGGGAATAAATCTTCATAAACTTTTCATGACTTTCAAGTCCTGTGGTCTGAAGGTCCGACGGCAAACATTCTCAAACTAAGACAGCAACCTCAAAAATGAAAGACACTTCAGTTATCTAAAGTTGGTAAAATACATACATAACTATACTATACTATCAGGCAAGCACACAATAGAACATGCTGGCTGGCAGCCGCACGGGCGCGAGCTCTCTAAGTCTAGTGACGGCGGTAAAGATGAGATCTAAACGATGTTATTGCCGCCATTACGTCGCTTAGTAGACGAAGCGGTGCTACGTTTGTCGCGGTATGAAAGTGTTTGATCACTAATAAACGATTAGGTATGCTAACGTCGCTTTAGTATAGGCTTCCCCAACTTTCTTTACAGTCAACAGACCGACTGAGATCTTCCAACCAGTATCTGACGACCCGAGGGGCTAGACAAGGACATTCTCTCAGTGACACTGATGAAGCACAAGTCACAAACTAATGAAAGTGATAATATCACTTTAGGTAGGTAGCGTATATTATACGCTACCCCACTTACGTTTGTCAATTCCGTTTAAAACGATTGTCGCTTATCTGGGCTCTATGGGCAGATCTGTTCATTACCCTCATTCGATTCCTGCAGGGTGGTTGTGAAAGACGTACAGGAAAGACCTTGAACTGACTTATGCTGTACACTGTAGGCGAGAACCTAAAAATTGAACAATGTTTTCAAAGACAATATATTTTACTTCAAAACTACTAGTCTTCTAAGCTTCTTTTATTTTTTTCTACGTCGCGTGATCAGCCAGATACCTAGCTACTTGCAAGTGTTCAGTTCATGTAGATTCTTATAGTGATGTATTACGTAAAGTGCATGTGTATGTGTAGCATCTGTTCTGACGCATTTGTTTAGCATTGAGGCCAGGGCTTCCACAGCTGACGGATTACTTCGACCGTCCACGTTCACCTGCAGATAGACTGCTTTCCCAATGCGGGTCAAGTCCAATATGAAAACCTACTATTACATCTTCTTTAAGTACAAGGTAGCCAAGGGGATGCGGAAGTATGACGGTATAGTTCTATGTTTCCACTGCGTAACTCACTTTGTGAACTTCTGACTTCCTCGCTGATCAAATCATCGACAGTGTGACTGTGGGACCTGGATTCGGTGTTTGTTTAGGTCTGTGGTCTTGAGTTTTTCAATTGCAAGCCTGCATTCCATGAAGGCGTATACAAAGGCACACCAAGAAAAATCAAAAACAAGACCTAGGCTTATACTAAAAACTCTTATAAGAAGTCAATAACAGTTCCACTTGCTTCGTCTCAACACAAACCTATCATTATCCATGGATATAAGGAAGAAAAGCATTACCACAATCAAACGTAGCTCACCTACACCATTGCATGTAAGGTAGCCATTAGGAAACGCTACAGAATGCAACGCGAACAAAAAGCCATCGATGCATTTCACAACAGTATCGGTTTAGAAGTATTGGCAGTTGGCACGTTGCGCCACGTCCATCGTAGACCAGTTCGGGACCGTGCCACTTGGCAGAGGAGAGGCGTGCCGGCCGAGCCGGGGTGGCAGAGTGGAAGCTGACTCACAATGTATGACATGGTGAAGTTATCCATCCATAGTAATCTTATACATGCGAAAGTAACTCGTTCTGTCTGTATGATACCTTTCGGATTTCGATAAAATGACACACGTGTAGGCCATGCTCTAAGTAGGATTTAGGACATTTCATCCCGTTAGTACGTTCGCGGATAATTTCTGAAATTCATGCGGACGAAGCCGCGGGCAAAAGCTAGTAAAACTTTATATGGGATTCCCCATAATATATGAGGTACATGATGATCGGAAAGTGCCAGCCGTTTGACACTTTCACATTTTATATCGTTGAATGTCAAGGTCGAAGAAATACATCAAAACACATTTCATGATGCCTGCCAACTGTCACTGGCACCTACTTTATCATAAATCGTTATATATATAACATTATAAATAATTAATTTAATTGATTGATTTTCTGACGAACACAGTTAGACGTTATGACGTCAATTGGACATCATCAATGATCTGCTAAGAGTATATTTCGTACTTTTCTTTGATATAAATAAGCTTGTTTACAAAACATTGAAGTGTATCTAGGAAATACTTGTGATACTTGCAACAATTTATGGAATCTCCAGGACACAGATTTCCTCTTAAAATTACACAGATGAGTAATATGTCACATATCTTTGCGTAACGAGCAGTTGTGAGATAAAACTCGTATTTTGCGCGCAGATGACATCTTGAGATTGTGTGACAGATGTTAATTAAATATTATCTTTAATGAACTTCATGTTGCACATAACTTGTCGGTCATTGGCTATCCCGTGGCGAATTTTAAGATGTGTGTAAAATTCTTCATCGTCATTAATTGGCGCTAGTACTCGTAGTAACGTAGATAATATTTTAACTATAAGAAAGTTATTTGCATCTTGCATCAGGTGGGTTACCATGACCATTTATTAGTGCACGAATGTTTTAGTAACCCCCCAATATAACGTACCCGTAATTCTGCCTTTTGCTACTCTCATGTTAGGGTCGACATTAATCGGCACAGACCGGACGCAACATTTGATACCCATATGTAGTATTCACTTCAGGTGGGTTACCATGATCTGTTAGTGCACGAATGTTTTAGGACTATTCCGGGAGTGGGTAAGATAAGGCGCAAGACAGCTGTCTAGCGCTGTCATTTTCCTATAATCGGAATAATACTAAAAAAATCCTGCACTAACAGACCATGGTTACCCACTAGGTTGGCTTTATGTCAACAGATATTGTCGAAGCGAATGTGCCGAACCCAACAAGTGTGTAACATAATTCGCCCTGCTGGGTCACAAGCCCCCCCTCCGTGAGATGAAGTGGGCCCTTATCCACCACGGGGGCGCAGGCCGTGGGAACAGCATTTTAGTTTCAATAACACCCTGCGCATCACGTGGTAAAGCTGATATATTCGCTCACATGCATCACCCAAGCTCTGCACCATTCTCGTACACACGAGAGTGCAGGTACACGTAACGACCCGGGAGTCGAACCGCGATACCATCGGTGTGGATTACAATGACCTTATTTCAGCGCGTGACTCAGTCTGCGCCAGGAATAGTCGGCCGGAACGCTGCGCGGGCACACCGACGTCACATGCGATTATTTTAACAGAACATCGAACACATGGTTACAGAAGTGCCACTCCTGAGTATCACGGAGAAGTTACTTGATTACATGGAAGCCCGATCGTCGTTGAAGTTATCCAAGTCACAAGTCATAACTCATTTATTCAAATCAGGTTGATTGGCCCTTTCTGAATGTTAAAAATTACTTATGGAAATTCCGCAACCCACAGCACAAGAGCTGCTTTTCTGACACACAACGGATAAGGAGGAAGTTAAAGTGTCGCAAGTCAGATATATTAGATAGGATCTGAAAACACTAAGGCTTTGTCCGTAAAGAAAAAAACCGGCCAAGTGCAAGTCGGACTCGCATAAAGTGTTCGGTAGCACCAAACAGCATTACAACAATATTTTAACGCTCATTCATAGGTAAATTGAAACTCAACAGCAAAACTAAATTTGTTTTTCGTACCATATTAATGAAAAATAAATTTACTGCTGCAATTTCACGAAAAAATCCCATATTAAACAAAAATCAAATCTTATTCAAACCAATTTTCGTTGAGTTCATAATACGTTCTACAAAACTAAATTTTTTCCTCTTCTTACTTTAGAAATTAGCGGCAGCACTCCGGTTCGCAGTTTGCGTCTTTTTTCCTAAATGACCTCCCGCAATCTTCTTATTTTGTCTGCGTAGTAAGAGCCGGAAATAGTAGCTCCCCTTTCCAAGTATTCTACCATAATTATTCCTTCAGTATCCCAAAAAACGGACGCCATAACCTTTCCCACCGAACTTGACACTTTGAATTTCTTCGGTGTCGGTCAGGGGGCTCGTTTCAACACATTTATTGTTGTTTCGTTTCAGGATCGAAATGGTGGATCCAGGTCTCATCCACGGTCAGAAACGTGACAAAAAAAAATCTGATCTGCTTGAAACTTTTCAAGATTCACCCTCGAAATGTCGAGTCGTTTTTTCTTTTGCTCGTCGGTTAACATTCTCGGTACCCAACGCGCTGAGATCTTTTTCATATGCAGTTCGTTCACAAGGATTCTTTGAACTCTGCCATACGAGAACCCTGTGACCGGGACGCGGACACGGAACGACTGTGATGGTAACTCTTCGATCTGCCAACACAACATCTTCGAACTCTTAAGGAGCAGAGTCCCCCAATGTTTCCACCTAGTTACTGTATATGTCTTTGGTAAAAAAAAATTTCAAACAGAAGTACTTAATCACTGCTCTAATTTAGTTTTTCTCCATTTTGATGTTACCTATCTACAACGGAACCCGAAAATGGACCAAATTATAACTAAAAGAACGTAACAAACAAGTATTGGGTGAAGGTGGTTCGAGAGCGTCTGTTTGGATTAATGCAGATCTGTACTATAAATATAGTAGATAGTTCTTCAATTATTTACAGAACTTTCTGTCATTTCCTCGTCTGTGGCTCTCGTGAATTGTTATTCGGTAACCAGGATCACTATGTGGGTGCTACTCCGATACGCGCGCGATGCGAAGGTCGCCTATTCCCCCATTTGTTGCCATCCTAAACATTCACGCAACATAATAATATTACGATTTTCAGCAATGAGCCCGTTCTCAACAACACTAACGAGGCGTGAAGTAATGCCCTGTTAATGCTCTGTTGTAATTTGAACTTTTGTTGCTGAGCCGAGGGTTGAAAATTCAACTGTTTTTATTTAGGCATTAATTCAGTTGTTAGTGGAAACGGATACGAGTTCTAATGTTAAACATTAAAAGACTCCTCTTTATTAGAGATATGCTGCTCAAAGTCCTAAACTAAATAGCCTAGTTCTCACTAAGCCACAGCGACAGCTCAATAGAAGCGGTCTGTTGGATTTTATCGTACGGCTTAGTGTCAAGAGTTGAAATAACAACAATGCCTGTAATATTTAGGCATCCATTTAGGTGTTGCTCAGTGTAAGTGAAAACATAAACCTAAAAGCATAAACCGAAAACGAATACAGAAGCACTAAGTAGTGTGTCTAGTACGCTGTTAACGAAATTACGAAATTTTAAAATAGCAATAAAATCACAAGAAAAAGATATTTGCGTAGCTATGAGCTCGTAAAATGTTGCCGAATCTCCGTTATATGAACACTGGTATCCAGGAAATATCGGTTATTTACAAGTTAAGTATAAGAGATACGAGTTGTACGAGCTTCAATGCAATATCATCCTATTAGATACGTAACGATCGAGATTGAGATGCACGTATTTTGACAATTACAATTTCAAGTAATTTTAATTTGAAATGGAACATTTATGGCTCATGTTTTTTATTTATTTTAATTAAAACGGCCGAGGTCAATTACACTATTTAAACATATAATTTATTTAAAACAGCCATGCATTTTCCTAACAAAAATTCAAACCTTCTGACAGTATCATCTTCCATTCATTCGCAAACATTTCAAGATCGTTGTTTGAGTTTAGGAGAGCGTTAATAGCGGCTAATGTCCGAGGAATAGGTGACTTTGAGTGTGCAACAGTACGACAAGTTGGAACAGCCAGTAAGCGGTGTTTTCTGCCGCGGCAGTAATTATTAGGGACGAATAGATTGCAGATTTCATTATGCAGATCAGGAACATCAATAATCCTCCTAAGAATTTTAAAGATTACAGTCTTCTAGAGAATTGAAAGTTGGATACAAAAGAGGATAAAACCCGTACAAATGCTTGTAAAGATATCGAAGGAATGCTTTTTGAACTTTTTCTAAAGCCAACACATACTGCTTCTCAAACGGATTCCATACGCACGCACTACACTCAAGCTACCGACCAATGCCCCAAAAACAAGTTTGATAACGTGGGGGTTGTGGAAGTCACGAAAGTTCCTTAAAACGAAGCCAAGGCGCCTGAAGGACTCCTGCGCAGTGGATGTGATGTGGTCGTAAAAAGTGAGCTTACGGTCGAATATGACTCCCAGGTCTTTCATGGAATCAGTTCTTGTAATTTTATCTCCATTCAGTTTGTATAGAAAGTTAACTGGGCGCCGCATTCGATCAAAAGACATCACGTAACATTTTGATTTATTAAATTTAATATTATTTTCTAAACTCTACTTATATACTGAATCAATATCTGATTGCAGAGCTTGGCAATCGAGTTCAGATTTTATTTCATAAAATAGTTTAAAGTCATCAGCATATAACAGGGATCTGGCATTCGCAACTACATTAGGGAGGTTATTATAACTATAAAGGAAAAATCCTAAAACGATCCTACGCTGGGACACAACACAAGCCTGCTTTCTATGAGAAGGAGTGAGGGTGAGAGAGGAGGTTTCAAATTCAAAGATTGGTGTATAAGTGGTGAAAAGGATACCCTTCGGTAAGACTGGTTGTCAGACTTTCGGGCCACTGACTACCTGTAACGACTGTCAAAGATCCACCAATGACAGCCGGGACAAGTGGATTATCGATGATTTATGTGGTAAAGACAAGTGATCCTTAGGCGTTGTTCACGTTTTGACTTAATAGTCGTTTCCAGAATTTATAGGCGATCAGAAAGACATAAAACATTTTTTATTGTATCCGGTTTAACAAGTGATGGGTTGGGTTGTAACTGTACATATGTGATAGTTGTCTCAACTTCTAATATTTTCTAAAAGCCAGCATGATGTTTCGTCGAATGAGTTCCTAATATCTTTTATCGCGGAGGTGGAGACGAGAATACTGTCAAAAAGTTCCTAAGTATTTATGATTTACGTGTAATATAATGGGTTGTTTTCTATGGCTCATAGGTACTGAGTTTAGATATGTTTACTGTTTAGTCGAGTCTCAAGGTAACACGCCTGAAATCCCCGAAGGTTTTCAGGTCTTGGTCCGTTATGAAATGTTTAGGTTACTCTCTAAACATATCTTATGTCAATTATAAAATAATCCAAAGCACAGTATTTGGAAAACATTTACCTGGACGTGACAGATGCAGAACTAAATTAACTTTGACATTGAGCTTGTTTGAATTTATGATCGCCGTTAACCGAATTGAAAATTTCTTGGCTGCAAACGATACCTATAGTGAGTAGTGAGGCATCGGTATGAGGTCAGTTGTAGATAGTAATAACAACGTAATTATGTAATTAAAGCACGGCCATTATTATAATGATAGTCCTAAAGCTAAGCAGAAAGTATGTCAAGTCGCAGCTGAAATTCTTCCGTCGTTAAGGGCTATTTAAGTTTGCTCATTATCAAATCAAATCAAAATGTTTATTTGCAAGAAATACACTATACAATATGTAGTCTTGCATCCTCGTCAAAATCCAGGAGGTTGTCACAGAAGACGTAAATAATCAGTATACTCGTAAATTACGGAACCTGGTCACTAATAATAAACGCTGCTTGTTTTAGTTGTTTTAATTTGACACTATTTCAGAATGAAGCCCTTTTCAAAAGAGGAGAATCACCCGTTTATCGAATAAACGTCTTCGTTTCTTTGTGTGTGTGAAAGCGCGGTTATACGGCTACTATGAGACGGGCCACGTTTTAATAGGGCTGGTGTACACTTATCGATTTCCGATTTTAAGAAAAAATAAATAAATTTACCTACCCATTTTATTATTGATTCGGGTCGAGAATCATTAGCATAGTTACCTCCTTGAATTTGCCGAGGATGCAAAGCAACACCTTGTATACAAGGGAAGATCTTATATCCTAAAAGTCGCTGTATTCTGCCTCCAAGCAAGCGTGAATAATATTAGTTATTAACATTATTTATATCATTTATCATGCAATTAATTCATTATTGTCATAAACAAATTTCAGATATTCAATTAAGTAGATTAGATTATTAATTATTATTGCATAGATTCCCTAACGCTATAGAAACAGCTCTTTTGTAGCCATTCTGTCAATTTTTGTTTTAAATATAATATTACCCTGTAACAGTTTATATTCATTTGGAATGTTATTATAAATCATTACACACATATTGTACACATTTTTCTTATAAATATCTTTATGACTTGGTGTTTGATTTAATAGGTTATGAAATTGAAATTATGACATTGCTCGGTAGTGTCCGCTTTATTGGTTCAGAATGACTCATAAACTGGAAACAAATAAGAAATAATTAAAAATTAGACAAAGGTAGAAAAGACTTGACTCATCGATCGCGTCTGAACGACTTGTGTTACGATTTCGGTGTAGGTACAAGGGAAATTGAAGAAACGATGGATCAGATGGATGGGTTATGTGACAGCTGATTTAGCTACAAATCGGGTCCCCACTGAGATGACGGATTCCGAACAAAAATAAATGGGGATAACGTCAGGTGGATGATAATAGAGTGCGCGCGCGTGTCGTTGTATCCGTATCCGAGATACCAGGTGGCACACCACAAATTTTCAAACTTTGAACTGCTTTGTTTAGAAAGTCCTGATGGAAAAACCTAATAACCCTGTGCCGGAACTGGGAATCGAACCCAAAACAGCAATTGCTCTACAATCGCATTTCCATGACACCAACGGAGCAGTGGTGGTGTGTACCGTACGATACTCATTACATGATTTCACAAACATTCAAATAAAGTAAACATATTCTGCCATTTTGCCGCCGCTGTGCGGCTAGAGGGTCCAGCAAGGTAATGCTCATTACTCACCTCATGGCCATATTATGGCTTGTGAATAACACCCAAATACTGATGTCACGCATCAAAAGATGTTTGATTTTTATTTATTACCAGTGTGACTACATGGAAAAGGAAAGCAGGATCAACTATGATGAAGAATTTGCGTTGTTCGATTCCATTCCAGACAAGAAAAAGATGTCGGTACAAAATAAACTGTAATTGTTAAAACCTTTAATTTCCGTCGCGCTATTTAAGTTGCTCCAAGCAGCTTCCTGGTTTCGATGAATTCAATCATTTTCTCTGGTTTACCGCGAAAATCAACGAATGACGGCTGATCATTTCCTTCCATACGACCCTAACATCTTGCATCCTATTCTAACTATCTACCTGTCTTGTTCTCTAAGTTGTACTTGAGTGTTAAGTCAGTGCCTTTCACTCCGCGAGAGAAACCAGTGGCATCATGCGTGTAGACACGAGGTCTAGTTAACTTTAACTGTAGTTTAGTGACAATGATTTACGGGTTTAGTCATGTGAGGCCAAAGTTCTTGTGTTTATTGTATTTTGTGTTGATTAGTGTTGGTAAGTTGGACCGAATATTTGATCAAAAGTTTGTGGTTGAAGTTTTAAATCCGGTTACGCTGGTTTTAAGTTGATTTGCCTATTGTTAGTCATGATTTAGTTTAGGAGGAATATAATCATGTAAACGATATTGTATTATTTATATTAACTTCTTATAATCTGTTACGTGGTAGAAACGTTCCAATGTATCAATATTCGCAATAGGTTCTCATGATTTTAGCAGCACAAAGGCAAAATAAACAAAGTTTTCACTAAAATTTACAATTTAAGTATGAGTAAAGTATTAAAACTTAGAAAATAATGATTAATAATAACGAACTTTTTACACAATACATCATTATCTTAAAATCATTAACAAGATCCGCAAATAATTTGCAACAAAATGATTATGAAACAAACTTTCTAAAGTGCATAAGTATCTTTGTTGGTGTCCAATCACAACAAAAACAAGAAATTAATGTCTCAGGGACAGTCAACGACGGGCGTTGAACTAGTTACCCATTGCGATCACGTTTCAGTTACAGTCGCATAACTGAGCACTAGTGGGTTCTTAATATAATAATGAATGGCGGGACTTGGTAGAAAAAAAAACTAGGATTCTATGTATACTTATGTTAACTATTGTCTACGGTTTTACTCACGTGTTTATTTCATTGAATACTCATTAAACAGGGTCCTTCACTCATGAGCTGATAGGAAAGAATCATATTCACAGACTTTCTGCTGCCAGAAAGTACATAATATTTGGGCTATTGCAGCTCAAAATACATAATTGTTTGAAATGCCCAAACTTGGAATGTAGTTTCATAACGCATGATCGTGGTAAAGCAGTGTTTTTAAGCCGCAGGCATGTTGTTTACAAAATAACTCGGTTTAGAGAACTGTGGATGCATCGATGCGTATTCCCTTGTCAAACATACAAAACGATGAGAGCATGTTAGTGTCGCTACGAAAGCAGTGCAAACTGAATCAAACTCTATTACCTGTTCCAGAATTATCAAAATGCCTTGTCTTGCGAGCGTACTTATCGCAGCACGGGCTGCACGGCGAGGTGGAGTTCTCGCACAAGAACGACACGCTCATCAGCATCCGTACCAACCTCAAACCGACGCTGCAGTACCCTGACGGCGTGTGGCGCTGGACCATCCACGAGTTCCCCGTAGACTACCGTGACCTCTCCGAGGGCCGGTGCTCCGACGCCAACCTCGGCAAAGAACTCATTGATCTCACTGAAGAACTAGGCTACCTCATCATACCAGGAAAGGACCACGCAGAATTCGAAAGCAAAAACACGCTCACAGGCCCAAACGGACTCTGGGGCAAGAGTATAGTCTTCGAAACAGCTGAACGAGACCGGATAATATGCGCGTCTATAATATCAACAGACAAGACTTACGAGAAGAATGCGATGGCACGGTTCTCGTCCCCAGTGGCCGGGACGCTGCACTTCAGGTGGCTATCAGCCAGGGAGTCTGACGAGTCAGACTCTTACATCCAAGCAGACTTATATCATACCAAAGGTGTCTCAGAAAAAGTGCCATTTACAGAACATAAGTGGAAGTTATTTGTGACGGACATTTTTGATGCAGACAAAGGGAACTATGAGGACAATTGTAATGTTCTTCAGCTAGTGTTTGATCCTGAGAACAGCGGGGATGGAATGAGTGTGGGGGATCTGGACAGCAGACTGGGACTGATCAAGGTGGCGACGGACGCGAACGTGATGAAGACGAGGACGCTGTTCAAGGATGACGTCATCAACGTGCTGCGCAGTGACATGGAGGTGACGCGCCGGAGCCTGTACGTCGTCATATATGACAACAGGCACTCTGATAGCTTCCTGGCGTGCGCCAAGTTGAGGCCGATGGCGCCGAAGAGTACGAAGTCAGTATATGTTTTATTTAAGCTTTATATTTAGACGAGATTGTTCCTTCAACGTAAATGTTAAAACTAGGCTCTATCAAGCAAGTCTGTGGCGAAATCCATTTTGCCACATGCGAACTAATCAAACATTTATTCTTCATCGTGGTATTAAAGTTAAATAACGGCTTGATATTAGAAAGCTATGCAGAAACTCAACATCAACTAGGGAAGTAGCCAAACACAACACCCATTTGGTCGGAACATCCTCCCTTTTCTATGGCGGATGAGGAAGGAGGAACTTTACACCTTGTTCCTCATACCTGTATAAGCACAATGTAAGGAGAAGCAATGCTTTCAAGTGTACAAGCGTGGGCGCACAAACTTATCGGCTGGAGGTTTGTATTATAATTTTATGAGCTATTTCTGGCCACACACAAAACAATGAATAAATTAAATGTTATTTAAAAAAAAATCCATTAGGCATAAACAAACTAGTTTCGGTGAACATCGATCGCTATGTTCACCTCTAGGGCTATCGTTGATTATGTCTTCCATATTGCTTGCTAATGGTTATCTACTTCAGTCTCAGCTTTAATAATTGGACAGTATGCCTTTGTCTTCGCATGGAACAATTATTTATTGTTCAGACTTGGACTTATGGCATATATACCTACTGTTAAACCAACGTTAAAATATAAGTATGTAGGTCCTCAGTTAGTTAAGTAAGTTGATAGGATGGATCAGTAAGATCGTCCCATCTTTCTCAACCAATAGTTTGGTCAATCAACAACATCAACAGTACAGTTGTGGTAGATTAAGGATATTATTGAATTCCTCCCAAAGAATGTGCATTGTAGCAGATTCCGCAGATACATACTGCGTCCGTACCTACGTTTGTCAGTTGACGATAGTATTTCGGAAATTCTGTGCAACTCTTAACTGAAAAAGATTATTGTTTTAAAAACGGTAGGATGGGTTGTCTTCACTGTAACGTTTGTGATGAGAAAATAAACAAACATAAAAAATAATATTAGTAAGGCAGGTAGGAGGCAATTCATCGTAAATTACAAACATCGTTTCAAACAAATTAAGCATTCAAACATCGTTTAATCGTGCAGATCCACATTTCAGTTTTTATTTGACTATTATACTATACAATAGAGAAATATGAAAGTTGCCACAGTGCAAAAACAGCGATCATGCTCTCGTTGCGGGGCTAGAGGACTACTCACTGATAGAAGGAATGGGCCGTAGTCCACACGGCCGGGCAGACACACAGTGCGTCTCCGAATTTTTGGATCCTAGGAGATGTTAGGATGTTTTCCTTTACATTTTTAAGAGCTGTAGTTGTTAAATAATTTACACAAACAAAGTGCCTGCTCGGGCACGAACCCGTTTCCCTAGTTTCCAACCACTGTTCTCATGTTTTATAGATTAAATCAAATCAGAGTCAAGTTAGTACAAAAGGCTACAAATAGAACGGGAGCCAGTAATTCAATCAGTTACCCATCATTACTCGTATTATTATAATTATTCATTTTCTGATTCCAGAGCTCTAATAAACATGGACGGCGTCCGCGGCTCCATCGACTTCACGCAGCGCTCCCCCTTCGACCCCACGTGGACGAACTTCCAGCTGGGGGCGTCCGACGAGGATTACGAGTCCAACCTGCGCTTTGTCAGCTCCATGCTGCAGTACAGCGTGCAGGAGCTGCCTCCCCGGCTCGTCGGGGACGATATGGATAACTTGTGCAATACCACGGGAGGGATCTACAATCCTTCTGGACTTGATCTGAACAAGCTGCCTCCGCCAGGTGAGATTTTAACCCTGATAACTTCCCACTACAGGGTCGCTCTTACTTAAAAAATTACACATATTTATGTATGTGTATTTTTTTTTCTCATCACACATCACGCCTGTAATCCCCACAGGGTTCTCTAGAACAGTATCGGGAGCAGGGAGCTCTACCTGACCCACCCAAATTTCTCCAATTATGTTAATTCCCATGTGATAGTGTAAGTTTTATCTTTTCATAGTTATCTCTTAAAAATCGTCATCAGCAATAGAGACTAGGGCAATCAGAAGGGGTTGTACCCAACACATCGAAATATACCGTAACCAGGTCGTTTCTAATTTATTCGATATGAATCATACACAAAGATCTATTTCAGGAGAGCTTCTAACATTAGTGCCCCAGATTTGTTATTAAAAATACCAATTTGACTACAGCCAAGCGAGCTAAGCACACACTTATTTCCCGCTGAAGTGTATCTTATTAATGTTATCACACGCTTCGATATCCTCAATTATTATGGCATACCTCTATAAGACGATGCATAATTGTTGTCTCAGGGGTTGGATGAAAGACCTAACCATGCACAACCCCGCTTACCACAACCATACCAAAGCAGTCAAACGATGACGGATTGTCATGGAAGTTTTTTGGCATAATCTGGTAGATAGCGTCGAAGCGTCGCTTGGGGATGAGCCAACAGTCAACAAGTCGGCCAGCCAATACAGATGTTTACGTCTTCACTAAGATGACGTGTCACGCTGTAGGCATTCTCGCGATCGACATGTTTCCAAAATAACTCTCAACACGACAATAATTGAACGAATACTTTTGAACATTTGTCCATTCTTTATTGCATTCCACAGTTTGTACTTCGGTGGTAACTTTAAATATTATTATAATGAACATCGTGGACCGTCCGGTCGGCCATAGCAGATTTAGTTGGAGAAGGGATGCTTTTAAGACTTACTTTTTTTGTCTTCACACCTGTCTACCCATTGGTATTTAATTAGCCAGAATATGCTTAGACTTAGGACTAGGGACGGGAGACATGAAGAAAAAGACAAAACAGACTGAAAGTAAGTCGAAGTCACGTTTAATTGCGTAGGGATACCTACGTTATAACTAGTTCATCCTTGTATGGTTTAAAAATTGTATATGACAGAATGATTTACCAGATCAACAATATGCATCAGTCCTTTCTTTTTATTGCTTCCTCTTATCGTTACTTACAGGCATGGGCACCCAAGACCAGTACCCCGTAGGCGACCTGCTGGGGAAGCACAAGGACCGGACCGAGTACTTGAACCACAAGTACCTGTTGCCCGGCCTGGCCAACGAGCTCAGCGGTGCCTACTGGGACGTCTACCTACCCTTGCAGGGTGTTAATAGCGTCGTGCATCGAGCACTGGTGCTGGAGAGGTAACGGTTTTCTTTTGGGTGTTCGGAAGTCGATTCGTGAAGCGGTTAGTATTATATCGTGCACGAGCAAAAAACATGGAACAGAGTCATATAGACAGCGGGGGCAGAGTGCTGGATGCACTTCAGGAAATCACCATTAAAGTATGAGGCTGTGGTTATTTTGGCAAGTGAGGAGCCCAAATCGAGTGACAAAGAGGAAAAGATAGCCTTTCTATAGCTAGATGTTACTGACGGCGCCGCCACTGAAATATTTGTAATACCCATACACACCACTCGGCGTCACAATACGGAATTGCAGTTTTCTACCTCCAAGACTATTTTGAGTGATATGAACTAATTGCAAATACTACTTCATACCTT
This sequence comes from Standfussiana lucernea, assembly GCA_964057025.1. NCBI lineage: Eukaryota > Metazoa > Arthropoda > Insecta > Lepidoptera > Noctuidae > Standfussiana > Standfussiana lucernea. Next base: position 14,125,414 of record OZ059807.1, on the reverse strand, counting down.
ACAATAGTTATAACCGCCATCTTTACGTTTCCAGGCGTCACCCAAAGCGCGACATCTGCGGCACGATCCTGCAGTACGAGGCGGACACGGAGTACCAGACGCCGATGGCGTCAGCACAGGTGGTATTCCGCTACCCGCTGGTAGGCACGGTAGTGTTCCGGCAGCCACAGGATAAGCCCTGGGAGGACACCACCATCATTGTGGAGAGCATGGTGAGTTAGCAGCTAAACCTTGAACAGCTGAAATAATATTTATTTGACTCACGTTAAGGCATACGAAAAAAACAGATACAGGTTGGTTAGTTGGTATGATACAGTAACCGCCACGAGCCGCCTGGTCATGAGCTTCCGGCGCAAGCGAAACGCGTTTTGCGACAGCGGATACGGATAAAACAAGCAAAAGTTACTTCACAAGGAAACCAGTGACGTACTACGAACGTGTCGCATGACGTCCGTCTTATTGCATGATACCTAAACATGGCGATATATGTCCTCATATATCAAGCACTGTTATGGATTTCATCATTGGAATTGGATGTATTATCAGACTGGGTATGTTTCTTGTTCAAATGAATGTGTGTTAGTGTAGGTCCACGCCGACGGCGCGAACGTGAACAACACTCGGGACCACCGCTGGGCCATCCACGAGCACGCCCCGGGGGCTGACTACTACAACTGGACAGCGAGGTGTCTGAGCGCGGGGAAGGTGTTCACGCCGCATGCGCTGGACATCGACACCCGCCATCCTGAGGCTTACTGCAGGCCCGGGCTTGAAGGGCTTTGCAGGCTCGGGGACTTCACTACAAGGTTTTTGTTTTTGTACTAACTTCACTTAATAATATCCGGGGACATCCATAGCCGAGAAATAGGTCAGGAGATTTACTATGAACTTCTTCCAAAAAACATCACTCAATGATTCAGTCGACGTTTCTTAGTTGTATCTAAATAATTTGAAGACCTTTTAGACCTTGAAATTATTTACGATACATACTAACTTTGCACCTAAATTCAAGAACATAGCAAGCAATGGTGAATCAGTGATAACGGCGGCAAAGACTAACCATAGAAAGCCGATGTTCCAACCCAGACAGGCACTCTAAGAAAAACTTCTTGAAGAAACCCGTACAAGGCAGCGAGGTGGATCATGGCAAACTCACTCTAACAGAGAGTTGCATCAGTGGGGAATTGAAGCCAGACTTTATATGACTCGACTACCAGTCATCATTGAACACATAACCCCTCTCAATTCCAGACATGGCATGCTCCAAGTGGCTGGCAAGAAGGTGGACTCAGCCCGTCTGACGCGGCGCCTTTTCACGGACACCGTGATAGGGCTCGCCGGGAAGCACTCCATCATGAGGAAGTCACTCGTCATCTACGACGACCACGGACCTGTCGCCCGAGGGGAGCGGATGGCGTGTTCTATGTGAGTTAATTTCAACTCAAAAGCCACTTATTCAAATTAAGCAAATTACATAAGGCAGTTCGGCAATACCTACTACCGCCCTTTGCCACTTTCTAGGGTTATAACCTGGTGTCTGGTGAGGTGCTGTTCCATATGTATTGGTCTAATGAATCACCTTAACACGATAGATAATTGGTTTCAGATTAAAATACATGTTCTCTTGCATGAAAGAAAAAAAATTGAGTCATCTAAAAATAAAAGCGTTTGTTCCGTTCAATGGAATGTTTACATGTGTTGCGTGTACTATAACTGTCTGAGAATACAGTAGCACTGAATTGAGATTGCTATGAAAATAAGAACAGGCTCGCCTTTTCCAATAATATAACGATATACGAACTGTACCGATACAGCCCACTGCTGGTCAACATTCGGTCACAACTCAAAAGATCAGACAAAGACAACATAAGACTGATTTCTTGCTTAAAGTAGCGATGCAAGTGACGAAACGCGCTACAAACACCTTGGCTACTGCACTTAAGAAATGTCGTCGTACTAGGACGTTTTCTGACTGCCACTGCTACGAATCTGTGTGATTAGTTCCGTAGTATTGCTACATCATGTTCCTCCATGCAGCGTGAACGGGCTCCACCGTCGCAAAGCAGTGGTGCGCGACTGGTTCGGTAACGGCGAGGCGGCGCCGCTGAAGGGGCGCATCGAGCTGACTCAACAGTCCGAGTATGACGTCACCAACGTCGTGGTCACGCTCGACGGCCTGCAAGACGTCAACAACTACAAGATACACGTGGTGAGCTTGTTAGTTGAGAAGGTTCGACGTAAGGGTTGCAAGGAAAGGCGATTCGAAAGTGTAAAGAAAAATTGACAAGGATCAATAACTCGACTGTTTTCATACAGACTAGTCCGCCAGACTCAAAGCTCTAACTAGACGCGATGTGTAGTTAGAGCTAATTATGTTTTAAGATTCGTAGGAATCTAAGGGTCTAGCTAGACCTGTAGCATTTTTTTTGCAAATTTTGAAGTCTTCTTGTCTTAATTTTCCTTTTCTCATTGCAGGTGCCAGTAGAGAAAGACCTGGAGTTCCCCTGTGAGAAGACCACACTCTACGACGCCTTCAATCCGTTCCATGTAAACAAGAGTTTAAGTCCACCTCCTACTAAAGGTACAGTGTGATATTCTCCTTAAATTAGAGGGTAAACTCAAAGTTCTTGTAGTAGTATTCTGCCATTGTTTTGAGATGTTAGTGGAAACGCTGAGAATCACTGATCATATTATTAGTGATGTTCTTCAGAAAGCCGCTTCTACCTCCGGCCTTGGGAAAAGGTGTGGGTTTATGTATGTATGTACATTTAAGTTTCCAGCAAAGACAAGACCTTTATTAAATGTTCATAATTCCACTTCAGGTACAGCAGACCAGTACGAGCTCGGCGACCTGGGCGCTAAGTACGGGCTGGTGGAGTCTCGATCGCTGACCACGCACTACAACGAGACTCAGGTGTCACTTTTCGGACCATACAGTATCCTGGGCAGGTCCGTCGTACTGCACCGCAAGGTATGTACAATTTAAGACTGACCTGTCAACTTATCTTAGAATTGAACAATCACAAAAGCTACCAAAATGAACTCTACGGAAACAACATTAAATCAGGTCCACTAAAGAGGACCTTTGAATTGTATGGGTGTTTTTTGAGGTTAGATCTGTAAATGTATAAATATGTTTATTAAATCATCATAATATTGACCTTATTTACAAACTATTATTAGATCTAATATTAAAATATGTACAATTACGAATTTAAATAAAACACAGAAAAATGTTTTTAATATCCATGGAATTGGCTTTATTTGACTGATAATTTTATGCCATTTATGTTTGGATATGATTCCGGGCATGTGGCAAAGCGAAGATGACAATCGTTACCTCTAGGCCACGAGCTACTTGTGTACGTCTATTAGACAGACATGTATCGACAGCAGCTGCTGATAAAACAAACGGAAGAAGTATCTAAGTAGTGGAGAGTATGCCATTGCGGAGGGACGGTTTGTGCGCGAACGAAATCAACGAAACTCGCGCGTGTCACACGGCGGTAAAAACTTGAGATCAAACGACAATATTCCAATGTTAAAAACAAATGCTGTGTGAAAGTAAAGTCAGCTCTCAACATAAGAGTCTGTGCACACGGTGCGTAGCGGCGCTGGCGCCGGTGCGGCAAGATTTCGCCGCATTGGTGGGCACACGGACGATGCGAACCCATACCTTCAAGGCAGGGTGTTGAGATTCGCAGGTATGTCTCATGCCTAATACTGAAAGTATTCAGAACCTGACGGCGCAGTGTCGTTGCGACGCCGAAGCGGCGCAGTAACGCACCGTGTGCATAGGCTCTAACATGCATTACAAATCGTGCAATTCGACGCAATGTGAACGTAGGCTTAGGTAGCGAGTTAATCCGATTCAGTTGGTACTTGAAGAAACGTTGAACTTTAAAAACCTAAACCACTAAGACCGTTCGTCTTTGCAGAAGAACCGTCGCTGGGCGTGTTCCTCCATCGAGCGCGGCTACAGCCCGTCAGAGGCGCGCGAGCTGCGCGCCATCGCGTCCTTCCACCACCCCGGCGGGTTCGCCAGCGGCTACATCCGCTTCACGCAGCTCATACACAACGACGCCAGTGCCAGCGACACCGTCATCGAGGTCAAGCTGAGGCATCCGGGGGTTAGGGATACTAACAAGGTAAGCGGAATGACCACGAAATGCTTGTAATTTGAAAAAAACTAAAAGTAGAAATAAGTATTTGAATCCGGTAAACTCCGCTTTATATGAAATGTTGTCCCAAATTGTAGTAAGTACATAAGTGAGACAGTTACCAAGCAATAGCTTGGAGAGAAGCTTTAGAACGTTTCTCACCATCCGAACACCTTGTCACGGTCAAACCCAACACAACCCGCTTATATCCAGCTACACTTATACATATATAATACTTTGATCCTAAAACACGATTTTGGTGGTTGCGACCGATAAGATTCATCTAATAATGAAGCTTTAACGAGAAAGAGTTATGATTAAAGTTATACTTGATTACAGACCATGAACCACAACTGGTCGATTTTCGTGAACCCCGTGGGAGTGGACGCCGCGGTGAAGGTCACCAACACGCGCTGTGTGGCGGGGGGGTACCGGTGGAACCCTTACTTCACGCAGCTGGCTGATCCGCTCAACGTAAGCCAGCTTTGAAAGTTATCTTGTACCGACTGTCTTTAAGGCTTGAAACGATAATGCTGGAAAGGCGAAAATCAGTAAAACAGTATTGACCGACGCCGCGCGCCGCCGGCCCTGTTGTAGCGATACTGCCTTTGACTGTTCAGCCTTCTCCATAATTTTCTCTAGTTAGCGCAAATGTCTATGGCCTGACCAATCACTAAACTGAGTACTTTCGAAACTTATGAGAAAAACTGGATAAGTTACAGGAAAGAGTATCAAAATTAGTGTGTACTGTACAAATATGAGATAGTTCCGCAGTACATGTTTGTTCAAGATGTGGTAGCTCTACTGAAGACTCTAAAAATAATCGTGTGATTTGATTTCTGTTCATAGCACGACCTGTACAGCCAAGAATGTGGACCTGACAATCCACTTCGATGTGACGTCGGAGATCTTACTGCAAGACTGGGTACAATAAGTTAGTATCACCATTTCATATCTACTTTAAATGACGTTTTTCAAAGTTTAAAGGGTACTTTAACAAACATTGTAATTTCAAAAGACAATGGCGAGCCTTCTTATATTCAATTAGCCGAACTCATATGTAATGTCTTTGTGTCTAATCGTGATTTCAAACGTACTCGTAAAAACTGTTAGAGTTTCCACGAATCTCACACTAAAGATTACAAAATGTCTTGTCCTGTACTGGTAATGGCGGATACAATAAGCCATAGGTAATTCGAATATACCATAATACCTATTGAGTTCAGCTACTTTAATGCATGGCGACTCACTATTGTCCTTTGCGATGCAAAACTGACGTCGTGTTTGTCAATCAATTGTGGATCCAAGTACTAAATCATTTTAAATATTCAGCAAAATCTCCGATTTGGTCCAGAACCTAACCAGCAGCAACTCATCCACCCTCAGACATAGGCAGCAGCCGCCAGATGTTCATGGACAGCAACTTCCCGCTGGAAGGCACGGTGAGCGCGCTGGGCCGCAGCATCGTGATCTTCGGGCCAGAGAGGAGCTCCGAGCGCTTCGCCTGCGCCAACATCGAGCCCGACAAGGACATCATCAAGTATGTCAATATCATGAAGCCGCCGAGGTTTGTGCTGTGAGTATGATGTTTTTATTTTACGTATTTTTACGGAGTGTTGCCCAGCTATGTCACACTATGTATAAGAGGGAAGGGCTGATAAATACGGTTCTTGATGGTAATATTTATGATTTCACTAATGTAAAGAAGGATCCAGCGTTTCATCGCTAAGACACAATTATTTGAGTTATTCGTGAAAACATGCCATGCGAGAACAATGCTTTGTAGCCATACTAAGCAAATAAAACGGCTATTTGTTTCGAGTTCTTATTCTTCCCAATCACTTGGAGACGAATGACACGGAAATGATCAGCAACTGCATCCTGAAGACAGTTTAAAAAACTTATCAGCAATCCCTTTCCCCAGCTAGCGATATTCCCTTTGATTGGCTAGTGTACCGCAATTAGGAGTTGAGAAGTATCAAGACTATTACCGGTTTATACCAAAGCGCTACAAGTTTCAAGCAATGTGTCGATTCCCACAAGTCTGCTCCCAGCTCCCTCGTGTCCTTCCGTAATAAAGTGTTGTGTTCCCTGCAGCGGCATGTTCCTGGAGGACATGCGGCGCGTGATGGGCGTGCCGGAGTGGATGATGTCGGTGGACGCGCGGCGCACGCGCACGCTGCACGGCGGCACGTGCGTGCAGCTGCTGCTGCACTTCACGGGCCCGCACGCCAACCGGCTGGAGCTCGACTTTACCAAGTATGTCTAACTTCTCTAGATTGGCGTCTCATAAAACATACGTATCGTACATGAATGTATCGGTTCCTTCGGTAATAATTTTGTAACATGTTTCGATTTGCTAATCAAGTTGTAGAGGATGTCTTCTATATCATTTTTCAAAATTGGTTCTTAACCATGACCGGACCGCAAGCAACCAAAAGGATGCTACGTTGCCACTAGTACCATTAACAGTACCATGATGGGACTACTGATGATGTTTTAATCACTAGTACCATTTTCAAAGAATCTAAAGCCATGACATTTCTCTTCTGTTTCAGATTGTTGGCATCAGGTCGGCTGGACTCTCCCAGTATCTTCATCCCTGGTTACGTTAGCACTAAACGGAAAAGGACCATCTCATACCGACCATGTGGCACCACAGACCCCAATGAAAAAAAAAGTAAGTGGTCACTCAATTTTTGGTTAAAACACTACCCCTGGTACTACCCCTTAATATCATCGAACCTGTATGTAACGAAGTCCAAATTCCCAATTCTTAAATTCCAAAATATATTGGGACTTAAGTACAACCAAAGTCAAACGAGGAAAGGCGAGAATCTGTCTGTCTACCGCTTAACTATAAGATATTAACTCTACAAACTTGCACGTGCACTCGATGGAATGTCCCATTGGTAAAATCGACGAAGCATGGGAAACTGACTAACGAAGTCTGTCTGTCTACAGAGTATAAGAAATTATGATTCTACAAGTTGTGACATCCCTATCGACAAAATGATGAACTGCCATATAATATATACAGACTTTCAACCCCTATTAAAACTCTTTACAGGATTAATTGACAAGCACCCTTCCTTCCTCACCTTCCTCGCTTATGGAACTCTTGCGCATTAAGTTAATGAACAAGTGTAGTATTATTGAATGTCGTTTATGTTCGTATTGTTATTGAAATTGTGTTCCTAATAATTATTATGAGTCTTCTTAGCGTCCGTATCCTGGCTGCGTTTCGGTGACCTCTTCGGGGAAACCGAAGGTTTTGTCTGTGCAATAATGGACGAAGTTATGATGACGAATAACTATCGGAAATACATTGTGAAGGATGGCACGGCTGACATATGTCGGGCATGCCAGCGTCCGGGAGAATCGATCCGACACATTATTTCTGGGTGTTCTCGTCTGGCTAACGAAGTCAAGAGTACTTGCACAGACACAACCTCGTTGCTAGGATTATCCACGAGCAACTTGCTTTGAAGTACAACCTTGTGGAATCAGAAGTGCCATACTATAATATAAGTATGCGCCCGACCCAGTTCTCGATGATGGTAATATCACGTTGTATTGGGATCGACCTATCGTCACTGACAGGACTATTGTTGCTAATAAACCTGACATTGTGGTGATAGATCGATGGGAGCGTCGCGCAATGATCGTTGATATAAAGCCGGCTCCAGACATGATCATTTGACCGATCCTATCACCGTATCCGATCACCGTATCCGTATCTGCGTATTGTATCAAGCCCCGTATCAAGTTGTGGACGCCTCCGATTTGCTCCGTATCTTCACAATAGTCATGATCGCGTATCAAATTGCCCAGTTCAGTTTCTGCTCTTGATCAACATGTCGTCGCGAAGGGCAGCCAACAAATAATCCATCTTTTTCTTCAATTCGCCAACTGGACACTCTATTTCGACGGAGAGTTCATCCTAGGCCTCCTGCTTCAGATTCCTGTTGTAAAAGCTTTTGTGGCTGGGGTCCCATAACACTTGCTTTTCTTTATAGGCCTCGATAAATTTAATAACATTTTCATTGTTCCAATTCATTGTTTTTACTTCACGGCAAGGATTGAAAATGACGCGCACGTGCAACCGACCGAGCGTCGCGAGTGACGCGTCCAGACTGACCCACGTCCGTATCTGTATCACCTTTGATGATCGGACAAAAACCGACACGACATGGGACGGGCCGTATCATAACGGCGTATCGAGATCCCGTATCATGATACGTAAATCATCACCCGTCCACATATGCGATCATGATACGCGTCGACGATACGGATACGGTGATCGGATCGGGCAAATGATACATGTCTGGACCCGCCTTAACGGTCCCGCATGACGAGAACCTCGTGAAAGCAGAGAAAGATAAGTAATTCAAGTATCTAGATCTTGCTCGCGAGGTTGTCGACATGTGGGACGTGAATACAGCAGTCATTGTGCCGATAGTCGTATCAGCCAATGGTAGCCAAGAGCCTCGACCAACATCTGAAGAGGCTCTCGCTTGGCGGCTGGATCAAGGGCTTGATTCAGAAAGCAGTACTTCTGGACACGGCGCGTATTGTTAGGAGGTTCCTCTCTCAAGAGCCCTGACCACCGGTAGCTCGGACCCTGTTCCCGGTGCTGGTGGGCTACTATTTTATATATTTTTAAATGTTTTTTTTTTGTACTGATTTTGTATAGGAATATTTAAAAATGTAAAAATAAGTAAGAAAAATAAATAAAGGAAATTATGAGTCTTGTTACTTGATTATGAATATGAAGTCTTTCGACTATCATCTAATGTGTTCTCCATGTTCAGGTAGGCGTGGGTTATCGGGTAGGGAGGCGGTATTTCAATAAAATAACACTTATCACAATCACTCTATTTAAAAGTCTTGATAGTTCAACCAAACGTTTCACAAAATAATTATAGATCACTTAGATTCAATAAAGTATAACGTCCACCGAGCACGTGGCTGCGCGGTTGCTCGTGCACCAAAGCTAACTGACTGTTTTCATAAGATGGCCGCCTCACCAGTGCCCGGTGTTCGTTTTTGATGTTGACAAGATGTCAATTGACAGTCTAGAAAAGAGGTCGCGCCGACGAATCTATACTAATATTATAAATGTGAAAGTTTGGATGGATTTTTGTTGCTCAATCACGCCAAAACGGCTGAACGGATCTGGATGTAATTTGGCACAGAGATAGATTATAGTTTGTAATAGCACATAGGCTACTTTTAATCCCGGTAGAACGACCCCTGAGTCAATTATCTAACTTCACGCGGGCGAAGCCGCTGGCATAAGCTAGTAAATAATAATGATTATACTTGTGGACCCAGCGGTGTATGCCATGAGATGTCTGTCAGTATATTCATTTACGATTTTTATTACCTTCGTAGATTAGGTTTACTTGAGGAGCTCGTGGCTACATAATGACAGCATCTCGGATCGATCTTCGTACATTACATACTTACCGGGTTTCCTCCGTGCCTCGTAAAGCACGATAAGCCGTTGGCAGGTGATGATTACGTAGATTAGGTTTTCAATGGTTACAAAGATTGATATGCATCTAATTATATAAGTATTCACACCTTCATTAGTTTTTCTTCGATATTTTTATAGATCTAGAAAACATTAGCCTCACATTCTGTTTCATTACTTTCTATTTTAAATCCACATCACTCATGCAACCCTCTGAGATACTAGAGTCCTCGGTCAAAACACAGACAGTCGCCATTCCATACATATACCTGCGAGCGAATTTAATTAATTTGCCACGATGTAGAGATGCTGTATATAAGAGCCGTACGTAGTAACAGGATGAGTCGCGGAACGATCGACACACTCGGACATTCTGGTATCGTGCTAGTTTTATTTGCTGTTACGAAATACTAGACCGGGAACTGATACTAGTATTTTTAGGATTATAAATAGGTATTCTTAAGATTATTTTGGCAACTGAAATTGTTACCTACCTATACTTGGCTAGACATTACTAGACAAGTCTGAATGTCTCTGTATATGGGCTGCTTTACACTCAATAAACAGGTGTTTTTAAATGAGCTGACTTGACGATCACTCGCAAGGGGAAGATTGCTGTACTAACCCCTCACTCTATTTGTTATAGATAAACAATGTCAAGATCTCATTCTCACAACCCCAGAAATAAGAATCCGAGGGGTAAATTAAGCTGAATGAATATATCAAAATAAAACTTACGTTTTTCGAACGGATTGTTCAGTAGGTAGACTAAAAGGACTACAAAAATATGTAACAAATAGACAGCTTTGGACATTTCAGAAAGTTTTCCGTCAATATAGAAATTAATTCATACAAGATAATCATGTTGTTTTCCTGTGCTGAGCTTTTCAGGGAAACAAATTCAAGTCTTACAGTGTTATCAAGGGTTTCACGAAAACATGTTTCATATTTAATTATGCTTTTGGGGGAGGTCACAGACTTGCTATGAATGGAATAGAGATCACGCGATAGGTCACACGTGTAAACGTCGCAAAAGTATCTCTTTTCATTTCATGACTCGCTGGATGCTGGCATGGATCGCTGATAAGGAGAATCTTTTGATACGGTGAACTTATTGTTAGTACTTAATTATCGTAATGTTGAGATCAGTTTGCTTCAAAGATGTGGTCAGCTAAAACAGCTTCTGGAACATTTCGTGTACAATAGTTCAGTATTTTTTGTTCAAAGTAAAACTATTGCCAAAACAGCAAAACAAAAACGGATACTGTATCGAACACTTGTTGAGTTCAAATGACTCTTAGAGTCTTATCTTAGGGGTGTGTTTGAGATGACTGTATCTGACTCTATGACCGTATCTGACTCTATGACTGTATCTGACTCTATGACTGTATCTAGACTTCAGGAAAGTTGTGTTCGACCTTCTTGTCATGAAGAATCCGCATTCGGTTCGGTAGCTTGCGACCTTGGCCTTACTTAAAGAATAGTTGGCATATTTCTCTTAGATTGTGTTAATACTGTCATCTCCCCCGAACATTAAGATTTATACCGTCAGGACATCACCAATCTGACTGTATAGACCGACCACACCCAGACTCCCGCTTATCCTGCGACAACATAAGTACATTGGTCACTACACCGGCATGCACTTGTGTGCATCTCTTTGTGTTCCGTGGCACGAGGCGCGGGACGCATGCGCGCCGCCCGCTCCGATCAATACCTTAGGTCTTCTAAACGCCTAGTACATAGCCGCGGTCTGACCGCGTATATAGGGGCAAGGCAGGGGAATGAAGGGGTGAAAGGGGGGGGGGAAGCAGTGGAATATTCTAGGGTGTGTTTGAAGCTGAATTATTGAAATGATTCGAATGTTTGTTGAATTTTATGTCGTTGCAGCAATTTTACTGTTTGTTTAATTCTAACCTTGTTTTCATCAATGCTTTATATACCTTGTATCTTATTCTGTATTTTAATTCTCGATCAGAAAAGCTCATCGTGAAGTCATAAAGCATACACAGAGATATTTTAAAACGATGATCCAATCTCAAGTTTCAAAAGGTATTATTTTACTGTCTTCTATCCTACAAATGGTGAAAATATTGTCATACATACATGACCTCACACCTTCTCCCTATTGGCTAGACAGAAAGTACAGAACGCCACCTGCTGCGATCCTGACATACTCGTTTGGCTTCGTTCACGTTCAAACATTGACGTCATCAAAACAAAACAAAATTTATTTTGCTCCTAGTCAATGTATCAAATAGTCAACAGGCTGGCGTCTTGCCACTATTTGTTAACTTGTTCCCCGTCGTTACCCCGACCACCATCTAACGTTATCCCATAAACTGTTCCCTACCTACCACAATAAGTTACGTTTCTTGGTTCAACAGGTTTTTTGGCAGCTCCTTTAAGGACCGAGCGATGCCAGAAGACATAAGTTTTATGCGCAATCAAGTTAGGCTAGAAAGTTTTTGTTATTCATAGGTACTGATTATTTGGATTTTTGAGCTCAAACCTTTTTAAATGAAAGGCTGATCGTGTCTTCTTGATGATAATTTGGTGGAAATTAATGGATTTTTAGTTTAGATTCTTTCCGGTGTATAGTATAGAAAACATAATTATAATGAGAAAACCAAAATATAAGAGAATAAAAAAAGTTTTATTTCATCCACTTATGTAAATATCATTATATAGACAGGAAGGACCATTTAAGCAAAAAATTTGCTTGTGTTAGGTACCTACTTCCGCTCTTCCGGTTTACAGAAACACGTATACATAAATGTGAGAAATTTAAACAATAAATTTAATTAAAATTAATAATATCACAATCAAAATTCAAATCCTAAATATATGTCAAATCAAACCAAAATCAAAAATATAAGTCTAATCAAACCTATTTAAAATCCAAATCAAAACCCAAATTAAAATCGAAATGCAAATTAATATAATCAAAATTAAATTATCAAAGTTAAGTGTGCGCAAAGTGTGTGTGTGTGTGTGTGACTGAGTTTGTATGTGATTGTGTCAATGTATGTTTCGTGCGAATTATGTGATCGTATGTAGGATTGACTCGATTTCTTCGTAACTTTTGTTTGTGAGCCATTGAATGAGTGTTTTTTTGGGTTAGTCCCTGAGTACCCCGATCCCTGAGGCACCCGTACCGGAGGACCCCGAATTCGATAAATATGATTACATTTCTTTCTTTTGTTTTTTCTATTGTTTTCAACTTGTACGGTCGACATAAAAAGTGCTTAAATGTATGTGTTTGAAATACATAAGAAGAAAGTAATTTATTTGAAAGAAGATCGGAATTTTGGGGCACTTTTATTTTCAAAAGCGTTCTTCAATGAAAGTATGTACATTATAAATGAAGCAATCACGGGGCTTTTCTTTCCATAAAATATCTTTTTTTTAATAAGCTGCACAAAGTAAAAAAAGAAAAAACTAATATTTTGCTTAAGCTGAACGGTTCAGTCGCAAAATGTACCTTTCGCAAAATGTACCTTTCGCAAAATGTACCCCATTCGCAAAACGTACCTTTCTCAAAACGTACCTTTCTCAAAATGCACCTTTCTCATAATGCACCTTTCGCAAAATGTACCTTTTTTCTACATTCTCTTTTACAGTGCTACAGCTGTAATGAAAAGGCTAATTAGGGATTGATTTTATTAGTAATCAAATCATAATTGAAATAACATCACAAAAGTCGAATGAAACCATATCTTTTTACTCGTATTCATCTGTCCACTGAATAAAATTAAGTGTCTTTACAAAACTACGTATACCTCATGACGTTCTCAGTGTGCATACAAAAATTCAATCGAATATAATCCAGTGGTTAGTCACAGGACATTATTTTCCATTTATAACAATGACGTTCCCAGTCTGCATACAAAAATTCATTCGAATATATCCACTAGTTCAGACACAGGACTTTATTTTTCATATTCAGATTTTTCTACATGATGTACATTAGTAGGTTAGCACCGACAGATTAAAGATCAAATGTTGTCAACTCGGTATTTCAAAATCCTTTGCCAAAAACGTTCCTTAAATGTTATTTCCAGACGTGAATTAGTGCAAATTATACATAAAGTTAGTAAAATAATATTTATAAATGGTGTTATATCTCGTTAACAGTTTTATGCCATTTAGTTTGTTTTTTTTTTTTTAAATTTCGTTGTTAGGATTTATTAGATAGTTTAAAAATATTCCTATGAACTAGTAACTAGCGTTTTCATTTATTGTCGTATTGTCGGCGCCACGTTGTATACTGTTTAATTTATACGGAGAACAAGTGACAATTTTATTTCCTTAGAACTAATATTTACTTTGATAAAAAATAAGATTATAACGAAATACTAGAAATAAGTTTTTTTTTCTGTTTATTAAATTCGGCATTAGGTGATATTCCTTCTCAATTTGTAAAGACACTCATTTCATCACTTAATTTTATTCAGTGGACAGATGAATACGAGTAAAAAGATATGGTTTCATTCGACTTTTGTGATGTTATTTCAATTATGATTTGATTACTAATAAAATCAATCCCTAATTAGCCTTTTCATTACAGCTGTAGCACTGTAAAAGAGAATGTAGAAAAAAGGTACATTTTGCGAAAGGTGCATTATGAGAAAGGTGCATTTTGAGAAAGGTACGTTTTGAGAAAGGTACGTTTTGAGAAAGGTACGTTTTGCGAATGGGGTACATTTTGCGAAAGGTACATTTTGCGACTGAACCAGCTGAACATTTAAACGAAGTCATTTGCAACATCAAAACGTAAAAATAGTGACGTCCCATCAAATCTAAGCCATTTGCGGTAAGACTCCTCCTTCCTATCTTTGGAAGCCCAAGAGTTCTTTGATTCTAAGTCAGCCTCTTTTTCGATTCGTAACGTGTTTCATGTTACTAAACAATCATGTTATTAAATGAATTGTTACATGCTGTTATTAAAAATGTAAAGTACGAAAGTAATGTTTTTTTGGAGAGATGAACCTCCTAACAATATGAGCCGTGTCCAGGAGTACCGCTTTCTTAATCAAGCCCTTGATCCAGCTGTCTAACAAGAGCCTCCTCAGGTATTGGTCGAGGCTCTTGGCAATTAAGCCATTGGCAATGATCACTGAGTTCACATCCCACCCATGTCGACAACCTCGCGAGCCAAATCAAGATATTTAATTATTGCTTATCTATCTTGGCTTTCACGAGGTTCTCGTCATGCGGGACTGTTATTTCAACAATCACTGCGCGCCGCTCTGATCAATCCATCACCACTATATCAGGTTTATTAGCTAGTACAGTGTTAAATTGCCATTTTCGAGAATTGGGTCGGGCACCTATAGTGCGGCACTTCTGTTTTTGCGTATTTTTTAAATTATGTTAATATTGGAACATGTTAATGTTCCATGTAGGGTAGTCATTTTGATTTTTGGTATTGAAAATGCAACTATTGTGATAATAATTAAAACCTGTGATTGCTCTACGAGACTCTATATTGTATTCTCTAATTATAATATTTACCTTAACCAAGCAAGACCTACATAATAAAAGTTTATTTAACATTTCATCTGCTGACGGTACTTTTAAGCTAAACTGACTTTTGATTGACTTTCTCAAGATAAAAATAAATCGGGGTAGTCCGGTACGGGTGCCTCGGGGATCGGCACAGATATAATAAATACAGGAGATATGATTTGTAAACAAATGTATTCGTGTTCAGATGTCGCCGTGTTCTCCCCACTTAATTCACTAACACAAAAGCAAAAACTATAAGAACGGCACACGAGCTCATATTTCTCCCGCACACAAAGAAACTTACAGCAACACTAATAAACTCACTAATAGAACACAGGCATACATGGGGCGGGGCTTCTACCTGTAGCTACGGACTCAGAATAAACACACATCGCAACTAGTGATGTGAAGAGGTAATCGTAGAAAAAATAGTATCGATGAAATTCAGTTATATCGTGTTATTTTTTGTGGGAAACCAGTTTGGACCTTTTCCTGTCGCATTTATCCACTTTTCTTTTATTTTTGGATACTTCGGATAGCTAAAATGTTAAAATAAAACCAAGGTGTGAATTGTGATGATGATATCAATGATACATGTGTAAGAGTACCGCAATAAATTAAAAACCCATACTTGATTCAATAAAAGATAAGTCGAGTAATCAAGAAATAGTAATGAATTGTATTTTTCAGTAATTAATTATATAATTTTTATCATTAAGTACCTCACATTAGTAAACAACAGCTATAAAGTTCCATGTAACAAAAATAGTCTAAATTATTACCCTTGTGTAATCATTCGTACTAAGGGATCGTATAAAATATCGACAACCACAAAAGTGACATCACCTCTCTAATTATCTACCTAAAACACACCCGCTTCACGAAACTATCGTGTGAGTGAGAGTAAAAGTAAAACACTTATCCATTGCACTATTAGACCAGCCGATTCATTGATCGATGTGTATTAAGCAAACAATGGTTGTTGTTCCTAATGAAAATAATTGCTTTTGATACTTTATCGTGTTTCTAGTATCACGAAGTAATGTTTTAGTGAATTTAATGAGAAAAACAATCATATTTTAGTACTTACGTGTGAAATGAGATGCCATCTTTCGTATAATTCACAATAGAGGTGTTATTTTTGCAAACAACCACTGTACAACGCGGCATTTTGTAAAAAATCACAAGCAGTGAAGACGTCGCAAGTTGACATTCGACTAATGGCCGAAACTGGCAACAAGTCTCTTTGCGGCTAGATGCGTTCGCATGCGCCACGCCTCCTTGCCATATCTCCTGTATTTATTATATCTGTGGGGATCGGGGTACTCAGGGACTAACCCGTTTTTTTGCAGTTGTGGTACGTCATGAAATATATGTTTTGTTATTTATCCAGTATATTGTATATGTGTGATGGTTGTTTTGTATAGTAGCGAATGTGGTTTTAACTGGAGTTTCTGGAGCGACATTATTCTTCCTCCTAGATTGAGCCCTGGAAGAGATGAAGGATAGGGATTTATGTTTTTTTAAAGCAATTTGAAGAATATATAATTTTCTCACCGACAAAAGATTCGAGGTTATGTATAGACTTTCAGTGGGGCATCTCAACAATATAAGAAGCTCAGCTGGAGATTCACAGGTGACTCTGACCTGGAGTGCAAATGTACTGCTGTTCCGATGAGGCAGCTGATAACAAGTACTGTGTGCCCTGATGCCTGCAATGTACAGAAAATAATGGACGCTATTGATAGTATCAAACTAGCTTAATTCTGCCTCGACTGCCATCGACGCGCTAAGAAGTAGAATGATAAGGGGTGTCCCTTGAATTGCCACAGTCCCAGCACTTATCTAGACGCTGAGGTTGCTTCTGGGAAATTCCCCCAGAGTTTTGACAACCAAAACGTTGAAAAACAGCTTTGCATTCAATGTTTTAGTTTACGACGAAGAAGAACATGAAGCTAACCAATTTTCTTGTATTTCCAGAGAACTCGTACTTCTTCTCGTCGAGCCCGTCGTCGGCGACGCGGACGTCCGCGGCGCTGACGCTGCTGCTGCTGACCGCCGCCACGACACTGCTGCGACTGTAGGCTAGTGTAGCGATTAGTTAGTAGGTACTCATACCAAATTGTACATAAGTATATTTAATACATTGCTTGTTACATATGCACGAGTTTTATTTTCTTGATTCCAAAACATCAATCCTGTGATCTACAAAGGGCAGATCTCTTGTGCAAATGCCTCTAGGGCCACTGGTTTAGGCTGCGCATTATCTCTACGAGTATATGAATTAAAGATTTATTATTTTATTTTCTGCAACAGCATTTAACCCAAAAAAGATGTATTCCAAAGACAGCAAATTAGGCAGAGACCGTACCTAATAACACCTTCATTTCGTCAGTTACGTTTAAGTCTCATATAGTAGAGAGCGAGCCTATTGCCATCAACCGCACATAATTATATCCACACTCGTGGCTGTTACCGAGAACTTCTTAATAGGTAGGATAGGTACCAATTATATTTCATAAAAATGATTTCTGAAAGACACGTGTTTACATGATCAATTGTATTGCGTGTAGTACAGTGTGGATTATCAGTATATTGTAGGCCAATCATTTCATCCATGCGACTTGTTCCTGGCAAACACAAATCCACGAGGATGTTAACAAAAATCTCAAAATTAAAAATCTTGAAATGTTATTCCCTAAGGTCCTATGTACTAAGCTAGATGACAGTCAATATTTCCTTCTTGATGTTTGCCCAATCTGGCCTTGCTGTGTTGACTAACCAATATTCCTTCCATAACATGAGATTATATCATATGTTTCTTGTCGATACCAGGAAATAAGAAAAATAAGGCGTGCTCAAGTTTTAACCATGATTATTTCTTTAACTAGCTGTGCCCGCGGCTTCGCTCACGTGGGCACGCATCCTTTTGGCATTATCAGGGAACATTACGTCATGAGAACGTGAAGTCGTAGTATATTCCTAACATCCTCTACTAAATATATACTAATAAACCGACTTCAATTCTGTAGAATTTCTCTTTAATTTTGGAATTGAATATTATTTGCATGCCCATGCGACACGGTAGATTATGGAGGATTTTATTTTATAAGAAGACATCTATGTACCAATTACCCATGTTTGCAAAGAATAAATGATTTGATTTAACTTACTGTTCATTTAAACTGTTAGTTCATCTTTGTTTTAAGTATTAAAGGAACTCGTAGCTAATTTCTGGGTGGAATCCATTTCGAT